>JAWWMN010000057.1:10556688-10584759 GCA_035047745.1 Catamblyrhynchus diadema
TGTGCTGAGCAGCAGGACCAGCAGAAGGGGTTGGAGGGAGTTCTAGGAGCTGGCAGGGCTATGCTGACAAGCAGGAACATCCTGTGATGCTCAGAAGGGGTTGGAGGGAGTTCCAGGAGCTGGCAGGGCCGCGCTGAGCCCAGCTCTGTGCCTTGCCTCCCCAGCTGGTGGCCGTGCTCAGGGAGGTGAGCTACCTGAGGGGCAGCGGGGCAGGAGCCATCCCCCCGGCAGCAGCTGAGCTCCATTCCTGCAAGGAATCCTTCTGGCAGCTGGTGGCCAGCCTGGAGCTGATGGGGAACAGCTACAACAAGGTCCTGAGGTCTGTGCTGGAGGTGGAACATCCTCTGGTGCAGGGGCAGCTGCAGGACATTGACGTGAAGCTGAGAGAGGCAGAAGAAACGCTGACCTGGAAGACAGAGGGTGAGCTGGCTCTGTGTGATCTTGGTTTTCCCAGCTTTTACAGAGATGGGGCAACTGAGAGGTGTTTTAAAAGATTTTATTTCATTATCAGTTTCAATGAATAGTGAGACAGATGTAAAACTCAACTCCATTCCATCAGAAGCCAACCCATTTCCCGGTTACAATACCTTAGAAATGTTTTTCAGCCTATTAGCTTTTGCCCCACAATGCTGCTCTTACTTCTAACACCAATCACCTATATTTTTTACCTATATTGTAACCTATATTTAACACCGATCACCTATATTTTTACCTATATTTGAGCTATATTTAACACCAATCACCTATATTTTTACCTATATTTGAGCTATATTTAACACCAGTCACCTATATTTTAACCTATATTTGAACTATATTTAACACCAATCACCTATATTTTAACCTATATTTTACACCAATCACCTATACTTTTACCTATATTTTATCCTATATTTAACACCAATCCCCTATATTTTTACCTATATTTTTACCTATATTTTTACCTATATTTATTTTTACCTATATTTTACCTATCTATATTTAACACCAATCACCCCTATTTTTTCCCCACATGGTCCTGCTATAATGCATCTTTCACAGTTCTAATTCTCTGAAATATCTGTTGTTTTTGCAAGGCTACATTTTGAAACTTGTTGAAACTTTTTTCCAGTTCAATCTCTCTCTCAACAATGTCATCTCTATTCCATGGCCCTCCTAAGCCAGCACACGTTATCTCAGAGTTTGCACACAGATGTACAAGGCTGTGTGAGCTTTCTGTCAGGTTTTGAGAATTCTTTACAAACCCATTTCCCACAGTGTGACACCTGGGGCTCCTCCTGTTCCCTGGTTCCCAGTGGCAGTTCCCAGTAGGACAGGGCTCTCTCTAGTGTTTCCAGCACTGGGAGGATGAGGAGCAGCTCCTGGTGTGTTTTCTCCTTCCCACGTCCCCTTGATCCACTGGGGCTGTGGGCAGGATCCTGCTCCCTCAGGTTTAGCCCAGGCTGTGGGGAGGAGAGGTTCTGGTGGTCCCTGCTGAGCCTTGTTGGGGTGGGGTGTGGTGGAGTTTACAGGGGTCTCAGGATGAGAGAAGAGATAAGAATCTTGACTTTGTTTCAGAAGGCTGATTTATTATTTTATTATATATATTATATTATAGTCTAGTATTTTATAGTATCTTTTATAATATATTTTATAATATATTTTACTATAGTATAGTATATTATAGTATATTATATTTTATAGTATATTTTACTATAGTATAGTATAGTATATTATAGTGTAGTATATTATAGTATATATATTAAAACTATATTAAAAGAATAGAAGAAAGGATTTCATTAGAAGGTTAGCAAGGAATGGACAAAAAATGGAATCGGAATGATAATAAAATTTTGTGACTGACTAGACAGTGTGAGACAGTTGGACTGTGATTGGTTATTAATTAAAAACAACCAAATGAGACCAATCAAAGATGCACTATTTGCATTCTACAGCAGCAGATAATTATTGTTTACATTTCGTTTCTGAGGCTTTTCAGCCTCTCAGGAGGAAATATCTTAACAAAGGGATTTTTCAGAAAATATCATAACTGCAGTAGGGGAGAGGTAGAGGTGGCTCTGCTGCTCCAGGTGGTGAATCTCTTTCCTTAAGGATGAGTGAGAAACACGTGAGACCACAGGGAGAAGGTCTGAAGGAGAGAACACCAGAGCTTGTCCCAGCAGCTCTGGAAATAGAGGCTCAACCATCTCATTTTCCCCAGGCGTCTGGGATCACATCTCCGGGGTGGTGGGTGATGTCTGTGGCCTGGAGCAGAGGGTGCAGAGGGCCAAGGACAACGTCGAGGAGATCCAGAGCATCGTGCACTCGTGGGGGTCGCCCATCCTGGAGAGGAAGGATTCCAAAAGGGAGGCCGTGCTGAGCCTGGAGGAGTGCCAGGAGCGCCTGGAGCGGCGCTACAGCCTGGTCAGGGAGGGTGGGCACAGGATCCACTCCCTGCTGAAGGTGAGGGGCACCTGCAGGGCTGGGGGGCTCCTCAGAGGCTCTGTGTTGTCCCTGTGGCACTGGAAACGTCCAGAGCTGCTTTGCCTGAAAGGAACTCCCTGAACCCATTTGCGAACGCGCCCCGGGGTTAACTGGTGCTGTCTCTGAGGGGTGGCGTGGGCTAGATTGGGCTGTGGGGCTGGCCGGGCTCCCAGCCCAGGGAAGGGTCTGGCTGCAGCCCTGGAGAGCCACTAGAGGGGAGTGGTGCATCGGGTTTGGGATGCTGCTGCTCCGAGGAAAAACCCCCTCTGAGGTGATACCTGGGAGCAGAGGCTGGGGCTGACCCTTTGGTTTGAGGCTCTGTCCCTCTGTGCAGCAGGAGGTGATGCTGAGCGCCCAGGGAGAAGCTGAGTGACAGGAGAGGAACTGCTGTCCCAAACCTTGGTGCTTCCCAGCAGTTTTGCCAGGGCTCAGAGTCCTCTGCAGGCCAGGAGAAAGCCCAAAGCTCTGCCCCTCACCTGCCTGGAGCCAGGAGCTGTGCATGTCAGGGACAGCCCCTGGCCTGGAGGAGATGGGTGATGGACCCAGCCCTCTCCTGAGGGTCATGTCTGGCCTTGGACTCTGAAGAGAACCAGATGGGTTCATCAGGATGGGCCTTGAGACCCCCAGTTCTCCCTGTCCCAGGGGTGCAAAGCAGCCCCAAGTCCTGTGGTTTCAGAGAAGAGGGAGGAGAACACATGGAAGACCTTCTAAGGCTCTTCTGCCCTCCATTTTCACCTTGAAGTGTTCCTGGAGACCAAGCAGCCCTTGACAGGGGCAAATTGTGGCCATGCCCCAGGAGGAAGATCCACCTCCATGAGGCTGGCACTGCTGTGCTGCCCAGCATCAGCCCTTGGCTGTGGGGCAGTGATGCCTTCACAAGGCATCAACTTCAGCATCAGCACCTCCTTACCCACAGTTAGTGAACCCTGTATTACATGCAAGGAGGATTTTTGGGCACACTCAGCCCTGCTGTGTGTGAAGGAATCTTCTTTGTCTTCCAGGAAAACCAGAGCCTCCTATGTGCAGAGCCATCCTCTGAAGCCTGGAAGGCGTATTTGGATTATGTGGATGAGATAGTCCTGGATGGATTCTTCACTGCCATTGAGTGCTCCCTGAAATACCTCCTGGAGAACACAGGTGACACCTGGCTCCTGTCCCCTGGCTGCAGGGGCTGCTCAGCCTCTCCAAGGGGACATCTCTGGCTGTTCTCCCCCATTCTCAGTGGTTTCTCTCTTTTTCCTGGCCTCTCCAAGGGGACATCTCTGGCTGTGCTCCCCCATTCTCAGTGGTTGCTCTCTTTATCCTGGCCTCTCCAAGGGGACATCTCTGGCTGTTCTCCCCCATTCTCAGTGGTTGCTCTCTTTTTCCTGGCCTCTCCAAGGGGACATCTCTGGCTGTTCTCCCCCATTCTCAGTGGTTTCTCTCTTTTTCCTGGCTTTCCTCTGGCACTGGAACCTGCAGAAGGGGAGAGTGGCTCCAGCACTGGTCACTGGATTGCTCAGGGGGAGGGATGGAGGTGACTGCACTGTCTGCAAGGGTTAATGGAGAGAGGTCTCTGAAGCTTCTCCCACATCTGTGCTTGGACATCAGCCACCTCCCACCCTCCCATGCCCAAAGCAACAGGGTGGCACCATCCCTCCTCTGTGGGGAGGCTCAAGAGCCAGTTCTGCTCCTGAAAGGCACAAAACAAACCCTTCAGTCCCTGAGCATTATTTCTGGGCAGAGGTGAGCTGGGCTCAGGAGTGCCCAGCCCAGCCCTCCTTGCTCTGCTGAGAGCAGCTTCTGTGCAGCTGAAGCACATCTCCAGGAACGCTTCCCTTCTGGATGTGAGGCACAATGAGCCGGAGAATTGCAGGCAATTCTTCACCATCTTGTTAAAAACTTGCCTAGGTTGTCACATTTGCATCTGGCTTCAGCTTCTGGTGGGTTTTTTTTTTTTTTTTTTTTTTTTTTTTTTAATGCTTTTCACCACTAAATTAAAGAGCCACTTGGTTCCTGTTGTTTTTCTCCTCTGCAAGCACTTCCATGCTGGCGTTGCTCAGCTCTCAGACTCCCTATGCATTACCTGAAGAGCCTTTCCTCCTCAGGGTGTTTTCTGTTCCATACATCACTTGTGTCTCACCTGTTCCCCACTGGTTTTGGTGGGTACCACAGAGCAGCTGGTTTGCCAACACCTCCATGGGTTGTGCCGGCACCAGTGAGTGTGTTTGCCACCACACCCTCCTGCTGTCCCTGCAGGCCATGTGGCACCTTGTAATAGGACCTCAGTGGCTCAAGATGCCTTGAAAAAGACCCTGACATCTCTGTTCTTCCCTACCAGATCCCAAGGCAGGGCTCACTCCCCTCTTTGAGGTGCAGCTGGATTTGGTGATCCCGGATTTGGTGTTTCGCCCTCCCTTGGACCCTGGCACCAGGGATGGCTTCTGTGACATGGTGGAAAGTCTTCTCCAGGGCATCTTCCACATCTCCTCGCTGGTGCCCCGGCTGGCTGCACACAGAGGCTTCTACCACTACCAGGTCTGTGCTCTGGGGCTTCCCTGGGCTGGGGGCAGTGAGGAGGTGCCATGTGCTCCCACCTCACTGTGCTCTCCTCTCCCCTCTCCCCTCCCTCTCCCTTCTCTTCTCTGCCTTCTCCCCTCTTCTCTCTTCCCTTTCTCCCTTCTCTCTTCTTTCCCCTCTCCCTTCTCCCATTTTCTCTGTCTCTTTTCTCTCTTCTTTCTCTACTTTCTCTCTTCTTCTCTCCTTTCTCTTCTTCTCTCTCCACTCTCCCTTCTCATTTCTCATTGCTCCCTCCTTCTCTCTCCTTTACCTCCTTCTTCTTCCCCACTCTCCCTCCTTCTCTCTCCTTTCCCTTCTTCTTCTTCTTCTCTCCTTTCCCTTCTTCTTCTTCTCTCCCTTCCCTTCTTCTTCTTCTTCTTCTCTCCCTTCCCTTCTTCTTCTTCTCGCCTTTCCCTTCTTCTTCTCTCCCTTCCCTTCTTCTTCTTCTTCTTCTCTCCTTTCCCTTCTTCTTCTTCTTCTCTCCCTTCCCTTCTTCTTCTTCTTCTCTCCTTTCCCTTCTTCTCTCCTTTCCCTCCTTTTTCTTCTTTTCTCCTTTCCCTTCTTCTTTTCTCCTTCACTCTCCTTTCCCTTCTTCTCTGCTTTCCCTCCTTTTCTCCTTTCTCCTATTCTTTTCTCCTTTCTCCTCTTTTGTCCTTTCCCTTTCCCTCTCTCCTTTCCCTTTTCCTCTCTCCTTTTCCCTCCTTCTCTCTCCACTCTCCCTTCTCCTTTCTCCATTTCCCCTCTCCCCTTCTCCCTGTGCCCACCAGGCTGCCCTGGAGGCCCTGCCCTCGCTGTGCTCGTGGCGCCAGGAGCTGCTGGCCCGGGCTCAGGCAGCAGCCACCGCGTGCCGCGAGCACCGCGCGGGGCTGGAGCGGCGCTTCTGTCACCTCCTGCTGCAGGACAGCAGGGAGCTGGGCCACCACCTCCTGCTGCAGGACAGCAGGGAGCTGGGCCACCACCTCCTGCTGCAGGACAGCAGGGAGCTGGGCCACCATCTCCGTGTCCCCGTGCCTGCAGACGCCGAGGAGGGGCTCCCCGAGGCGCCAGCCACGCTGCAGCAGTTCAGGGAGCAGCTGGGCTCCTACGAGCAGCTCTACGAGGAGGTGGCTCGAATGCAGCCCCTCTGCACCTTCCAGGGCTGGCTGAGGCTGGATGTGCGGCCATTCAAGGCAGCCTTGCTCAACGAGATTAAAAGGTGGAGCTTGGTGTTCAAGCAGCACCTCTTGGACCATGTCACGCACAGGTGAGGGTTGGTTCTGCCTCTGATCATGGAATTTCTCTTGTCTGGGCTGGGCTGTGTCATTTCACACTCATGGCCAAAGGATAGAGAATCATGGAATTTCTCTTGTCTTGGTTGGGCTGTGTCATTTCACACTCATGGCCAAAGGACAGAGACTAACGGAATACCCTGGGTTGGAAGGAATCCACAAGGACCACCCAGTGCAGCTCCTGGCCCTGCACAGACAATCCCACCCTGGGCATCTTTGGGAGCATTGTTCAAACACTCCTGGAGCTCTGGCAGCCTCAGAGCTGTGACAACCTCCAGAGTTAATACAGGAGCAAGAGAAGGGCTCGTGCTGCACAGAAGCTCCATCCCAGTGCTGAGTCTTCCATGCCCTGGTCTTTGCTTGTGTGTGAGCTGGGAGCAGTGGCATCCCTTGGTACCCCTGATATCCCTGATGTAGGGTGTTATACAGTGTGTGTTTGCCCAAGGTGTGTGTTTTCCTCCTCCCAAGTCAATAATCCCACCTCTGCAGGTCACTGGGCTTGCTTTACTGGATTTGATGGTGGCCATCAGTAAATCTGCATTAATGTTGTGAGGTTTTTCAGGTAGCCTGGCATGAGCAGTCATGGGGAGGTGTCATGGAGCAGTTTGGGCTCCAAATTTTGCATTACCAGGTGTTCCTTGCTCTGAAGAGCTGCTCAGATGTGTGCAGGACAATGCCCTGGGTGATTTATTGGTCACAACTGAAGGTTGTCTTAGGTTGTGGGTGCTCCCAGGGGAGTGCTCACAGACATCTGAAGAGGAGGCTGCTGTGTGGGGTGGTGATGTGATCTCTGGTGTGCTTTTCAGCACCATAAATCTGTCTGATAATTTCTTTGCAAAGAGGTTTAGTGTGGCAGAGAATGAGCATTTAGGAGCTGTTATTGAGAGCCCCTGAGTCAGCAGTTTAGTCTTTATTAGGTGAAGTATTTAAGGATACTTTTAGGCCCAGCAGCATCCAGAGAATTTAAGTAGGCACTTAAGAAGTGTTTTGAGACCCAGGAGCCCATTGTTCCTCTGCTGAAAGTGCCCACTAGCTGGTGAGGTTAAAAACAGGATAAGCAGGTGAGGAAAGTGCCCCAAAGACTTTCCTGTCTGTGATGGTTTATGGCTCAAGGGCTTTGAGAGACAGGGATCTTAATTTTAAAGACCTGGAGGGATTTTTTTTCCTCCCACAAATGTACAGTTGCTTTTCTAAGCTGCTGTGAATTTGCATCACCTGCAGGAGGGAGCTGCCCTGTGAAGAGAGGCAGTGCATGAAGGACAATCCCTGTTTGTTACAGCTTTGAAATGTGTCAGGTTCACCTGGGGAGCTTGGATTCCTGTAGTGGAAGAGATAGGGTGAAAACCATCACAGAATCCCTGAATGGTTTGGGCTGGAAGGGATCTTAGAGCCCACCCAGTGACACCTTCCACTGTCCCAGGTGCTCCCAGCCCTGTCCAACCTGGCCTTGGGCACTGCCAGGGATCCGGGGGCAGCCCCAGCTGCTCTGGGCACCCCATGCTGCTGTCTCCCCACTCTCCCAGTAAAAACTGGGACAGTAAAATCTGTGCTCTCAAACAGCCCCTCCTGAGCTCCCTGTCTCTGTTCAGGTACTCTGTCTCCAACTTGAGAAGTCCCAACCTGTCTTTCTGTTCCTTGAAGGAAGCTGTAGCACATCCAGGGACGCCTTTGGGCAGGAATTCCAGTTCTGAGGCTGGATATTAACTCCAGAGGAGCTGGAAGAATAATAATTGCAGAGGAGCTACCCTCATCCTGTGCTTCCTCCCCTGCTTTGTGCTCTGCAGCTTGGCTGACCTGGATGAGTTCATCCAAACTGCCGAGAGAGGTTTGAGCCGAAAGGTGGAGAAAGGTGACTACAGTGGCTTGGTGGAGGTCATGGGTCACCTGCTGGCTGTGAAGGAACGTCACAGTGCCACTGATGCCATGTTTGAGCCCCTGAAGGAGACCATTGAGCTGCTGAGGGCCTATGAGCAGCAGTTGCCAGAAGAAGTCCACCAGCAGCTGGAGGTGGGTGAGGGCTTGTGGTGGGCACAGCAGTTTGCCCAGGAGCAGAAGGCAAAGGGGGCAGGAGGGTTTGTGGTGGGCACAGCAGTTTGCCCAGGAGCAGAAGGCAAAGGGAGCAGGAGTGGAGGAGCATCCTACAGATATTCAAGGCTCCCTGTCATTAGAGGGCCTCATTGGGCAGCATTTTGCTATTGCAGGATGTGCCTTGGTAGCTCTAAATGTTGAGATTTTTTTCTTTTAAGGCAGAGATTAAGCCTTTTGTTATGTGTGAAAAACATGGAATTGCCTGCTCCAACTCCCAGCGATTGCTCTTGAAAAAAAATTAATGCATTTTCAGATCCATCTGTTAATTAGGTTGAATTATAATTATTTTAAAATAAGCTAGTTCTTGGCAGCTATGGAGATGGGGAGGATAATGTTGGCAGAGGAGCTGCCTTCCCACAGGACTTCAGTCCTCCTCTGGGTTGAGACCACCAGATCTGCTTTACCCAGAGGACATCCCTGGGAGCAGGTTGTGAAAATATTTTGGCATCTTTCCACATCTGGCTCTTATGAGTCAGTTCTTTGGGAATTCCTTTCTTTTCTGCAAAGGGGACCATGAGAAGGTTGTAAGAGATGGTGAGTGTTGGGGGACAGAGACAAGCCCTGCCAGCTGTGCCTTCATCCACCATAAAACCCAGTCCTGTGAAGAGCCCAGCCACACTAAATCCCCCAGCCTGTGAGCTGCTGGTGTGTTCCTGCTTGTGCAAATACCTTCAAATACCTGATTTACTTTGCTGATAGAAGGAATGAGGGTGTGGAGCAGGAGCAGCCATCCAGATGCAGGAGACAGCCGAAGAATTGTTCTTCCTGGCAAGTGACAGCAACACTTGTGTGTGAATGCTTCATTCCCTCCTGTGGGGAGTGGGAAAAGCAGAAGTTCCTCCAGGCTCCTCTCCATCCCTGGAGATGGATGGGCTGGAGCTGCTGCTTGGGAGGAAGAGAAGGAAGCAGCTCTGTGTATGGTCATGGATGGTGATTCCTGCTGAGACTGTGATGAAAAATGCCAGGAGGAGACCCCTCAGGAGGGGCTGGCCCTGCCCTGGCCATCTCTGCTGCCTCAGAGCTGCCTGCAGCTCCTTCCCTTCTTTCCATGGTGGGTCTCCATGAATCTCCTCAAGAGTGTGAGCTGGGTTGGAGAGAAACCCAGAGCCTTTCCTGTGGGCTTGCACAGCCCATGGAGAGGAGGGGACTGGGGACAGCAGAGCCCTTGGCAATCATAGAACTGTGGAGGTTGGAAAAGACTTCTAAGATGATAAAATCTCACCATCCACCCAGCACCACCACCATGCTCCCCACTAAACCACGTCCCCAGGTGCCACATTCATAGGGTTTTTGAACACTTCCAGGGATGGTAACTCTACCCCTGCCCTGGGCAGCCTGTTCTGATGCTTTACAACCCTTCCTGTGAACTTTTTTTCTCATATCCAGTCTAAACCCCCCCAGGCATTACTTTGGCCATCCCAACCACCCTCCTTTGCAGTTTTAGCCATGGGATCTGTGGCTTTTCCCATTCCATGGTTATCCATGAGCAGATCCCACACTGCAGAGTACCTCCTGCCTGCCAGCATTGTGGCAGCAACTCTCTGGCCACAGAGAGCAAACACAAATCTTCCCAGGCATTTTCCCTGGGGAAGGCTGTGAGAAGCTGTGAGAAAGCTCAGAGGAAGAATTAACAAAATTCTTATCTCCACTTGCTGCACCTGTTGCTAGGCAAATGTGGAATGTGTTATGGACATTTGTTTACCAAAGGGTGGTGGTGTATTGTTTTTGTTGAGATTTTTGTGGGAGAGAGGAATGATGTATTTTAGTTTATGTTTTTAGAAGGTTAATTTATTATTTTATTATACTATATTATATTAAAGAGTACTATACTAAACTATACTAAAGAATACAGAAAGGACACTTACACAATGCTAAAAAGATAATAATGAAAATTCGTGACTCTTTCTATAGTCCTGACACAGCTTGGCACTGATTGGCCAATGAGTGAAAACAACTCACACCAGAATCCAATGAAGCAATTACTTGTGAGTAAACAATCTCTAAACA
The DNA here is from genome assembly GCA_035047745.1 of Catamblyrhynchus diadema. Classification (NCBI taxonomy): domain Eukaryota; kingdom Metazoa; phylum Chordata; class Aves; order Passeriformes; family Thraupidae; genus Catamblyrhynchus; species Catamblyrhynchus diadema. Next base: position 10,567,050 of record JAWWMN010000057.1, read on the forward strand.
CATTCTAGATGAGCAAAACACAAGAGAAACAAATGAGATAATAATTGTTTTCTTTTTTTCTGAAGCTTCTCGGTTTCCCAGGAGAAAAGTCCCGTGCAAAGAGATTTTTCAGAAAATGTGAATACCACAGTGGTGTTTCCTCGGTTGACCAATGAGGTCAAAGCTCTATCAGGCAGGCTGGAAGAGGTTAGAGTAAGAATATAATGTAGAAGAATAAAGCAATGGTTCAGTGTCACTGACATATTTTATGAAAAATCCTTTTGCCAGGATTTCTTCTCCTGAGGAGCTGGGAAGCTTCAGCCTCTCCATGTTTTACTCTTCTGGAACAGGATTTGGAGAACTGTTTACCCAGCATGTGAAGTGTTTTTAATTAATGGCCAATCACAGACAGCCGTGTCGGACTCTGAGTCTGCCATGAGATTTTATTATTCATTCTTTTCTAACCTTCTGGTGTCTCCTTTCTCTTTCTTTAGTATAATTTTAGTATAGCATTTATGACATAGTATAACATAGCATAACAAACATAGCATAACATAGCATGACATATATTAATTATATTATATTATACAATACAATATTATACAATATTATACAATATAATATAAAATATAACATAGTATAACATATAATATAGTATAGTATAATATAGTATAATAAAATATAATATAAAATATAATTTAATATAATATCAGCCTTCTAAAACATGGAGTCAAGATTCTCATCTCTTCCCTCATCCTGGGGACCCTCAAACACCACCACAGTTCAGTCTTCTGCATCATGGAGTCAGTGCTAATCACACAGTGCTAATTACACCTTCTGCATCACGGGATCAGTGCTAATCACACCCATGTCAGGGGGACCCAGCAGTGCCATTGTGCATCATGGGGTCAGTGCTAATCCCCCCTGTGTCAGGGGGACCCAGCAGTGCCGCTGTGCATTAAGGGATCAGTGCTAATCCCCCTGTGTCAGGGGGACCCAGCAGTGCCGCTGTGCACCATGGGGTCAGTGCTAATCCCCCTGTGTCAGGAGGACCCAGCAGTGCCGTTGTGCACCATGGGGTCAGTGCTAATCCCCCTGTGTCAGGGGGACCCAGCAGTGCCGTTGTGCCCGCAGGAGCTGCCGGAGAAGTGGGGCCAGGTGAAGAAGCTGGCCGTGGCCGTGAAGCAGCAGGTGGCCCCTCTGCAGGCCGCCGAGGTGACCGCGCTGCGCCAGAGCTGCGCCGCCTTCGACGCCCAGCAGCAGCAGCTCCGCGAGCGCTTCACCATGGAGGCTCCCTTCAGGTACAGCTCTTCCAGCACCAACCAGCCTCAGAAACATTTGAAGGAACTGGGGTTGTTTAGCCTGTCTCGGGTTTGTCGTTGTTGGAATGGCTTTTGAGGTGTTAAACGGTTTTTTTCCCCAGCCCCGCGCTCGAAGGAGAAGTCGGGATTCTTCGGCTTTGGTTTTATTTTCTCTTGTTCAACACATACTTTTTTGCATCTGCAGAGGTTTGTTTAGCAGGTTGGGTTGAGGCACACTGACTGCCCTCAGGGTGGTGTTATGTTTTTATACTCAAAACTACGCGTACTTTATTTATAATAATTTTTTAATACTTACCACTTATGTTAGACCATTCGTCTTTAAACTAATCTAAAAGTGCTACTTTAGAATATTTAGTGCTACTTTATCACAGCAGATGATGGAGGACAAGAAGAAGAAGGAGAAAGACTGGACATGTCTAGATTCCTGCATCTTGCCTCCTGAACTCCCATTTTAAAAATCTCAAAATTCTACATTTTCACCCAGTGATAAACTCACCATCATTCCATTCAAACTCTTGTGGCTTGAAACTCCTCATACAAAGTTGGTAATTGTTTCCAGGGGTTAAAATCGAAGGCACAGGTGTTTTTGACTCCATACCAAGGTCTCTGAGCCCCCTGCCAGGGTCTCGAGTCCTCCAGGGCAGCCAGAGCAATGTCCTGGGTTCCAACATGCCTGGAGAAGAGGAGGCTCAGAGGTGCCCTTATTGCTCTCTACACCTTCCTGAAGGGAGGCTGCAGACAGGTGGGGTTGGTCTCTTCCACCAGGCAGCACTGACAGAACCAGAGAACACAGTCTCAAGATACATCAGGGAAGGTACAGGTTGGAAATTAGGGAAAAAGTTTTCACCAAAAGAATAATAAAGCTCTGGAATGCTCTTCCCAGGGATGTGGTAGAATCACCATCTCTGGATGTGTTTAAAAAAGACTGGACATGGCACTTGGTGCTATAGTCTGGGTGAGGTGTTGGGGCATAGGTTGGATTAGATGATCTTAGAGGGCTCTTCCAACCTCATTATTCTGTGATTCTGTGTCCTGTCCCCCTCACTTCATTTACACAATCCCTTTGGCAGGTGCAGCGCCACCTTTCCAAACTCTTTGACAACTTGGCCAGGCTGAAATTCCAGGTGGACTCTGAGCAGAAGACAACCAAGGTTGGCCTGGGAATGTACAGCAGAGAGGAGGAGTATGTCCAGTTCAGTGAACCCTGTGACTGCAGTGGGCAGGTGAGAGGGGAGACCTTGTGTGTCCAAACTGACTGGTGGAACCTGCTCCCCTACCCTCCTTGGGTGGGCATCCCTGGCCAAGTGTGGTATTTTTGGGGTCCTCCATTGTGGGGAGGAAAGATGAATTTGACTCTATGTTTTTAGAAGGTTAATTTATTATTTTATGGTATTGTATTATATAAAAGAATACTATATTAAAACTATATTAAAGAATAGAGAAAGGATACTTACACAAGGTTTAACAAGCTAATAATGAAAAACTTGTGACTTTCTAGAGTCCTAACACAGCTGGACTGTGATTGGTTATTAAGTAAAAACAATTCACATGTTGGATAAACAGTCTCCAAACACATTCCAAAGCAGCAAAACACAGGAGAAGCAAATCAGATAATTATTGTTTTCATTTTTTTCTCTGAGGCTTCTCAGCTTCCCAGGAGAAGAAATCCTGGTGAAGGGATTTTTCAGAAAATGTCACAGTGACAGCCAAGGCCTTGTAAAGTTCCACTGCACTGCCTCCATGGGAAAAGCTGGAAGAGCTCGTGTGGAACTTAATCCTGCTTACACCACAGCTCTAGTCCTGCTCTGGATGGGTCCTCACAGCCCATGGTTTGAGGAAGGGCTGTGGCCTATTCTTTACTGGGTTTTTTAATTTTAATTAATGAAAGATGTTCTGAAGGTTACTCTTACCCTCCCAGTTGGGAGGGGATGCAGTCTGAGAACAGATTAAATTATTCCATAGTATTTCTGCACAGACACCTTTGGAAAGAAAAGGGTTTTTCCCCTGTTTTCCAAATCTTATTTCATAGGACAGGTTGAAGTACAAAATTTAAGAATCAAATTACTGCTCAGCTTTTCTGTCCATGTAGCTGCACTTTACTCCATGGACTGTTAAAGGAAGCTAAAGTACGTAATACCAGCTCTGAACTCCCTGGTGATGGCACTTGGCATTTAAACTCTCCTCTCTAAAATACTAAATACTAAATTCAGCAGGACTTGTGAAATACTGAATTCAGCAGGAATTGTGTTCCCAGCATTCTCTTGCTGCTGGCAGATTGTGCTCCAGTCCAACAGGTGACTCTGCCATGGCCTGGAGCTGGAACACGCTGAGTTCAATTGCTCCTCAGTGGAGTTCAGTGTGGTTCCTCCTCTAGCTGGATTTCCACAAAAACCTCTCTGGGAGGAGATGCTGATCTTGCAGGAGCAGAAATGGCTGAGTGCCACAGTCTGGAGGAGGCCTGGGGCTTGTTTGACTGGAGAGCTGAGCTGCTTGTCCACCTCATTGCTGAGGGATGGGATGAGGGATGTCAGGCGTGTTCCTGGGATCATCCCTCATCTCCCATGGGTGAGAAGCAGGCGTGTTCCTGGGATTTAACCCCTTCTGCAGGTGGAGGTGTGGCTGGGTCGCCTGCTGGACGCCATGAGGGCCGCAGTGAGGGACGGGATGGGCGCGGCTGTGGCGGCCTACGAGGACAAGCCCAGGGAGCAGTGGCTCTTTGACCACCCTGCCCAGGTACTGCCCCTGCCCTGCTTCCAGAGGGGCTGGGCTGTGGATGGGAGTGGTTCTGTCCAGGGAAGAGAGGAAGGGTGTGGTGTCTTGAGGGGCTGGACGGAGCTGAGAGGAATAAAGTGGAAATTTATTGAGGGGCCTTCAAAGGCCACATCCTGGCAGTATCCAGACGGCTTCAAGATGGAAGAAAAAGAGGGCTCAGTCATGAGATCTCACATTTTTGTAAATCTTAGTCCATTTGCATATAGGATTTAACTGCCCAATTAATAGCTTCAAATGATGAAGTTCCATCCTCCTTGCTTGCTTGCCCACCCTCCTCTTTTTGCATTGTTTATGCTTTGGGTGTGAAGTTTGAAGAGATTGTCCTTGAGTCTCCAGCTAGAATGGGGTTGTTTTATCTCCACCACCTTGTGAAAAGATCCAGTAACACTTAATATAAAGCTAAAGTTGCGCACCAAAGAATAGAAAAACCTAAAAGCTAAGGTATCAAGTGAGTTATCCTTTCTCCTGGCCATCTCTTGATGGGTTCCCAGGCTGAGCTCCGTGCTCTGACCAGAGCTCCAGGCAGGATGCAGCTTGGGGACTTGAGCAGTGGCTGCTCCACCAGGGGTCACAGGAAGCCCCTACCGCCAGTGGGGTGAGAGAACAAATTGATGGGGTCTGATGAGAGGAAGGAGCCCCATGGCAGCCTCCCATGTGTTCAGACATGAGAAAAGGGCTCATTTACTGATGAGCAGCTGCTGGGTGTGCCTGGGATGGGAATTTCAATGGATGTAAAATGGATCCCTGCTCTCCTTCCTGATGTGACACTGTATAACAAAACTTCATTTCACATCAGAGATGCCTCATGCCTGACGTCCCCATGGCCCAGACCCTCTCAGAGGTAAGGAAAGCCTGGTGTTGCCCTGCTGCTGAGCCAGTCTGTTTCCCCAGGTGGCTCTCTGCTGCACGCAGATCTGGTGGACAGCTGAGGTGGGCATGGCCTTCTCCAGGATGAAGGAAGGCTACGAGAAGGCCATGAAGGAGTACTACAAGAAGCAGGTGGCCCAGCTGAACACGCTGGTGACCATGCTGCTGGGGCAGCTCTCCAGGGGCGACAGGCAGAAGATCATGACCATCTGCACCATCGACGTGCATGCGCGGGACGTGGTGGCCAAGATGATAGCCCAGAAGGTTGGTGCTCCCAGCTCAGTGTGAGCCATGCTAGGCAATGAGGGAGAGATCGTGCAGGGACAGACCAGGGACAGGCACTGGGGGCACTGCCTGCCTCAACAGGGCCATTAGATAAAGCATTTGGGATTTTCTTCTCTGTAGCTTTCTTGCTCTGGTGTGAGCCCACAGGGAATCCCTTGGGATTTGTCCACCACTCCCACACTGCCTGTCATCACACACTCCCAGAATGGTTTGGGTTGGAAGGGACCTTAAAGCTCTTCTCATTCCAACCCCTGCCATGGGCAGGGACACCTTCTGCCATCTCAGGGTCCTCCAAGCTCTGTCCAACCTGGCCTTTGGCTCTGATACCTTCTGGAGAGCAGCTGGGCTCCCCTGGCAGTGCTGGCAGGAGTGGAGGGCAGGAGCTGGGTGTTCCTCTGCTCCAGGGGTTTTCCAGATGCCTTCTGTCCCATCTGGAGTGCCAGAACTGATGCCTAGAGAGGCTGACCTGGAACAGAGACTAGACAGAGCTAAAAGAATAAAGTGGGGATTTATTTAAAGGCCTTTAAGGGATACACCTTGGGCAGTACCAGAGCCCAGCCATGGCTACACCCAAGATGGATCCCAGTCAGGAGTTTTCACACTTTTATAAGTTTTGGTCCATTTCTATAGTGGGGTCAATTGTCCAATTACAGCTCCAGGTCATGAAGTCCCATCCTCCCTGTTTGCTCACTTCAGAGCCCCATTGTTTATGCATTTTGGGCCTGAAGCTTGTATCAATTTTCCTTGGTCCCAAGCTGGAAAAGGATTATTTTGTCAACCTACCTTGTAAAGAAAATTTACTAACACTTACCATGAAGCTCAGAGCTCCACACCTAGGCAGCACAGACACTAAAAACTACGAAAGCCAGGACTGAAGGCACCACCCCTGCCCTCCCTGGTGACACTCTGCAGGTGGACAACGGTCAGGCCTTCGTGTGGCTGGCGCAGCTGCGGCACCGCTGGTCGGACGAGGAGCGGCACTGCTGGGCCAACATCTGTGATGCTCAGTTCCTCTACTGCTACGAGTACCTGGGCAACACCCCCCGGCTGGTCATCACCCCCCTGACCGACAGGTGAGGCCCTGCTGGGACCACCTCAGGTGGTGGTTATGAGATGTCACAGACATATTTTATGAAAAATCCTTTCATTAGGATTTTTTCTCCTGAGAGGCCTCAGAAATGAAATGTAAACAATAATTCTCTGCTGCTGTGGAATGCAACAGGTGCATCTTTGATTGGTCTCATGTGGTTGTTTTTAATTAATGGTCAGTCACAGTCCAGCTGTCTCGGACTCTCTGGTCAGTCACAAGATTTTATTATCATTCCTTTCTATTCCTTTCAAGACTTCTGATGAAATCTTTTCTTCTATTCTTTTAGTATAGTTTAATATATAACTTTCTTTTAATATAATATATATCATAAAATAATAAATCAGCCTTCTGAAACATGAAGTCAACATTCTCATCTCTTCCCTCATCATGAGACCCCTGTGAACACCACCACAATGAGACATTAACTTTAAGGAATTTAGAGATTTTAGAGGAGCTAAGATTTTAGTTAGAGATAAGCTTTATTGTTGTAAAGCTTGTATGTAAAGACAAATCTGCCATTCCTCTGACCCAGCTCAGTCTCTTTTCCCTTCTCCCTCGTCCTGTGCAGGTGTTACATCACCCTGACCCAGTCCCTGCACCTGACCATGAGTGGAGCTCCTGCAGGCCCTGCTGGCACTGGCAAGACAGAGACCACCAAGGACCTGGGCCGAGCCCTGGGCATCATGGTCTACGTGTTCAACTGCTCCGAGCAGATGGACTACAAGGTGCTCTGTTACCCTAATACTTCCTGAAAAGCCCCTTAATCAGGATATTTTTCTCCTAGGAAGATGAGAAGCCTCAGCTTCTCTGTGTTTTGCTCTTCTGGAATGTGGTGTGGAGATTGTTTATCCAAACATGTAAATTATTTTTACTTAATAGCCAATCACAGCCAGCTGTGTTGGACTCTCTGAGTCAGTCACAGGTTTTTATTATTCATTCCTTTCTAGCCTTCTGATATATCCTTTCTCTTTCTTTAGTATAGTTTTAGAATATAATTTATATTATATTATATTATAGTATATTATATTATAGTGTATTATATTATAGTATATTATATTATAGTATAGTATTTAATAGTGTATAATATTATAGTATAGTATAATATAATAATATCATAAAATAATAAATCAACCTTCTGAAAACATAAAGTTAAATTCTCATCTCTCACCTCGTCCTAAAAACCTCCCAACACCACTGTGCTACTCCCCCCAAACTGGGGCTGCCCAGGGCCCCTGGAACCTGTGGGGTGGGAATTACCCAGCTGGGCTTGCTCTGATCCATCCCCTCTCCTCTCATCCCTGCTGCCTCCCTTCCTGCTGAGCAGCTTTTTCTCCTCCTTCTCCTTTTTGACTCTGAGACTTGCACAAGGTTTCTTGAGGAGGAGGAGAGCTGAGCTTTGCTCTCTGCCCTGCTCTACCTTTCCCTTCCCTTCTGGAGTTAGCTTCCCCATGAAATTCTTCACAAATTCTGGCCTATTCAGTGGAGACAGAGGCTGTGCTGATCCATTCCCTCTCTCCAGACCCACAGCACACCTGTCCCAGGCATGGGGACAGAGCTCTCCTGGTTCCTCAGGATCCTCTGCTGGTCATGGTGCTGATCCCTGTGCTCTCCAGGGGCACTGGCTTTGGTGGCCTTGGACCATATTTTATCCAGCTGAGGTCTCTCATGGACGTGGGGCCATCAGTAACTCAGCCCAGGTGACCTTTGGATGGAACCAGAGTGCAGAGTTGTCTAGAGAGGGCAATTAGGAAATCAAGTGGCAAACTGTGCAGAGCTATAAATATTATAATTGAGTTGTGCCTGCTGCTCCCCTGCACTTGCTAAATATCCACAATAGACTGTAAATTGCTATAAATAAACAGGCAGGGAAATCAAATCCATTTTTTGCTGGAGTAGATTCCGTTTGTGATTTCGCTCTTGTAATTTTATTTTATTTTTTTTCTTTTCAGTCTTGTGGGAATATTTACAAAGGCCTTTCCCAGACAGGAGCCTGGGGCTGTTTTGATGAATTTAACAGGATCTCAGTTGAGGTCCTTTCCGTGGTTGCTGTACAGGTAAGTAGAGAAAAGCTTGTGGATAAATACAAGCCAGCCTTCCTTCCCTCCCTCCCACAGGGCCAGAACAGAAGGATTTGAGTCTTGGGGAACTTCAGTGCTAAAAATTGAGTTGCTAAAATATTAAAGTTTTTCTGGTCCCGAGTGTCAGCTGTGAATGCAGGTTTTGGGATCCCAGTGTTTGACTGAGGTGCTAAATTCTTCCTAGACCCACTTTGGGGCTTGGCATTGCAGACATGAAGGTCTAGAGCCCAAAAGTTTCTACACTTCTGTAAATGTCTTGGTCAAAGGAATTGTTCTGAACCCCTCCACGAACTCCTCACTCTCATCTCTCTGTCTCATCATTGTACCTCCTCTGATGTCCCAAAGAAATCCCAGGCAGGTACAGGTGTTTGCATGTCCTTCCCTCTCCATTTCCCTTCCATCAGGTTCTAGCTTAAAGTTGTCATTGAAAAACATCTTTGAGGATCTTAAAATAAAAGGGGAAGCTGAACAAAAGAAGCCCAGATATGACTCAGCTGCTAATGATTCCCTGGCTCCTGGCTGGAGCGTGGTGTCTGAGCGAGCAGGGCTGTCACTCCATCATCGCCTCTGCTGCTATTAGAGGGTAACCATGGTGATGGTTAATTGGCTGCCTTAGTCATGCAGCTTCTGTTGATATGGGTCCTTACACTGAGAAACTCCCTTAATTGCTTTGCTTTAAGATGGCAAACGGGTGAGTTTAGGGCAGAGATAGATTCCTCCCTGAGGAAGTGGTGTTAGTGAGGAGGTGAGCTGGCTGCAAGGAGCTGCTCCCTTGGGACGTGGGGAAGGAGGGTCTGGCTGTAATGGACTTTGAATGGGAGGTGGGCAGTGAGGTGGCCTGGCTGTGTCTGCTGTTTAGGAAAATGTTTTTTGTCACCCTGATTTTTTAAGATTTTCTAAGCCTTCTGATGTTTACATTCTTGTAACGAACTTTCTCGCGCACTTTATGTAAATAACTTATTGTTTTGTATTCTTTTCTGGAGGAGAAGAAATTTGATGGACTGTTGGTCTGTCCAGTGTCATTGGAGAGGTGGCACTGTCCCCCTCCAATCCACTGTCAGTTTTGGAAATCTATAAATATTGGAGTCAGATATTAAAAGTGCTCTTGGGGAGCTGCGTGTCCACATCATTTTATTTCGTGTCCTATAGCAACAGTTTTTTACAGAAAGAGTGATAAAGTACTGAAATGATCTGCCTGGGGAGGTGGGGGAGCCACCATCCCTGGATGTGTTTAACAAAATATTGGATGTGGCACTGGGTGTCAGGGTTTAGTTGAGGTGTTGGGGCTGGGTTGGAGTCGATCTGAAAGGTCTCTTCCAACCTGCTGATTCTGGGATTCTGTGACTCACTCCATGGGAATGGAAGGTGGGCAATGAGGTGGTCTGGTTGTAATGGAGTTCTTTGGAAAGTGAGGGATGAGAAGAGCAAAGATGCAATCAGACAGGTAGCAAAGACCAACCAAGTGTCCTGTGAAGCAAACTCTTGGAACTCTTTTCAGTTTGACTGTCCAGTCTCTTCAGCCCTTTTCTGCTTTGTCAGAGTTGGATTGTGATGGGAGACACACAGGTTTACCCCAAACAGTGTAGAAAGCTTTATATGGTCAGTAAAAACCCAGACCAGAGCAGTGATAATCCCCACTCATCATGGGCCAAGAGCAGGGAGGGCAGCAGTGCTCTTGGGGGTTTCATAGCTGAGCACCAGCACTGAGCACTGCCCTGGTTCCCAGGTGAAGAGCGTGCAGGATGCCATCCGAGAGAAGAAGAAATCTTTCAACTTTCTTGGAGAAGACATTAACTTAGTCCCCTCAGTTGGGATTTTCATCACCATGAACCCTGGTTATGCAGGACGAACCGAGCTACCTGAGAATTTAAAAGCTCTCTTCAGGTGAGTCGAGGTCAGGTTTTGTGACCTGTGTGATAAAACTGGCAGAAATTGTCTTTTGGAACATCCAGGCTTCATTTTCTTGGGAAATTCACTGGCATTGGGGATTCACAGATGGTTTCAGCCTTGTGCACCAAGCCTGGATCAGGGAATGTACAGGGAGGACGAGAGAACTCTGTCCTGTGCCATGGGAAAGTCAGTGGGGGCAGACTGAGAGAGTCTTCAGTGGCTCACTGGAGAGGACCTGGAAGATAAAGCGACAGATCCACTGCCCTCAAGCTCTGTAGTCAATGCCTGCTCTGCAATCCTTTCCTGCCTGTCTCCCTAGGCCCTGTGCCATGGTTGTGCCAGACTTTGAGCTGATCTGTGAGATTATGTTGGTGGCCGAGGGCTTCCTCCAGGCCCGGGCCTTGGCCAGGAAGTTCATCACGCTCTACCAACTCTGCAAGGAGCTCCTGTCCAAGCAGGTGAGCCCTCTGCTGTGCTCTGGATCCCCAAAATCAGGGATGTGACACTCTGCTATTGATCCCCAAAATCAGGGATTGACACTCTGCTCTGGATCCCCAAAATCAGGGATTGACACTCTGCTCTGGATCCCCAAAACCAGGGATTGACACTCTGCTCTGGATCCCCCAAAATCAGGGATGTGACACTCTGCTCTAGATCCCCCAAAATCAGGGATGTGACACTCTGCTCTAGATCCCCCAAAATCAGGGATGTGACACTCTGCTCTGGATCCCCAAAATCAGGGATGTGGCACTCTGCTATTGATCCCCCAAAATCAGGGATGTGACACTCTGCTATTGATCCCCAAAATCAGGGATGTGACACTCTGCTCTGGATCCCCAAAATCAGGGATGTGGCACTCTGCTATTGGTCCCCCAAAATCAGGGATGTGACACTCTGCTCTGGATCCCCAAAATCAGGGATGTGACACTCTGCTCTGGACCCCCAAAATCAGGGATGTGACACTCTGCTCTGGATCCCCCAAAATCAGGGATGTGACACTGCCATGCACCTTCATGGCTGAAGATTCACAGCTTTTAGTTACTGACTGCCTTTGTGGCAGCTGCTGGGACAAGGGATGGTTTGGTTTGTGATCACTAGAGCAATGACATTTTCAAACTGCTCTCCTGGAGGATCTTCAGAGACAGAAGCATTTGACCAACTGCATTAACCTCACTAATTTTTGAATTTGAGAGATTTTTCAAAAGCCTCAAATGCCACCATGATTGCGGCAGTATTCAGTGATCCTTTACTCTTTCTCTTAGTTCCTATTGATTCTCTTGCCTGCAAGGGGTTCATGATGACTGTTCCTCTCTAAGTCCAACTAAATACTTCTCTGTCATGTCAAGTGTTGACCATGTAAGGTCACCTCCAGTGCAAAACCCTGGTTAATCAGATTTTAACTTGGCATTGTCTGCACAGATCAAAGCTGGGGTGAGTTGAATCAGGACTCCAGATGGGAAACCTGATCTTGGCTGTGCCAGCATGAGCTTGGGTGGGTTTCTGCCTTGTCACAGAAACTTTGTGCTGTGCAGCTGGAGGCCCTGTGGGAGCTTTGGCCTCCCACACAAAGCAGTCAAGCTGTTAGGCTGTGCTCTGCAGGGTCTCAGTGGAGCACAAATAGAAGGACTTGCTTGTTGGCTTGAGAGTTCTTCTCATGCCTCTTTAGGATTCTTTTCCAGCAGTGTCCTCCCTGCCCCTGCTTGGTGGACTGTCCCCAGGACCAAATGCCCCTGGTAACCTGGTGATGGAGAAATATGAGTGCCTGAGGCCTCAGAATGGACTAACAAGCCTTCCACCTCAGTAGCTCCTGCAGATCCAGGGCTCTGGCAGGCCTTGCTTAACTTGCACAAAGGCCAAGGTTTTAGGGCTTAGGGGGGAAAATGGCTTAGGTCTCCAGAGTGCAAGTCCTACTGCTGACTTAGTGCCAGCTCTGAGCCCATGTGATGGCATGAACAGCTGAATTATTTGACTCTCCCTGGTGGGAAGCTCACCTTGTGAAATGGAGACTCAGGCTGGTGGAGGTGTCTGACCACAACACAAATAACAAATTTGGCTGCATTTCCTTTGCTGACTGCTCTGGCAGCTGGGACTGCTGGTTTTTACCCTTGCCTGGGCATAAACTCACCCCTGTTTTTATTTCTTTCTTTCTCCCCCCTCATGCAGGACCACTATGACTGGGGTCTGAGGGCCATCAAGTCGGTGCTGGTGGTGGCAGGCTCCCTGAAGCGCGCGGACCCCGAGCGGCCCGAGGAGCAGGTCCTGATGCGCTCCCTCCGCGACTTCAACATCCCCAAAATCGTGACAGACGACGTGCCAGTGTTCATGGGGCTGATTGGGGACCTGTTCCCTGCCCTGGATGTGCCTCGGAAGCGCGACCTGGATTTTGAGGCCACGGTGAAGGAGGCTGTGCTGGAGCTGCGGCTGCAGCCCGAGGACAACTTTGTGCTCAAAGTAAGGCCAAGGGGTTTTCTGCTCTGTGGTGGTGGTGTGAGGGTCCCCAGGATGAGGTGAGAGATGAGAATTTGACTCCATGTTCTCAGAAAGCTGATTTATTATTTTATGATATTATGTTATATTAATTATATTATATATTACATATATTATATTTTACACATTATATATTGCATTTTATAAATTATATTATATTATATATTTTATAATGTATTTTATATATTTTATAATATATATTATATTATATATTATGTATTATATATTATATATTATATTATAGAAATTATATACTAAAACTATAGTAAAGAAAGAGAAAGGATACATCAGAAAGCTAGAAAGGAATGAATAATAAAAAACTGTGACAGACCAGAGAGTCCGACACAGCTGGACTGGGATTGGTCATTAAGTAAAAACAATTCACATGCTGGATAAACAATTCTCCAAATTACATTCCAAAGCAGCAGAACAGGGAGAAGCTGAAGCTTCCCAGCTTCCCAGGAGAAAAAACCCTGGCAAAGGGATTTTTCATAAAATATCATGGTGACACTGCTCTACCTGCACCATCATCAGCTTTTTGCTTCTTCAAAGAGGGCTCTGCACAATCACAGAATTGTAGAATGGTTTGGGTTGGAAGGGACCTTAAAGCTCAGCTTGTTCTACCATCTGCAATGGGCAGGGACATTTTCCACTATCCCAGGGTGCTCCCAAGCCACCTCATCCTGCAGACAGATCTTGATGGAGGACAGCCAGGTATGCTGGGTCTGACGGCTCCTAAATCAAGCTCTGCCTCTTCCCTGGATTTCTAGCGACTGACTCTCGTGCACATGCAGCCCCTGGAGTGCAGAGCCTCCTTGGCTGGTGGCTGTCACATGTGAGCAGTGCTGGAGGTTTGTCTGCCTGCTTGGGATTTCACCGTCCTGCTTTGAGTGGTCAGACCAAACTCGGGGTCAAATCCCTTTGTGTGTCTGGGTCACAAATTTCTATACAAGAGCCCCAGTGGGAGCTAATTTCACAGAATGCTTTGGCTTGGAAGGGACCTTAAAGGACATCTCATTCCAACCCTGAGCCATGAACAGAGACTCTTTCCCCTAGATTCTGCACATTTGAACTTCACTGTGGCATGTCTGTCAGCTCTGGGGGTGTTTCCCCAGGTGGTGCAGCTGGACGAGCTGCTCAGTGTCCGGCACTCCGTGTTCGTGGTGGGGGCTGCAGGCACAGGCAAGTCTCAGGTGCTGAGGTCCCTGCACAAAACCTACCAGAGGATGAAGCGCCGGCCTGTGTGGACAGACCTCAACCCCAAAGCAGTCACCAATGATGAGCTCTTCGGCGTCATTAACCCAGCAACGAGGGAGTGGAGAGATGGTAAATGTCTGTTCCTGGCTGAATTTGGAGATAAAAAGGATGTTTTTAATGGAGCTCCTGAATGGATGATGGGTCTCTGAGTGTAGATCTCACAGTCCAGGTGCTGCTCCCAGCTGTGTGAGGGTTTGCTGTTGGAAGGACATGTAGGATGTCACAGCATTTTGGGAATTTATCTTTTTGCCATAAGGATAATTATCATATTCATTAACACCAGTGCTTCCCAATTCCTAATTGAGGCAGGTTGTTTTTTAGGGCTAGGCTGCTGATGGGAGAGAATTCCCTCCTGCCCTGTGCTGTGCACTGGGGCCCCCCAAAAATTGCCATTTCCAGGTTTCTGTGGCTGGACACTCCCAGCAGCATTTAAGAGGTGTTTTTCCACTGAATATCCCTGCCTGATCTCCACACGGCGTTTGCCAGGCTGTTGATCCTGATTGCTCCTGAGGAGGATGAGGCGAGCATTTAAGACCTGCTGAAAGATTACAGAGATGCAGAGTGCAAACGTTGGCTTGTGACTAATCCAAAAAGGCAGCTTTGATTCCCTGTGTGGCTGTTCTGGGAGCTGAGGGGGAGGTGAGGGAGGACAGCTTCATAAATCATCCTTGGCCAGAGGTCTCCAGGAGAAGGAGCTGCCACCACCTCCCCTGCCCCCTGCCACCACCCCTCCTGCCCCCTGCTCCGCTCCAGTGCCAGGGTTAATTTATTTTTAATTGTGACTGGGGACCCTAAATCAAAGTGACAGAGGGAAGTGTGGGATGTAGCCAGCCCTCTGCAGAGAGAGCTGCACGTTGGGGATTAAGGTTTAGGGGCTGTGGGTGGCGCTGGACAGCAGGAGAGCCATTGGCAGGTGGCTGTCCAGTGTTCTCAATCCTCTAATGTTTCAAGAGAACTTACAGGGCTCCTCTCTGACGGCTCAAGGCAGATATTTTCTGCATTAACCATTCCTAGAAATGTTGTTTCTTGGTGCCAAAGAGCAGCCAGCCCATTTTCATCACGGCCTGACAGGAGAGGATGTGTCCCCTTATGGATCAGCTCCTCCTTTTCCTTTTCCCGAGTTCATCCTGTCACTCATTTCACTGCCAGCAGCTAGGAAGTTTGTACATCTTACGTGGAAAAAGGCCCCAGAAGGAAATCCTAAAAGTGTTATTTGTAGAACCAAGCCCTCCTTTCAAATCCCAAGACCCCTCTGTGGTGTGGATGCCCGAGGCTGGGAGAGGGGCACTTCCCTCCAGCTGCTGCCGCGGTTGTGATGCTCCCAGGCAGGAGCTGCTGCTGGCACTGGCAGTGCTGGAGAGCTTGCCAAGCTGTGTCCAGCATGAGGAATGGAGCCCAGGCAGAGCCAGGGAGGTGTTATTTATCTGTGACCCCTCTGTAGCTGTGTGGCTGAGCTGCTCTGCACAAGCTTTGCTTCGGTCGTGCAGTGCCACCGGCGGCTCCTGACCTGCATCACGAGGGAATGGCTGGTCCTGGAGAAACAGAAAACATGCCTGTCACAATTCACCAGGAGAGAGGCTGCTTTTAATGCTTGCCTGATGTTCCTTCATGCAGACCAGCCTTTCCCTAGGTATTTCCTCGTGTGGAGGAGAGTGATGGCTTTGTGGAGCTCTCATTTGCCCTGCAGTACTTCTGCTCTGTTCCCAGCTTCTCACTCTTCTTAGCATTCATTATTTACTCCCCTTGAGACTCTGTATATTCTCTGTCTCCTTGATTTTAGTGACATTTTGTTCTGTCACTCAATGTCAGTCTGGGCTTGTTCTCCCCTCAGTCTCACTAAAGCCATGACCCAGTGTTTAAAGCATCTTGATTTTCCTGATATGCTTCAAGCCACGGGAAAAAAACCCTCAAATATAAGAATTTCCAAGGCATATTTAGATGGTTTTCTCTGCATTGTGTAGTTTGTGGGGTTTGTTTTCTCTGAGTATCTGCTCTTCATTTTTCCTTTGTCTTATGGTCTTCAGTGGGAATGAAGCTCATGTGGGCCTACAGTCGTTCTCAGTGATAATAACTCTGATAATATTTTTTTTCATCAAAGCAGATATCATTATACGGTATTATTTATGTCCAGATGCAAAGAGTTATGAATGTTTAAGGGGAAATGTTTTAGGAAGTTGCTGGAAAAATCTGTTAGAGCAGGTGACAACTTCAGTGTTCATCAACATATTCATGTCACCCTCCCAGGACTGTTTTCATCAATCATGAGAGAGCTGGCCAACATCTCACATGATGGTCCCAAGTGGATGGTACTAGATGGAGATATTGATCCAATGTGGATTGAATCTCTGAACACTGTGATGGATGATAATAAGGTAATGGATGTCAGGTAAAGAAGCAGGTATTCCTTGTCAGGGGTGATTCAGCCTGGGAGAAATGCAGATTGTAATAACATCTCCTGGAATAATGCAGCTGTGTTTCCTCAGACACACCAAACAATATTGCATAAAGGCAATGGTGCATGAGGGAAATAACTTAGAGCTTTTCATTGGAATTTCCCTTTTCTGGAGAGGAGTGCAAGTGAGTAATTGCAAATGTCCTGATCATAACTTTAGGCCCTTTACAAGAAGGTAGGTACATAATTCTGTCTTTTCCCTACCCTGAGGAAGTGCTTTGGATTCTGGGTTGTGGAAAGAGAGAAGGAGCATTCTGTGCCTGTCAGAAATCATGTCCTGGCATCACAGAGTGGTTTGGGCGGGAAGGAATCTTAAGGCTCACCCCATCCCAGCCCCTGCCATGGCAGGGACACCTTCCACTGTCCCAGGCTGCTCCAAGCCCTGTCCCTTGGGCACTGCCAGGGATCCAGGGGCAGCCACAGCTGCTCTGGGCACCCTGTGCCAGGGCCTGCCCACCCTCCCAGGAAACAATTCCTAATTCCCAATGTCCCATCCATCCCTGGCCTCTGGCAGTGGGAAGTCATTCCCTGTGTCCTGTCACTCCAGGCCCTTGTCCAAAGTCTGTCTCCTGATCTTTTGGAGCCCCTTCAGGTACCAAAAGGCCACAATAAGGTCACCCCAGATCCTTCTTCAGGCTGAACACCCCCAGTTTTCTCAGCCTGAGAACTAACAGAGCTGCTCCATCCCTCTGCTCATCCTGGTGCTTCCTCTGGGCTCTCTCCAGCAGCTCCAGCTCCTTCCTGTGCTGGGCCAGGGCTGGGGCAGCTCTGCAGGTGGGGTCTGGCCTGGATGGGGCAGAGGGGCCGAATCCCCTCTTGTCCTGCTGGGCACTCCTGGGGCTGCAGCCCTTTGCTACTGTGCCTCAAGAGCTGGGCTGGGCAGCCAAGCCCAGCAGTGCCAAGTACTAAACACTCGTCATTCCTGCTCCTGGCCGAGCTTCAGGCTGTTTGTCTGTCTGTCTGCAGGTGCTGACCCTGGCCAGCAACGAGAGGATCCCTCTGAACCCCACGATGAGGCTGCTGTTTGAGATCAGCCACCTGCGCACGGCCACGCCGGCCACCGTGTCCCGGGCAGGTGGGTCCTGCTGGGCTGCACCTGGGGCTCTTTGCAGCCCTTTGTTGGCCAGCCTTAAGGGAAATAGAGGTTGGATATTAGGAAAAAGTTTTTTACAGAAAGGGTGATAAAGTTCTGGAATGTTCTGCCTGGGGAGGTGGTGGAGTCACCATCCCT
>JAWWMN010000057.1:10629817-10646771 GCA_035047745.1 Catamblyrhynchus diadema
TGCTGTGCAGGGTCAGCATCCCAAGGGCACAGCCATTCCCTGCTGCTGTGCAGGGTCAGCATCCCAAGGGCACAGCCATTCCCTGCTGCTGTGCAGGGTCAGCATCCCAAGGGCACAGCCATTCCCTGCTGCTGTGCAGGGTCAGCATCCCAAGGGCACAGCCCTTACCTGCTGATGTGCAGGGTCAGCATCCCAAATTGATTTTTGATCTTGTATTTTCCTGCTGGGGCTTGGCGGGGATCAATGGGAATTCCATTTTTATACCTGGTGGAAAAGAAGGAAATGTGTTGTTAGGGAAGGACCCATGTCAAACACCACAGGAAAGAGGAGCAGACACAATTTCCTCTTTTACAGATCTCCCTCTTCAGTCCAAACCAGTCTGGCAGTGAAACCCAGAGCCCTCCATGGTCCTGTGTGGCTGCTCAGCCCTGGCTTTACATCCCCTGCCCTGCAGCTCCTGTGAGCGAGTTCACAGATGTCTCTTCCTTGTGTTCCCAGGGATGTGTGGGAGGTTCAGATTCTCTTTGCACTCTGAATAATTCAGGGAGGTCGTTCTGGAAGGACACAGGACATGCAGAGCTCCCACAATGGCAGAGCTGCTGCCCACGAGTCATTAGTAATGCAAATGTTTGCACACTTAAACCTTCCAGAGGAGGAATGGCCAATCACTTCAAACTGATCAAAATACACTGTGCAAATTGGGCTTTAGAGGTGATCTTTCATTTATTTTGGTATTTATGGAGTGTGCTGCACTCAGGCCCAGTCCATAACACTCTCGCCCTGAGGCTGATTAATATACAAAGGGAGTAAGTGACAGTTGTGTTGTATTTTACAAAGTGTAGAAGCAGCAGCAGTTTAATGCTGAAACTCTCATGGTGTCCTAGGCAGCCTTGTTGGGGCATGTTTGTGGTGATTTAGTGCTGAAAGGAGATTCTGCTTTTTGAGACTTAAGTCCCAAGTCTGCCTGTGGGAAAAGCAAACAGGGAAACCTCCATGAGCATCAGCTCTGTCCCAGAAGGATCCCACAGGAACCTCCAGGGAATCCTCCATGAGCCCCAGCCCTGTCCCAGAGGGATCCCACAGGAACCTCCAGGGAATCCTCCATGAGCACCAGCCCTGTCCCAGAGGGATCCCACAGGAACCTCCAGGGAAACCTCCATGAACACCAGCCCTGTCCCAGAGGGATCCCACAGGAACGTCCAGGGAAACCTCCATGAGCACGAGCCCTGTCCCAGAAGGATCCCTCAAGAACGTCCAGGGAAACCTCCATGAGCACCAGCCCTGTCCCAGAAGGATCCCACAGGAACGTCCAGGGAAACCTCCATGAGCACCAGCCCTGTCCCAGAGGGATCCCACAGGAACGTCCAGGGAAACCTCCATGAGCACCAGCCCTGTCCCAGAAGGATCCCACAGGAACCTCCAGGGAATCCTCCATGAGCACCAGCCCTGTCCCAGAAGGATCCCACGGGACTGTCACTGCTCCAGGCCCCCCTGTCCCTGCTGGTCCAACACCTCTGGTCCCTGAGGTGTTTTCTGTGACCCCTGCAGCTCTCCCCCCTCCTGGTGGCAGCACAGGGCTGTCCCTGCCGTGTGCCTGTGCCCTGGGCCGTGCTGGCAGTGCCATACCAGGTGGCCTGTGGCACAGGGCTCCCCAGGGTGGTGCATGCCAGGGTGACATCCATGTTCTCCCAGACGGCGTGTGCCCGCAGCGGGATCCAGAGCAGGGGCGCCCGCGCCGCGCGCAGCTCCAGCAGCTCCTTCTGCAGGCAGGCCTTGTGCAGAGCCTGTGCAGGGAGACACTGGTCAGGGCGGGCCAGGGCAGGGGGGAGCTCCTGCACAAACTCTCTGACACAGGGATCTCTGGTAATGTTCCAGTGGCAGAGGTGCAAGGCCTTTGGTTGGAGGGATTTTGGGGTTGTCCTAACACCTGCTTTGGTGTGGGATCACAGCTTTAGCCCTGCTGGCATCTGGTACCAGATTTTGGGGTTGTCCTAACACCTGCTTTGGTGTAGGATCACAGCTTTAGCCCTGCTGGCATCTGGTGCCAGATTTTGGGGTTGTCCTAACACCTGCTTTGGTGTAGGATCACAGCTTTAGCCCTGCTGGCATCTGGTGCCAGCAGAGGGGTCTGCTCTGACCTTCCTGCGCAGGCCCTTCCTGTCAGCCCTCACTCGGAGCTGCCTGCAGATCCTGATGAGTTCCTCTTCCATCTTCTCCGTGTCATTCCCAAAACGAGTCCTCTTCTGCCCCCTCTGTTCCAGCTCCAGGAGCTCAGCTTCCCTTCTCAGATTGTACTCCCTGGAACTACATGATGATAAAAGCTGACAGAAGTCAAGATAAAACTTTTTCTCTCTTTTTGTTGTTGATAGCACATTTTTGGTTAAATCAGGAGTGGTAAGGACAGAAACACCAGCTGATGGAGTGTGGGGAGGAATGTCAGGGAAGTATCTGCCACAGGAACCAGCACTCCCAGAAGAGATCAGACTTCCATGGGGACTGTTTGGCCACTTCTAATCCTGGGGAGGAAGCTGGGAAAAGGATCAAAGGGAGGAGAGAGGTGGCTGAGATTTTCTGGGAAAGAGGGAGAGTCCCATCTGTTACTATTCATTAATTAATCTGTCACTATTTTCCATTTATTCCTATAAAATCTGGTTTCTCTCAGACCCCTACATGTAAGCCCTCATTATCACATGGCAGCATAATTTAATTTCCTGCATTTTAGTTGAGGCCTGGTGTTTTAAAAGGAACAACCTCTGGGTTGAACCTGCTCTTTTTGCTTCCAACAGAGTAAGTTGGGAGCTGTGACCCTGATACAGAGCTGTGGTGCTGCCCACAATGGTTATATTGGAGTTCCAATAATTCCTGACTTACTTTGCTGTTTCGGAGGTCAAGGCAAGGGCAGCTGCTATCGACAGGTCTGAAAGGCTGAAGGTCTCCTCTTCCTCACTTCCAGGGGCAGGTTCATGGAAAAGAATCCAGATAATGTTCCATCGTTTCACAAACTCAGCATTCTACAAATCCATGAATGTGTAGAAAGGCCTGTGTGCGCCTGATGGACTCAACCTGTCCCTGACTCTGGGACTTACCTGGTTTTAAACCTTTTTTTCCTGATTGTGGAGCTCATTTCCAAGCTCTGTTTTCTCTCCTCCTTCTGTTCCTCCTCTCTGTGGTGGAAAAAGGCTCTGGTTCCCATGGTGGGATGTCAAAGCCAAACTGTCTTACTGGAATAGATTAAAATATTCAAATCAGACACTTTTAACAGAATCTTTTTAAGTCCTTGCTCTGCTTTGGGGTTCAGGGGCTGTGAGTGAAGGTTGATATAAAAATATTTTCTGACATCCACACTATGAGAGGGGTTTGCTTCATGATGCTTCTGTGGAAAGTGGGATCAGGGGGAGGAATGGAGTCTCTCAAGGCAGCTTTTGTTCCTGTTTCTCCAGGATCTCATCAGGAACCCTGGAATGGTTTGGGTTGGAAGTTAAAGTCCATCTGATGGGCAGGGACAGCTCCCACCAAACCAGAGTGCTCCAGCAGTTCCAGCTGCTGAAGCAGAGCTCTCCCTCATGCCCCCATGTACAAATGTGTAATTCCCCTTGCCCAGGCTGCACACAGAGCAGTCCCAGCTCAGCACTCCAAGAGGAAAATGCTTTATCCAGTCCTTTGCATCCTGAGGGATCAAGTGTTTCTCCTGAGCTCTTAGGGAAAGGATGAAAAATCATGGAGAAAACAGCATCCTCCCAAATGTCAGCCTACAAGGAGGGGCTCAGGAATAGGATTTTCCCAAGGAGAGACCAGGAAAGCTTCCCAGAGAAATCCCAGTGCACAGGTGGGACACAGGAGCAAACACTGGCACTCCTGACCCCCATCCTATTCCCAGCCTCTGCTCTGGGAACCCACAGCTCTCTGCTTTTAGTCTCTGACTAATGGGTGGGCATTAAAGGCAATTTTGAACGTGGATCCCTCCTCATCTCCCTGTCCCAGTTAAATCCCAACCACCCAGCAGGATCCTGGCCCTGGCACGTTCACAGGCTCTAAAAGCTCGGGTTACTCTGGAAAAGCAGCTTTGCAAATGTAATTGTTGCTGAATAGAATTTGTTCAAGCATAGCTGTAAATCTTTCCCTAGCTCGTGTTCCATGACTGAAATTTTCCCTTGGCAAATCTTCCACCTGGGTTTGAGCTTTGCTGCTTTTGAATCTGAACCTGATAAAAATACAGACCCTCGGCTTTTCCCAGTATAATTTTCTTGTGCAATTTTTTTACCTGTACAGTTTTCTGTTGATGTAAATAAATTTCTTATAAACAGTTCATGGAAAAGCAGGGTTGTTGTGGTAAATGCAAAATATCCCAACATGTAAATGAAAATACAGAATTATCTTGAAAATGGCAATATCTTTGTGGGCATTAAATTTGGAAGAAACAACAAATGCTGACAAGTAAAAGAGGAAAATAAAGCAGGCTTTTATGAGAAAAAAAATTATTGTAATTTCATAGCTTCTGCTGTCTTCAGAAGTGGTTCAGCTGCAGAATGAGTCCTGTCATCCTGGGCATCAGAGCCTTGTTTCCATGCTCATGAATAATTACTAATACAGACTCATTTTTACTAAATAATGGGTTTTATTTTTCCCTGAACAAATTTCATTGTTTTATAATCACTGTTAAAACCTACACTTTTCAATTCAAATGCAGATTATTTTCTAAACATGCCAGTAAACCAGAGCAGATTCTGGTGAGAAAACATGAAGCAAACCAGGATTTTTATAACAACACTGGAAAAACAATCATTAAAGCAGATACAATCACAAAGCATAATCTACTTCTGCAGTGCAAAGCTGTCACACAAAACAACTGATGCTGCTCTGGAGATCCTACAAAATCCAGCATAAACAGCAATTTATTTGCAGATAAGCCAAACTCACCCGGTGAAGGCTGCAGGGAGAGCCCCTGTCCCCAGGCAAGGCAAGGGACAAAGGAGGTTTCCGTCTCCTGGTGGTGACACGAGGATGACTCTCCCCAGAAGAATGTTCCCCATGTTGGAGTGCCCATCCTGCAGTCAAATATAGCCCTGCCAGCCCTCCCTGGACAATGGGGATGGCCCAGCTGGGGACACTCTCTGCTCCTGCAGTGCCCACCCAGCACCCCCACTCTGCCAAATCACTGCCTTGGCCAAATGATCTGAGCAGGGACAGGTGCCTGCAGAATCCAGAGCACTGCAGTATGCTCTGCTCTTCTAGGATAAAGCTCACAAAGCATCTGAACTGAATTCTGGATATTTTAACCCTGTCCAGGAATGGCCCTTGGGGTAACCTTGCCATTGCTGCCTGACAGAGTGATGGCATTTGCTTTGACATCTCTTTAGTGATTGCCAACTCCAGGCAAATCCTGGGGCAGTGTTTTATTACACCAGGAGCTCCAGCAGCTCACAGGTTTTGGTGGGCTGTGACTGTTTTATTTCCTTTTTCCAGCAAACAAAGGCTTGGTGCCTCAGAGCAGGGGAGCTTTGTGTGTCCAGCAGCCCTTGGTGGTGTCTGAGAGTTTGGGGCAGGGACAGAGAACAGAGATTGCTGAATTTCCATTTATTTGATGTGCTCCTGCAGTTCCAGAATTCAGGGAAAACCCTTCCCAGCAATGTGAGGAGCAGGTGATGTTTCTTGAGGTGTGGGAATGAATTCCACCATCAAATCTGGCACAGCACCAGTACGATCCATTTCTAGGAACCTTGTTTGCTTCACCATCCAAACAAAGGTGAAACCCAGCAGGATCAGCACCACACTTCAGGTGTGGAGTCCATTTGGTGGCTGAGTTTGTGACATTCCTGGGAGAGAATAAACAGGAGGGACTGGGCTGGCAGTTTGAAGCCCTTTGGGGTGAGCTGAGCTGTCAAAGAGAAGGAGCACTTCCCTTCCATAGGTTTTGAATCCACGACCACTCCAGTGCTTCCCTGAATTTTGTATTACAGGAAGTAATGTGTAATTATCATCTATTACGATTAAAATTAATAATTTCATTCATTTTGTCACCTCAACCCTCTGTTATAAAATTTATTTTATTTAGAGGGGCAGGCACTGATCTTTGGTCACTGTGAGCAGGGACAGGACTGAGGGAATGCTGGAGCTGGCTCAGGGGGGTTTAGGTTGGATTTAGGGAAAGGTTCTTCCCCCAGAGGGTGCTGGCACTGCCCAGGCTCCCCAGGGAATGGGCACAGCCTGAGGCTGCCTGAGCTCCAGGAGCGTTTGGGCAATGCTCTCAAGCACAAGGTGGGGTTGTTGGGGTGTCTGTGCAGGGCCAGGGGTTGAATTTAATGATCCCTGTGGTCCCTTCCAGCTCAGGATATTCTGAGATTCTGGGAGCTCTCCTTCATTCTGTCTCCAGAACCTGGAGCTTTCCTTTTGTTCCCCGTGTAAGATTTTCCTCCCAGAACTTGTTAAAAACTCACCAGTGATTTTTCATGGTGTTCAAACACCCTCCAGTGCCAAAAGAAAGGAACAAACAGGGAGGGGGAATGGGATCCTTGGCTTGCAGAGTGCTCATCCCTGGGCAGGGATTCCTCGGGGCTGCTCGGGGACGGGAGTGAGCAGTGCCAGCTCCCAGATTTAGCTGGGAGGACAAAGAGCAATGCTTTGCTCGAGGGTTACAGCTGCCACCTGCTGCTCTGCTGGCTTGTGACAACTGAGCTGCAGCACTCACCTGTCACCGGTGTGACATCTGCTGGGGACACAAGTTCCCTGAGGCAAGGGGAGCTTTTATTGCCCCGTGTGGGATCTTTAGCTGCTCAGAGTGACCCCGAGAAGAGTTCGAAAGTCTCTTTTCCCAGCCCGGCGCTTGAAGAAGGAGTCAGAGCTCTTCATATCTCGGTCTCAAGGTTGTTTATTGTATCTTATCTGTAAAATTCTTTCTCCTGCCCTGCCGAGGTCCGCCCAGCAGGACAGACAGAGGCACTCTGCCTGCCTCTGGGGTGGTGTTATGTCTTTATACTAAAAACTACATATCCAATGTTTACAATTACTTCCCAACACCTATCACCTATGTTAGACAGTGAGCTTCCACTCTAAACCAATCTGTAAGTGCCACCATCACAGCAGAAGATGGAGGCCAAGAAGAAGAAGGAGAAAGTCTGGACACACCCAGTTCCCTCCATCTTGCCTCCTGAACCCCCATACCAGAAACCCTAAAATCTACTTTTCCACCCCATGATAACTTCACTATCATTCTACCTAATTTGTCGTGGCTTGCAGATCTTCATCTAAAGTTGGTAACTTGCTCCACGGGTCATAATGAAAACCACAGGCATTTTGGGCTCATTTGGGTCTCTGAGACCCCTGGCAGGGGTCTTGGCCATCCTGGGCAGCCAGAGGGATGTCCTGGGTTCCCACAGCCCAGAGCTCTCAGAGCTGCTCTCAGAGCATGGCTGAGGAGGAGAGCATTGCTGGGCACACATGGCTTGCATGGGGAGACCTTTGGCACAATGTTGAAATCCTGCTGTTCATCTGGAAATGTTCCTGCACAGGAGGAGATGGAGAAAAGGAGGTCCTGGAGCAGCTGTTTGACACAAATGGATCTGTTTGGTTCTGAGCAGTGTGACCATGTTCACAGGGGTCTGAGGATGAGGGAAGAGACGAGGATCTGACTCCATGTTTCAGAAGGCTGATTTATTATTTTATGATATATATTATATTAAAACTAGACTAAAGGAATAGAAGAAAGGATTTCATCAGAAGGCTAGCTAAGAATAGAATAGGAAGGAATGAATAACAAAGGCAGCTGTCTCAGACTCTCTGTTCGAGCCAGCTGGGCTGTGATTGGCCATTAATTAGAAACATCCAACATGGGCCAATCACAGATCCACCCGTTGCATTCCACAGCAGCAGATAATCATTGTTCACATTTTGTTCCTGAGGCCTCTCAGCTTCTTAGGAGGAAAAATCCTAAGGAAGGGATTTTTCATAAAAGATGTCTGCGACACAGACTGTGCCCAGATTCAGCAGGAAGATGAGGCAGCAGTTGTTTGCTGCCCTGAGTGCACCCAGTGCTCCCCTGAGCTCCCAAACCAGAGCCACCTGCAGGGTCCTGCCCTGCTCATGCCCAGCCATTTCCTGAGAGCAGGAGAGCCCACCCAAGGCCAAGCTGAGCCAGCAGGACAAAGCTGGCAAATTGTGTGGCTGTGCCTGAGCTGTGCCTGGCCACCTCCTGGTGGAGCAGATCAGCAGGGAGGGAGCAGCACCTTCCCCTCACTGTGCTGGGCTCTGAGACGCACAGCAGAAACTCCTGCAGTCCATGTCTGACCCAGCCTTACTCTGCAGGTGTGGGTTTAGGGCTGAGTTTAGACCCTGGCTCAGGCACAGCCTCACACAGGGCACAGTCCCACCTTCTGGTGTTCCAGGGGTGCAGCAGATCCTGGCTGTGTGCCTGGCACAGACCACCCGAGCATCCCCTGGGCCAGCTGGGCTCTTCTCCAGCTTCCCCACTGCTGATGGAGCCACTGGCTGTGCCCTCGTGGTCTTCAAAACCAACACGTTTTGCTTTTGGCCCAAGCCAGGAGGTGAGGGCTGTTCTGAGGCTGTTCCCTGGGACCCCAGGATGCCAGGCTCTCCCAGCTCCAGCTCCTCCACAGTTCCCTGTGGCTCCCTGTGGTGCACGTGGCTGTCCCCATGTCTGGCTGTTCCCAGGAGCTGGGAATGTGCATTTCCCCAGCCTGATTTCCTTTGTGATATTTCCTGCAGTGCCTCTTCAGTGCTGAATGCAGATGTGTCCCACGGGATAAGTGCAGTGAGTTAATGCACAGCAGGAGTACACCTGGCCAGCCTGGATTACTTCTTATCCCAATCATCTCCCTCATCTTTTTCTGAAGAGGAAGAATTTTCATTATGTAGATATGAAAACCCCACTGAAAGGGCATTGTTTAATAGATGTGATGTTGAATAATGAGCTCTAAATACTGAATTCAGCTTTCGAGGAGGAGAACAGCCCTAGACAAAGTAGTATATTAACTCCATATTTATAATTTTGCAGAATGCAGATGATAAGATTGCGTATGTGGCTTAGGAGATAAAATACCGAATCATATCTTTTGCATTTAAGAAAACTGGATTTTTATTTTTTTTTTTTTTTTTTTTGACAAAACAACAAAAATCTCTCTTCCAACTTTCACTTCTTGCACTTTTTAGATGAGGAAATTTTTCATTCTTCTCCAAGATTCATTGTGGCACAATCTGCTGCATACATTGTGCTCTCTGTGCATATGCAATGTCCTTTGATCAGGCTGGTCAAACAGGAAAGGCTCACAGCTCACAGCTTCCCTCCTACATTCAGAATTATTATTATGCAAGAAAACCATAGTCTTAATTAAATATCTTCCATTAACTCAGTTCTTCAGATGTACAGCCTTTTGGAGCATCTTTGATAGAAAACATTGATTGTGACACTTCAATGGGCATTTATCTGCTCTCATCTAGAAGTTTCCTAAGGACATTCTTCTGTCCTCTGTATCAAGTCTCAGAGAAATATTCCCAATGTCTCACAGAAATGCTACTTGAGAAGGTTTTACCTTTTTTTTTTCCCCTTTTCTTTTCTAACCTGCTGGCTAACGATCTGATGCTTATCTGAAATATGGCACAGATTGTGATCGCATCAAATATTTAAGGACGCACTTTGTCGGTTTGATTGCAGAGTGGAAATTGAGTTTTTCTGGATGCTCTAAGCCTCTGTCTTTCCCTCTCAATCCTCCCTGACACAAAGCCTGCTGTCAGCTGAGCACTTAAGAGTGTAAAAGCCTCTTCACCCTCTAAATGGGAAGAAAGGGAAGTAACGGCTGCATCCTGCCCTTGGGTCACACCAACCCCAGGCTGGGGCAGAGGGGCTGGAAAACTGGGAGAGGCCCTGGGGGTGCTGGAGACAGAGGCTGTACATGAATCCAGGTGTGCCCAGGTGGGAAAGGGGCCAGTGGCACCTGGGCTGTGGCAGCAGGGCCAGGGCAGTGCCTGTCCCCTGTGCTGGCACTGCTGGGGCACCTCCAGTGCTGGGGGAGCTCAGGACAGGAAGGACATTGAGGGGCTGGAGCATGTCCAGGGCAGGGAACAGAGCTGGGGAAGGGGCTGGAGCAGCTGAAGGAGCTTGAAAAGAGGCTCAGCCTGGAGAAAAGGAGGCTCAGGGGGGCTCTTGTGGCTCTGCACAACTCCCTGACAGGAGGGGACAGCAAGGGGGGAGCTCTGCTCCCAGGGAGCAGGGACAGGAGGAGAGGGAGCCATGTGGATGTGGCATTTGAGGTTCTTTTTAACCTAAACAATTCTCTGATTTAGTGCTGAAGGACCAGTTGGAGCTCCTCAGTGTGTGACAGAGCCCTCTCCCTGATTCCTTTCCCTGGCTGTGGTGGCTCACATGAGGAGCTCTGGAGATTGCAGACCCAGTGCTCAGCTCGACTCTGCCTAGCAGTGACCTCTGGAATCCTGGGGGTAAAACCAGAGCTTTCTCTGGGTTGGGGAGTGTGAGATGGCATTTTTTGGAGGCTCTCATGGCCTGTGTTTGGTTCCCACAATGTGAGCACCGAGCATCAGTGGCACCCCAACAGGAGCCTGGGGCCGCCCTCTGCCCTTCACTCAGACACCTGAAAACACAATTGTGAGAAGAGACTGAGGAGTGGGAAAGGTGAAAAGTTCTGTCTGATGACCTCAAGATTGAGAGGCCAGGAAGGTCTGATCTCCAGGAGATCCCTCTGGAAGGGAAAAAGCAGTAGGCTCCCCGTGTCAGTGAAGAGAAGAAATATGCAGGAAATATTCACAGCAGGCAGTGGACCTTGAGAGCTTTCCAGCAAGGGACACCTGGAGCAGCTGCCCCAGCTGAATTCTTGCAGAAAATGGGACATATTTTCTCTTTCAATTTTGCTGTGTGTTGGCCCATCTGGGATTTGTAACAACCAAATCCAGGAAAGTTTTCAGAAATCCTCAAGTACCATCTTTCAGCTGCCCTGGGGGACCCATGCCCAGCTTCTGGTTCTGGTTGTGTGTCCCTGATTGCTGAGAGGCATCCAAGAGTGAAGAGGAAAGATGGAAAGCATGGCTTGGGAGAACAGCCTGACTTTGCAAGGCCTGTTCTCAAACCCACTTGAACAACCTTTTTAGAAAATGCAGAGAAAATGTCAACATGAACCCATCTGGGAAACATCTCAGGCAAAATGAGGAAAACATGGTGGGTGGCTGTAAGCAATGAGAATACAAAGATTGTGACTAAGTCTCATTTCTGTTCCTGACCTTTCCCATCAAGTGGAGCTCACTCTAAGTATGCCCTGCTGGGAAGGAGATGAGTGCTGAAGCCATTGTCCCCTCAATTGATGATTTTTCACTGGAAATTTTCTGAGGAAAGGCGCTGAGATCTGATCCATCACTCCTCAGACTGCTTGTGGTGTCCACCCTGCATGTTGTGATGCCCTGGGACCCTGCAGATAAACAGGGGGGTTTGTACAGTGATGTGGTGAGGCTCTGCACACCTCCTGTCCCCATTAAAATGTAGAAGCAGCAAGGGGGAGTTTGAAGGGAGACAGGGGCATACAGCGCCTTGAGCTTGTCAGTCAGCTTTTATGAAAGAAATAAGGAGGGTTAAAATAACATTTTAGTGTTGAAAATTGATTGAAGCTTGGCAAACCCCATCAAATCTTTATTTTCACCTTGGTAGAGATTTTTCTTATGAGTTAAATTATTCAGGTAGGGCGGCTAAACAGAAAATAACACCTTCAGTGTATGAATAATACAACCCAAAACCTAGAATGGGAGAGATTGTAAATAATCCATCATCTGCTACATTAATTCCTCTAGTTAACAGTAGTATTTAAATGGAGCAATTCATCTGCCTTTATGTCTTTTTCCTGAGTGATCCAATCTATCAATTGAAGGCAGGTGCAGCTCTGGCTCTGCCATTCTTCCAGGAGCTGTCATTTTCCAGCTGTTTGTGGGGATGCTGGTTTTCCTAAAGCCTCCTGGGCCAGCTGCAGAAAATAAAAGAAAGGAATTATGAATGTTAGCTGAAACGTGCCCATGAACAGTGTAAGACCTTTACAAAGTGCTTGGGGATCACAGAATTGTGGAGTTGTTAAGGTTGGAAAAGATCTTCAAGATCCTGGAGTCCAACTTGCTCCTGAATCCCACCATAGTCACCAAACCCCACCACAAAATTCACCCACGAGCCACTCCAAAATTCACCCTCAAGCCCACCAATGACCTCTGTGGATCTCTGCTTAAGAACTGTGTAACTCAATTCATAAATTCCACAGCTCCTTAATTCTGCAAGTGCAATCGTGACTAATCATCAGGATTTAATCATCTCACCGATTATTAAAACTGGGAGAATATTAAATATAATTTCTTCCCAGTGTTGGCAGGTTGTGTGATTTTTATAGAGATATGTTTGATGTTCAGTGTGTTCCCTACAGAACATAATTTTTTAAAGCAGAGGCACAAGTTTTTTTAAAGAAAAGCGAGATATGTTAGTAAAAACTGAAAGTAAAAACCGGATATAACCTGAAGCCTCAAATGATAATGATAGATTTTTCAAAAACCCTCAAATTCCTTTATTTTGATTTCCTTCTGTCTTTTAAAATGCAGTCCCATAGCTGCTGGGGGGGGTGGTTACAGACTCAAATGATAATGATAGATTTTACAAAAATCCTCAAATTCCTCTATTTTGATTTCCTTCTGTCTTTTAAAATGCAGTCCCATGGCTGCTGGGGGGTGTTAGGAGTGTTCTGGCAGCTCTGCCTTTACTGGCTCTGTTTTATTTTCACCCTGTTTGTGCCTGGTACAGGGCTCAGCAATGAGATGATTTTGTCCTGCCTTGTCCCAGAGCTGTTCTCTATCCAGGTGATTCTAAGGATGGCTGTTTTAATTATAGAAATATTTTAAAATGCAAAACAATCTCTTTTTTTAAAGGATAATTCCTTTTGGAACTGAGGGGAAGAAAACACAGTGCTAATATATGTGTTTGGGGTTTTTTAAGATTTTAAGCATCTTGTGAAGCAACACCTCAACTTGAGGCCAGTTTGAGCAGATGGCTTCCTTAGAACAGTTGCCTTTAGTGATCAGAGCAAGTAATAAATGTCCAGAACTTGTTGTGCTCTGTCTGGCAGCAGGAGATTCCTCGTGTGCAGCAGCCGTGACAGCAGCCCTGGGGAGCTGTTCTCTTCTCCAAGGGCTCCTCTGCATTCTCAGGGATTCCTCTCCTCCCTGGGTGCCCCCCCTGTCCCCCCAGATGTTGTCCCCACAAAGATCCCCCCGTTCCCTCAGATCCTTGGTGTGTGGAGACCACTCCAGGCTCTGTGGTGGCATCCAGGATTCCTGTCCTGGAGCCAGTGCCTGATCCTTGCTGTGTTTCCTGCAGCTGTGGGGGACTGGGAGAGCTCGTCAGCTGGGGATGTGTGAACCCCAGGGAGCTGCTGAGCTCCAGCTCCACAGAAATGCTGCTTCTCACTGAGACCAGGAGCTGCCAGAGAAAGCTGAAGTGATAAAGCAACTTGTCTGTGACTCACGGAATGAAAAACCACTTTCTCTGAGAAGATGGTGGATCCTCTCCCTGACATGGTGTAAACAGGCCTTTTTTGCTGGAAAAGTCTCATTTTGAGATATAAACTCAAGCCCCTCCTGTTTCCAGCCACCAGAGGTGATCACAGTGTGGGCTGCAAAGACAAGAGCTCGAGTCCTCCAGCCCTTTGGATCATTTTCTGTTTTGACCAATATTTTTTGTCTCCCTCAATTTCCATGACAACTCTTAAGTGACAAAAGTACTTTTCATTATGTGGACAGAAATAGATACCCTGCACAGGTTGATGTGCAGTTCCCATCTGCTGCCCCAGTGTACCACTCCTGCCTGGGAACAGGGATCCTTTAGTGCTGGGCTAAGTTTCCTGGAAAAAATCACTACAGGGTTATTGAAAAGCAATTAATATTCACAGAAAGTTTACTGATGGAGAGACCTTTCACTCCTCTGGCTTTTAAATAGAAGCATCTCCCATTCATACCATCACTCCTAATAAATGCTATTAACATTGTTGACTAATGACAATTTTAGTGTTTATTTATATAATACAGAGGTTTTATTTGCAATTAGAGCTTTCATGATTCTGCAATACATTGTTCAGGGAGAGAGGGAGACCGTCATTCCTGATTACATGTCTGTCATTTAGACAGAAAAAAACCCAATTTTTCAGAATCCACCTTGTTAACAGCAGCCAAGAGACTTCTCGAAGCAGCAGCAGCCAAAGTTCTGAAGTGATATTTTAAGTAAATCACGTCAAAAGTCAATAGTGAGAAGATGTTTTATATAAGCACTTGCACTGAGAATTCCCCGAATTCAACATTTGCCGTTGTGTTCCGCTCAGCCATGAGAGGTGCACTGAATACATTTACTGCTGCAAGACCCAGGGCTTGGCAGGTCAGAACTTGTGCCATCATTCCTGGGAACTTCAGTTTCTCATGTTTGGTGCTTTGCTTTCTGGGTTTTTCACACAAATCAGGATAGGGAGCTGAATTTGGAGCGAGTCCTTCTATCGCTGACATTTCTCCTCGTTAGTGCAAATCCACACATGGAAACAGCAGCTGTTGGATCACTCCTGTGTTCCCAGTCTCCATGGAATTCTCTGGATCCCTGGGAATTTGGCAAGGGGATGATGCCTGGAGAGGCTCCTGGAGCAGAGGCTGGGCAGAGTTAAAGGAAGAAAGTGGGGATTTATTAAAAGGCCTCAAAGGATCCACCTGGGGCAGTGCAAGAGCCCAGCCAGGGCTGCACCCAAGATGGACCCAGCATGGACTCAGAGTCAGGAGTTCTCACCCTTTTATGAGTTCTGGTCCATTTCCACACTGGGGTTCAGTGTCCAATCCCAGCTCCAGGGGATGCAGTCCCACCCTCCCAGGTTGCTCTCCTCCATCCCCTGGTGTTTGCACTTTTTGGGGCTGAAGCTGCAGCGGTGTCCTTGGTTCTGGGGCTGGGAAAGGATTGTTCTGTGGGGCTGAGCTGTGAGGAGACCTTGCTGGCACTTTCTGTGGAGTTCAGAGTCACACACTAAGGCAGCAGAGAACATGAAAAATGAAAGCTCAGAGTTGAGGCATCACTTCCAGCCTGGCCAGGGCTCAGCAGCCCCAGAGGAGCTGCCTCCCTGCAGGCACCAGGGGCTGCTCAGTGCCCTGACCACAGCAGGTTCCTGCAGCCCTCACAGGCCCTGCCTGTGGTGTTCCTGCAAGGAATCAACAGCTGAGAACAGCAAACCCAAGAGCCAGGGCTGTTTGCTAAGGGGATTTTAGTTGCTAAATGCAGAAACCCACAGAAGATTTTTTCCTCTTGTTCTCCAAGAGAGATGGAGGCGATACACACGTGTTTTATTAGTGCACGAGTGCCATGAGAGGAACTCATTTCCAGGGAAAATTAAAATACCAACTTCCCATTTACCTAGGAATTCAGCACAACTGGGGAGACAACTAAAATAAATCAGGGAAATGCAAGAGAAATGGGGCAGGAAGCACAGTGAGGATCCAAGCGGGTGAAAGCTGTCCTGGGAAACCTCAGCACAGGAACAGCTTCAGGACAGCTTCCCCGAGGAAACTGAGGCACAACCCCCAGGAGCTCAGTGTCCTGCCTGAAAGGGGCAGGAATTACTGGGAATGCCATGGGCGCAGCTCCTCCTGCCCAGCAGCAGAAACACCTGGAGCTGAGCAGCTCAGAAGAGAGGACGTGGAATCAGAACTTGAATCCTGCCCTGATTCACCTCACTGCATGCTCACACTGCAGAGGAGCTCCTCCGTGCCTGTGAGGACTTGAGGAGTGACCCCAACACTCAGGGCTGTTTCAGGAGCAGGAGAAGCCAGTGAGCAGAGCCAGAGCCCCAGCACCAGGGATGGGCAGGGATGTGATGACCCAAACGTGGGCTCAGCACCTGGCAAAGCCACCCGAGGGCACCAGGGGCACCTCAGGGCTGCCATGGAGAAACAGGCAGCAGCCAGAGCCTCTCCCAGGACAGGAGCAGACCCTTCCTCCCCGAGGAGCTGGGTGTGCTGGAGATGCTGGGGCTCCCCTGGCGTGCAGCACTAGGGCTGGGCAGCAGCACTTCCTCCTCCTCCTCCTCCTCCTCCCCTCAGCAGCACTACCTTGTCTTCCAACAGTTGGGCAATTGTCTGAAGAAGTGTAAGAGGGGAAAAACACATTCCTCTGAAACAGCATCACTGCCAGGCCCAGGGCTGCAGGATCATCCAGCCTTGCTGCTGACCCCATGCTTACAAAGCACCTTGAAAATAAAACACAGCCATTATTTCGGGCAGTGTTAAAGCACGAAAAGCAGCGCCCTCTCTTTGCAAAGGACACAATGTACCTTTGGGTTTCTAACTCTCCTTTTTCAGTGTTCTGTGTTTTTTTTCCCCTGTGCTTCTCTCCCACGTGGAAGGGATGAAGCAATGCTGGGGAGGTGGTGGCTGAGGACAGTTTAAGTGTGCATGAGCCGGCTGTTCACTCCAGCACAGCACTTGTGGGATCACCCCAAGCTCCTTCCTCCAGCAGACCTCCATGAATTCCAGCTGGAGACTCCTTTTTCTTCCCCCAGGGCCAAAGGGAAGCTCACTGATATTTTTCATGTTTAGGATGTGGGGAAGGACACGCAGGAACACTGAAACAGATTAAATTGCTGAATTTCTCTTCCCCCCACTCCTCCCCTTTTCTCCCAGAAGAAGGGAGTTTTCCAACCCCTAGGACAGCCCAGAAGAGCAGAGTGCATGGGAACAGCAGCACCAAACCATGGACCAAACCCTCTGAGCACCTCACAGGAGCCACCTCACTCTCACAGCAGCCACCACCAGCTCCACTCCCACCCTCAGCTGGTGCTAAAACCATTTCTGCTGTGGGCCAGCAAGAGGAATGTCGCAGACATCTTTTATGGAAAATCCTTTCCTTAGGATTTTTCCTCCTGAGAAGCTGAGAGGCCTCAGGAACAAA
>JAWWMN010000057.1:10663833-10676679 GCA_035047745.1 Catamblyrhynchus diadema
GGGATGGGATGGGATGGGATGGGATGGGATGGGATGGGATGGGATGGGATGGGATGGGCAGTGGGAATGGGCTGGGGGCATGGAATGGGCAGTGGGGATGGGTAGTGCACAGGGGATGGTCAGTGTGGACAGCCAGTGCACAGAGGATTGTCAGTGTGCATGGTCAGTGCACAGGGGATGATCAGTGCACAGGGGATGGTCAGTGTGGAGAGTCAGTGTGCAGGGGATGGTCAGTGGGATGGTCAGTGTGCAGGGGATGGTCAGTATGCATGGTCAGTGTGCAGGGGATGGTCAGTGGGATGGTCAGTGTGGGTGGTCAGTGTGCAGGGGATGGTCAGTGGGATGGTCAGTGTGCAGGGGATGGTCAGTGGGATGGTCAGTGTGGGTGGTCAGTGCACAGGACCCTGCCCTGCCTGACCATGGTCAGTGGGATGATCAGTGCACAGGGGATGGTCAGTGTGCATGGTCGATGTACAGGGGATGGTCAGTGCACAGGGGATGGTCAGTGTGCATGGTCAGTGCTCAGGGGATGGTCAGTGTGCATGGTCAGTGTGCAGGGGATGGTCAGTGTGCAGGGATGGTCAGTGCACAGGGGATGGTCAGTGTGCATGGTCAGTGTGCAGGGGATGGTCAGTGTGCAGGGATGGTCAGTGCACAGGGGATGATCAGTGTGCAGGGATGGTCAGTGCACAGGGGATGGTCAGCGTGCATGGTCGGTGTGCAGGGCATGGTCAGTGTGCATGGTCAGTGTGCAGGGGATGGTCAGTGTGCATGGTCAGTGTGCATGGTCAGTGTGCAGGGATGGTCAGTGCACAGGGGATGGTCAGCGTGCATGGTCAGTGCACAGGGGATGGTCAGTGTGCATGGTCAGCGTGCATGGTCAGTGTGCAGGGGGCTGTTTCACATTGCCCACTCTGGCTCGTTATTGATAACTGGCACATCTCTCAGTTACTGATAAGTCACTCATCTCTCAGTTACTGATAACTGACACATCTCTCAATTACTCTGACAACATGTTCTCATTAGATGTGTTCTTTCAGGTTTTGTTACCTGTCTGCTGAGAATTAATTTGCAAAGTTTCTCTCCAACCTGTGAATCCCTTCTGCAGCGTCCCTGTCTGGCCTGGGCAGATATATTCATTTGAATTATGAATTTTTAGTACCAGCCCATGTTTGGCTGCATCTATTCCTCTTTTTCATCCCTTCTATCACAAAAGGACAGGATATAAATGCACTCAATTATCACTGGACTGGAAATATTCCCTAAGTTGGCTGTTAGCAGGCAGTGATACCCACAAATAATGATCACTGGTGTCATGTCAACACAAGCAAAAGCAATTATTTTTGAGGCATCTAACACCACAAAAGCAGATGTGGGAAGAAACTACCAATTAGAGATGAAAACACTTAAGGTCAGATATGCAGACTATGACTAAACTGATACTTAATGCACGATTTTTCTTTTGATAGTTTGTTGAGCTCTTTCCCAGCTTTATTAAATCTCTGTGGTGTTGGCACCACTTTGGTTGCAGGTTTTTGTCCGCTCCTTCCTCACTGTTTGACTTGTGTTTGTAGAGTAAATGGGTTGTCTGGACCCTGAGGATGATCTGATCTCCCAAAATCCTGAAATTCTGAAATCCTGAGTGCATCAGGCCAGCAGTGGTGCAGCAGCACTCAGGTGTAATTGCATTTTGCCTACTGCTCCTCACACAGTCCTTGTTTGTGAGAAAACAAGCCCAGAGCAATCCCTTTGCCCAGGCATCTCCTCTCATCTTCCCCCACACCCCAAACTCCATCTCATCCACGCAGTGTGAGCACAACCCTAAATCACTTCAGGTGAGGAGACTGGATTTCTGCAGTTCTAAATAAAAATATTGTTCCCAGCCACATCAGTCAGGTTTGGGGTAACAGAACTGGAGGC
This sequence comes from Catamblyrhynchus diadema, assembly GCA_035047745.1. Lineage (NCBI taxonomy): Eukaryota > Metazoa > Chordata > Aves > Passeriformes > Thraupidae > Catamblyrhynchus > Catamblyrhynchus diadema. Next base: position 10,665,754 of record JAWWMN010000057.1, read on the forward strand.
AGCAAAATGTCTGTGGCTCCCCAAACAACAATTCTCTTGGCTCACAGCCTTCAGTGCCCTGCTGAGAGCTGACCCATCCCTCCAGCAGCTTCAAATCCTGACAGAAGTGACAGCAGCCACCTCTCTGTCCCAGCCTGAAGCACCTCAGCTTTTCCTTTCCACAGTGTTCATCCTCTTCTGCACTCCCAGCTGGGATCTGTCCATCCCTGGCTCACCGGGAAAGCCAGCAGGGGTTTCTGTGTTCCCCTGGGGGAGCCCCTGGGGTGTCCCTGTGTGGCACAGCCCCTGGCACTGCCAGCCCAGCTCCAGCACAGCCTCAGGGAAGGGGACAGGGGTCTTGGAACAGGGCAGTAATGGGATCACCACCCCTGGAAGGGCTCAATACCCCTGTGGGTGTGGCACTGGGGACCTGGGTTCCTGCTGGGCATGCTGGTGCTGCTGGGGTGATGGATTTGCTGAGTTTAAAGCTTTTTTTTTTTAAAGCTTTTTTCCAGCATTAACAATTCTGTTTCTCTCTGTGACTTCCAGCTCAGCTGCACTCTGTGATTCTCTCAAGTCCCCAAACACCCTGAAGCAGTAAATTGGCAGTTTAGTTCTGTGTCACATGAAAATGCACTTCCACTTTCTTGCAGCCTGCTCTGCTCACCCTTCACTCCCTCCCTCCACCCCAGGCTCTGCTCTCTCCAATGGGTGAGTCCCTCCTGATGGAGTGTCTCCTTTGCTGGGAGTTAAATCCTTCAGGATTTAAGAGCAGTGGGAGCTGGGTGCTGTTTACAAGATGAAGGCCCACCATGGATTTATGGAGTGGCAAAATCCCGTTTGCAGCTTTATTCTCTGTCCCTTTGCTCTTGCATTGCTAAGCACTGAGCTGTTGTTTGCAGGAAATAACTGTGAGGACTCTGAGCTCTCTTCCCTGAGTGATAATAGTTAATTTTGAAGCCATCAGTGTGTGTATCTGTAGCTGGGGTTGTTTTCCTGAGTGCATTACTTTGCATCTATCACCAGTGAATTCCTGCTGCAGTGTCATTGCCAGTCACTTAGAATGATGGCATCCTCCTGCAGCTCTTCACTACCAGCCTTTATTTGCAAGACTTGAAATGGCTTTGTCTTATGAGTTATTTTGTCAGCTCACCAATCATTTGCTCTTTCAGATGCTTTTTTGATATGGTGAGGAGTTAAAACTCCATCAGTAGCCTCCTTACCCCTGTTGACTGTGTTTTAACTGGTTGGTAGCCTGTGAGAAATTCCCTTTTACCTCAGCAATACTGGTTTGGGGAGTATAAAGAGCCTGTACTGATCAAAATCCATGCCTGGGGATACAGGGACTCCACAGAGACAATTCCTGCTCTGTGCAGGGCCTGCTGCTTGTGTGGGGGTGCCTGGGGAAATCCCCTCTCCAGCCCCCAAAAAGGAATTCATGGGGATGAGTTGCTGTGTTTAACCCCAGGTGGAAACTGAGCCCCACCTGCTGCTCCCTCACTGCCCAGGGGTGGGATTGAGCAGAATGTGGGGTTAAAAATGAGATTGAGATCCAGGCAATGCAACAGGGAAAGCCAAAGCTGCCCAGGCAGGGAAGCCAAGTAAGGAATTCATTCCCCATTTCCCCAGGCAGGCAGGGGCTCTGTCACACCCTGTGGTGACTGGGGAAGGCAAACACCCTCCCAGCCAACATTCCTGCCTTCTCCTGCTCCTGCTGAGCAGGCTTCCATGGGCTGGGACATCCCTGGGGACAGCTGGGACAGCTCCTTGTCCCCCAGGCTGCTCCTTGGCCGTGTCCACCCTGCCCAGCAGGGACTGACTGACCCCTCCCGTGTCCAGCACTGCTCAAACCCAGCCTGGGGACAAGAACAGCACCTCCACCCCTCCCCACCCACCCACCAGCCCAGACTGTGATATCCTCACGTATTTGAGCCACTAAAATGGGTTGGGGTTTCAGATTGCTGTTCTTTCCCAGCTGGTGCTGCTGGGGAGTGACTCCTGCCCTGCTGGAGCCCCTGCCAGGCTGGCTGCTGCCTCCTGAGCTGTGCTGCACACCCTGCACATGTGGGGTCCTTTTGGGTGAGCCCATCTGCTCCCAGAGACCTCTTCTTATTTATTACCTCATGGACTCCTCTGAACAGCTCTTCATCTGCTGCTTCAGCTCAAGAGTCCTTGCAACAATTGAGAGATGAAGTGTCTGTTATATGAGGAGAGGCTGGGGTTATTTAACCTCCAAAAGCTGGGGTTTGGCTCAGAGACAGCAGGGATTTGGAAAATTTGGTTTATTGGTGTGTTTAGATCCCTCCTGGTAGAAGAGGGAGTCAAAATTTTCATAGTGGAGCTGAGTGAAAGAGCAAGAAGCAAAGGGTTAAAATTGAGATACAAATTTCCCTTAAACTTTCATTTCACTATCTTATACTATTTTTTAATTTAATTTTTTTACTCTGAGTGTGGTTGAACACTGGCACACACTGCCTAGACAGGTTGTGGAGACTTCAGCCTTGCAAATATCCAAAAACCCCAACTGGACCCAGTTAAAAACCTGCTCTGGGTGATCCTGCTGGGACAGGAGGGTGGGATGAGGGATGTCCAGGGGCATCTCCAGCCTCAGGGTTTCAGTGATTCCACCAGGCTGGAACAGTGAGAGCCTCCCCAGGGAATATTCCTGCAAATTTGGGCTGCTTTGGGCTGGCCTGGCCTTCCAGGGCACTCCCTGCAGACCTTGATCATGTTACAGTTTTATAGACTCTCTGGTAGGTTCCGGTTTCTGGAAAAAGGCTTTATTATTAGCTTTTATGGTTTTCAAAAAATTGCTTCTTGTAAGTACTTTTTGACTTTACCATGGCTGGGTTTTGTGCTCTTTTCTGTTTTTCACATTTGGACACAACTTCCACTTTCTGAGGAATGTAATTTTACTCCTAATAATCTCCATTACTCTGCTATTTAACCATGAGAGCTCTTTCTGGCCCCATTTATAGGTGATATATATTTATTCTCAGCCTCTAATATGGTTCCTTTATGTAATTTCTTTGCCACCTCCAAGCAGTTTATCTTTCTGGCGGCTGCTTTTAATTTAGGTTTAGCAAGTTCCTTGTCCTTTCTTGGGCTGGGATAAATCACCATCCCAAGTGCCTGTGAACACAGCCAGTTTGGATTGCACACCTGCCTTCCACACAAGGGTAGTTTAGCCCACAAATCCCATTCCTAATATAAAAAAAAAGCTGTTTTCTTGCCTAGAAACTATAATGCTGTATAGGACTCCAGGGGAAAAACTGAGGCTTAACTTCATCCATTTCACCATCTCCCCATGATTGTGCTTAATCTTCTGAGGGATGTGTCCAATTAGTTGCATGAATAAATAAATCCTTTTGTGTTAAAGGACTTTGTGAAATCACCTGCTTGACTTGTTTGCTCAGGAGCTGCTATGGAGGGTCCTCCCTGTAATTCTGATCAAAATGATCAAAATGTTTTTATCTGAGCTCGGTGGGGCTGGGGGGAGGAATAACAACTTTGCTCCCCAGGAATAACAACTTTGTTTCCCCAGGAATAACAATTTACTCCCCAGGAATAACAATTTACTCCTCAGGAATAACAACTTTACACCCAGGAGTAACAACTCTGCTCCCCAGGAATAACAACTTTACTCCCCAGGAATAACAACTTTACACCCAGGAGTAACAACTTTACAACCAGGAGTAACAACTCTACACCCCAGGAATGACAACTCTGTTCCCCAGGAATAACAACTTTACACCCCAAGAATAACAACTCTTTTTCCCCAGGAATAACATTTTTTCTCCCCAGGAATAAGCTCAGCTGGTATTGCTGAAATGAGGAGAATTCCAGCACCAAGAGCCCAACCAGCCCAGCTGTGACTTGCTGCTCTGGTGCTGATTTATACTGATTATTTGGAATTTTCAAATTCAAAGTTTGAATGCTGCACCTGGCTCTTTGGGGCTGGGAGCTGCACACAGGCAACCCTGTCTTCAGATTTTTAGTTGGTTAGAGTGATTTTGAGATACGTTAGAAAGTTTCTTTTTTCAGCTCGGTGCTGGAAGAAGGAGTTAGAGCTTTTCAGTTTTTGGTTTTAAGGTTGTTTGTTGTATCTTATCTATAATTTTTTTTTTCTTGCTTAGCCGAGGTCTGCTCAGCAAGACAGTCCGAGGCACTTTGCTCACTTCTGGGGTGGTGTTATTTTTTTATATTAAAAACTACATGTACAATATTTACAATTACTTTCTAATAACTTATTACTTATGTTAGACAGTGAGCTTCTACTCTAAACTAATTTAAAAGTGCCAGCATCACAGCAGAAGATGGAGGCTAGGAAGAAGAAGAAAGGCTGGACACGCTTAGATTCTTCTATTTTGTTCTTTGAACTTCTATTCTAAAAACTTTAAAAATGTATTTTTCACTTCGTGGTAAATTCACTGTCATTTTACTTCAACTGTTGTGGCTTGCAGATCTTCATATAAGGTTGGTAACTTGCTCTATGGGTCATAATCAAAACTACAGGCATCTTGGGCTTTGTGCTAGGGTCTTTGAGCCTTCTGGAGGGGTCTTGGCTGCCTAGGGCAGCTAGAGGGATGTCTTGAATTCTGACACCCCTGGGCCAAGTCCCAAATTCCAGAGGTGTCTTGGTTTGGAAAGACAGGAGTCTGCTAAGGAAGGCAGGAGCCTCCCCTGAAATGGAAAATATAAACCCTCCCCACCCCTCCTGATTGCTATGAATTTTAAATTAAGGGGCTCTCAGGCAAAAAAATGGGAGCAGGAAATAACAGTTCTTTACTAGGGAAGAAAAAAAAAAAAGTATAAAATTAACAATGCAGTCCACTAGAACAACACTGACAGAGTCAGAACCCAACCTGGCAGCCTGTGGGTCAGGGTGTTGGCGGCAGTCCCATTGGAATTGTGGCTGCAGCCCTCCTGCAGTGTCAGGGGTGGTTCTGTTGGAGCAAGGAGGATCTGTAGAGAAGGATGTATTCTTCCTCCAAAGATCCAGTGGAAGAAGAGGCAGCTGCTGTTCCTCTGGGGAATCCAGCGGAGAAAGCCATGCTGGTGTTCCAGAACCTCAAGATTATATCCATGTAGGAATGCTTGGCTCCTCCCTCTGGGCAGAGCATCTCCCAATGGGATGTTATAGTTCTTATCAGTCATGCAGTGACATTCAATAGCTGCTATCAGCAGATGTCCCCTCCCAGGGAGGAGTGATTGTGGTCACTCAAAGAGAGAGATAAGGCAAACTGCCTACTTGACAGAAGACAACTGCCATACAGATGGTAATTGAAAACATCTTGCCTTGCAATCTGGAACAGAAGGTGACTGGAGGTCTCCAATGAAGCCCAGCTCAGTGGGAAAGTCAATGGATGTAGGGAGGATTTTGGCCGTGCTCAGGCTGGCCGTGGGAAATGGGGTTCCCCAAATGGGGTTGGGGGTGAAGAATGAGCAGTGGCAGTCGGTGCCGTGGTGTGGGTGATGGCTGGAGCGTGGCACCCACTGTGGTCCCCATTTGTGCACAGTGGCTGCACATCCCACCCCACATCCCTGCAGCCATCCCACACCACTGCCAGGGGGCTCTGACTGACCCTGTCCCTTCGGTCACTTTTCCCACCTCTCCTCCACTGCACCAGGTGCTGATGACGCTGAAGACCATTTCCAAGAGGCCACTGCTACAACCACCACATTGGCCCCAACTCGTCCCAAGGAGGGTAAGTACTGGGGTGTCACCTGGGGACACAGTGCCAGCCCTGGGGATGCTCCATACTGGCACAGGGTGGGAAAATAAATGGCTCAGGCAGAGGCACAAGATCTGGCAGTGCCTGGAGCAGCCCATGATGTCACTGTAGGACATGAAAGAACACAAGCGCACACTGCTGCTCTCAAGGTGAAGAAAAAAGGGGAGTTTATTTTCTGACTCCAACATTTATAGCATTCCAAGAGTGACAGTGGATTGGAGGGCGACAGTGCCACCTCTCCAATGACACTGGACAGACTAACAGTCCATCAATTTTCTCCTCCTCCATGAAGGAATGCAAAACAATGAGTTACTTACAGAAAGTGCGTGAGAAAGTTCACTACAAGAATGTCAACATCAGAAGGCTTAGAAAATCTTAAAAAAACAGGGCAACATCACGGGGAGGGGGAAAAACTGATGACACTGTTAAGTCACGGCCTCTCCTGGTGCCCCCAAGGCTGGTTCAGGCAGAGGTGGTGGACCACTGAGTGGTGGGGAGAGCAGGTGATGGACCAAAAGGGGCAGAGGTGGGAACAGAGGTGATTGTCTGTTCCATGATGCTCTGAGGGTCACCCCCAGCTCTGACAGGTGCAAAGGCAGTGGGGGAGCTCTGGGCTGACCCCAGGGCAGGCAGGGAGAGTGGGGCACAGCTCTGGGGTGGGCACAGGCAGGAGCTGCCTCACCCCCTGCCCTCCCCAGGGTCCCTGCGCCTGGTGAACGGCAGCCACCGCTGCGAGGGGCGCGTGGAGATGTTCTACCTGTCCCAGTGGGGCACCGTGTGTGACGACGCCTGGGACCTGCGGGATGCCAAGGTGGTGTGCAGGCAGCTGGGCTGTGGGCACGCCCTGGCAGCCTGGGGGGAGGCACACTATGGCCAAGGAACCGGCTACATCTTCCTGGACAACCTCAAGTGCAAGGGCCATGAGCCCTCGCTGCTGCGCTGCTCCCACATCCGCTGGGACGTCCACAACTGCGACCACTCCGAGGATGCCGGTGCTGTCTGTGACATCCTATGAACCTCCTGCAGGTAAGAGGGGACAGGGAGGCTGCAGGGAGCTGGTGGCAATGCCACAGAGAGGGGTTGAACCCTTGGTGCTGGTCTGGATGCACTCCCTGCACTGTATGTTTGGGGTCTGAGAGTGGGAGGCTGAAGGAGCACAAATGAGCAAGGGGAAATGGAGGAGGCTTTAATTATTTTGCCACATTCTGGGATAATCAGCTGGCCTCTGGTGTGGGGCTCGGGAGCTCTGCTGCCTGGGAACTGGATGTTTGGGGTCTGAGAATGGGAGGAGTTGGGTGAGGACCGGGTTCTCCTCAGCTCCTGAAATAGTGGCTGAAGCTTCCTCCCCCCCCCCCACCCCCAGACTGCCCCTTGGAAAAACAAAACTGCTTCTGGTGTGAAATCTGGTTGGTTTCAGCCATTTCTTTTAAGAGATGAGGAAAGAAAAATGCATTTTCTGCTGTGAAAATGATGTTAAATTATACTCAGAACATGTAAAAAGGGGGCTGAAATCACACCAGGATGCTCCAGTGGCTCTGCAGTGAGTTACTGTTGTTCTGCAATTTGCTTTGCAAGCCCTCCAGCAATCCCAATACCAGCTTTTTCTTCCCATTTTGGCATCAGAAACACCAATTCCTCCCCCATTCCCATGCAGTAGAAATGCAGGCGTTGGATCTCACACCATCTGCAATCCTTGTGCCTGTTTCACCTGTTCCTTCTGCAAACACTGGGGGTTTTAGGAGAGCTCAGATGAGATTTCCCTTCCTGGGGGGCTTCAGCACAGCCAGTCCATGCCCAAAAAATCTCCTGGGGAGTGGGAAAGGATGGGGATACCCTGCAGTCCCCCCATGCTTCTCCATCCTGTGCTGGCTTTTGCTGCTCTGTCCCAAAAGCTCCATGCTCCGAGGAGCCCAGGGCAGGCAGGGAGCTGGCAGACAGGACACAAGCAGATGGAAAACCATAGGAAAGACCCCAAATCCCTTCCCAGAGCAAAGAAAGGGACCCAGGAGCCTGCAGCTTCCCCGGTGCCCTGCCTTTGGGGTATAAAGGCTGTTTTCCTCCCAGCTCAGGTGGAAAGACCCAGCCTGCAGCACCAGTCACCTTCACCACCAAGTGTTTGATTTCTGCTGGGACACTGGGAAAATGATTTCTGTGTTCTCATGGATGGGGTTCAAGGGTGGGGAAGGGCTCGTGCAGTGGCACAGAACTCATTCCTCTGTTTGTGCAATTCTGTTGTTGATAAGAGACTGTGCATATTCCTGGGTTGGGTTTTTTTCATTTTCCAATTTTTTTTTTTCTTATATGTGTGTGGGTTTGTTTTTGTGAATACATAAAAGCCCTTTGAAAGTGCTCTGAGAGCTGATTTGTTTTCCTGTCATCCTCTCAAAGCCCTGGGTACAAGCAAAACACCTGGAGAAGAGGAGATGCCCCAAACCTGGAGGAGAGAGCTCGGTTCTTGGTGCCAAAAAATTGTCCCAAATCCTGGCTCAAATTGCTCAAGCTGCCTTTAATTCCCACCCAGCTGAGAGCTCAGCTTGGACCTTTCCCCACCCCAGCTCTGGGGTACAACCCTTAAGCCCATCAGGCTCAGGGGCTGAGGTTGGATCCAGCTTTGGGTTTGTTCCCAGTGGGATTTGGCAGTCAGATGAGCTGTGGGGTGCCCCTGGCCCCATGTTCAGGCTCCTGTTGGTTGCTTCTCTTCCACTTCCCATGGACAGAGCTTTCCCAGCACTTTGATCCCAGTCCAGATCTCCATCAGTGGGGAAACTGAGGCACGGAAGCATCTTCCAGGCAGGCTGTGGCAGCCCAGCTGGACAAGGCTTGCTGGGGCCCTGGGAGAGGGCAGGAAGGTGGTGTGGGAACAAAATCCTCCTTTCCCCGTGCTCCCAGGTCCTGCCCCCTCACTTCCCACCTCACCTCCTGCTCCAGGACAGCTGGGCAGTGGCTGGGTCCTGCTGGGAGCAGGAGGGGGACAGAGCTGCCCCCAGCAGCTCCCAGCCCATCCCCACAGCCCACACCAGCTGGGGATGGGTCAGAGGGTGCTGTGGCCTCCTCCAGCTTTTCTGTCCCCTCCCTGTGCCTGTGGGAGATGGGAGTGGGGCCAGGAGCTGCTCTGGAAGCTGCTGCCTCTTGGGGAGGAAGATAAGAAAGGCTGGATGGGTTTTCCCTGTTTTTCTTGGGGACTATGCCTTGAGCTGGCAGAGCTGGGCTGTTTTTTGGTGTTACCCCACACCCTGCTCTTCCTGGCTTTGAGCTGGGAAGAGCAGGACCTGGTATCCTGGAGTTTCTCCCTTTCACAGCCTACAATCCAGCAAGCAAAGGGTTCCCAGGCAGGAAAGGCAGCAGCTGCCTCCCTGTCTTCCAGCCTTTTCTCCTGCAGCCAGCCTGGGATGGGCTGAGATCCACAGGGATCCCCCCAGGCACTCCAGAGCCAAGCTGGGCCTCACCTCCTTTTCCTCTGGGAGCAGGGAGTGGCAGACAGGATGGGAGCAGGGTACCAGCAAGGGGATGCCCTGGAGCTCGACAGCAGCACAGGGGATGCCCTGGAGCTCGACAGCAGCACAGGGGATGCCCTGGAGCTCAGCAGCAGCACAGGGGATGCTCTGGAGCTCAGCAGCAGCACAGGGGATGTTGTGGAGCTCAGCAGCAGCACAGGGGATGCTCTGGAGCAGGGCAGCAGCTCAGGGAATGCTCTGAGGCTCGGTAGCAGCACAGGGGATGCTCTGGAGCTTGGTAGAAGCACAAGGGATGTTGTGGAGCCGGGTACCAGCACAGGAGATGCTCTGGAGCAGGGTACCAGCACAGGGGGTGCCAAGGGTGTGAGAGCATCCCACCACAGGAGCACAGCCAGGCTCCAGCACGGGGGGAGCCGGGATAAGCCAAGCTCCCGCCCAGCTCCTGCCCAGCTCCCATCCTCCTGCCGACGTCAGCTGTTTCCCGGCGCCCAGAGCAGCTGCAGCTCCACACCGGTCGATGTCATCGATTAGTTCCTCTCCCCATCCCCGGAGAGGGGATGGTGTGGGGGGTAGCAGGGAGGAGAGAATAAATAATTCAGCAGGTCCAGGCAAAAGCTGGGGTTATTTTGAGGCTGGGATTTATGGGCTATTAGGAATAAGGAATGAGTCTGTGCTGGGAGAAGAGACCCATTAATCCAGGCTGAAGGAGCACAAATGAGCAAGGGGAAATGGAGGAGGCTTTAATTATTTTGCCACGTTCTGGAATAATAAGCTGGCCTCTGGCTGGGTGCTGGTGTGGGGCTCAGGAGCTCTGCTCCCAGGAAACTGGGGCAGGTGAGGGGACACTCATGATTAAATCCTCCCTCAGCTGTGCTGTGAGGGATGGGCAATCCATTCTGGGACCAGTATGGGACCAGTACAAGTAGTGCTTCTGGCTGGGACGTGGTGGAGGAGCCCTGCTTCTGTCAGGGACGGCAGGAGGGGCCCGTGGGTCAGTGGCCGGTCCCGGGGTGCCCTTCCCGGGCTGGGCCAGCCCTGCCACGGCCGTGCCCCGTTAAGGCAATCCCGTGTGTGCCTGTAACCGGAGGAGCCGGGCGCTATCCGGCGCAGGGTGAGTCAGTGCCCGAGGCAGCCCTGGGCCGGGAGCATCCCTGGCTCTGCTGCTCCCTGCACCATCTGGGTGACCTTGGGCTCTGCTCTGTTCCCCAGCTCACCCTGCCCTCCTTGCTGCCTCAGTTTCCCTGGGGGACACGGGGAGGGTGATCCTGGCTCACTCCTTGACGCTCTTGAGCTGCAGGGACGTGGCTGCCGTGTCTGGAGGGGCATTCCTCACCCCGTGGGGGCACCGAGATTTGCCCCTCGGGGGCAGCCTGCCCCAGCCCCTACAGCCAGAATTCCTGGGAACGCGGACACCCCCGCGGCAGGGATGCAGAGCACGGACAGCCTTGGACCACCTCCTCCTCCTCCGGTGAAGGGATGAAGGAGGACCTGACCTTCCTGCGGCATCCCTGCGGCACCGCAAGCCTCGCTCCCTTGCGGGGGTGGCCTCGGGTGCCAAGGTCACCCAGCGGGACCACGGCGGGTGCCGGGGCCGCTCTGCACACCCCGGTACCGGCCGCGTCCTCCTTCCCCGCTCCGCCGGGCCTGCCGCGGCTCCCGCTTGCGTCACCCGCCGGAGCCAGCAGCTATTTTGGGAACTGCAAAGTCACTGGCGCAATTAGACGGCTGGCAAAGGCAGCGGGGGGACCGCGGGCACG
>JAWWMN010000057.1:10678084-10691985 GCA_035047745.1 Catamblyrhynchus diadema
ATCCCATGGATCAGCTCATCCCTGTCTCTGCCCCAGGCAGGATCCCATGGATCAGCTCTGCCCCAGGCAGGATCCCATGGATCAGCTCATCCCTGTCTCTGCCCCAGGCAGGATCCCATGGATCAGCTCTGCCCCAGGCAGGATCCCAGGGATCAGCTCATCCCCGTCTCTGCCCCAGGACAGGGGTGTCTGTGTCCCCCTGGCTGTTGCCTTTTCCACACCAGTTGGGATGCAGATTTCCGGTTCTGCAGGGTGTGAGGGAGGGCTGTGATTGATGCTGCATCCACTGTAGGAGAAGTCACCTCCTGCATCCCCCCCAGCCACTCAGTGGGACAAAACAGAAAAGGCTCCTCTGCCTCTTAGGGACGAGCCAGCAGGGATCAGGCTGCACTGCCAGGGAGTGAGGAGCTGCCTGGCAGTGCTCGTGCTCTCTGACAGCCCCATCCCTCCACCCTGTCACCCCCAGGGACCCTTCCCCACAGCCAGCTGCTGTCCATCCCTTGGGGAGGCACAAGTGCAGCGCAGCAATGCAGCCTGGAGCTGGCAGGACAAAGCCTCAGCACTGCCCTGCCTCCCCCTCGTGCCGCAGCTGGATCCTGGGGGATCTCCTGGCCATCAGTCAGGAGGCACCCCCTGCTCCATCATTTCTAGGGTGGTAGGCTGTGATCCTGTGATAAATGAGTAATGCAGTGATTTGCTCTCACAATTAATGAACAAATATCATGTCTATAGGTTAAGAAAAGTTTTATAGATTTATAGTTATGTTGTACCGCCTTACGTGGTTATCAAGGGACAGCTGGGAGGGTCAGATTGTCACAATGGTGACAGGATTTGAGGAAGAGATCTCCACCACTGGACAGTGAAGAAGGGGTTGATGGACAGAACTTTGGGAGGGGTTAAAAGGTTAAAAAGGAAAAAAAGCATCCATGGTGAGGGGGCCGAGCACAGGGAAAATCTTTTGCTCCCAGCGCTGTAACCTTTTTTCTTTCTTCAGTCTTCTGTTGTATTTTTGATAAGGTTTAATAAACCTTCCTAAACTATGAAAAGTGAGGAGCTATTTCTCACAGTCCTTCTCACAGCGATGCTGAGCTCCCACAGCTGATGTGCACAGCGTGCCTGAAGGGCCTGGGCTGGGACCCAGCCCGTTCATAGGAGAGCTGAGGGTGGGCAAGGAGGGCCTGCCTGAGATGGAATGACAACTCAAGCCTGTCCCAGGGGCAGCTTGGAAAAGAAACCTTCAGCTGCCCACCCTGCCTGAGGAGTGCCAGGCTTGGCTCGGGGTTTGGGCACCAAGCTGCTCCTAAATCCCAGCTGCAGCCTGTGTGTGTGCACTGCATTGGCTGCTGGTGCTTGTTAAAGCAGAGATATCCTGGACACAGGTGGTGGGTCAGTGTGTGCAGCCCATTTTGAAAGAAGCTGATATTTATGTAGTCAATTATCATAAACAGATTTCTCTTATTTTCTAGCATAAGGCGGTGGAATTGAAAATTCCATTTCCTGAGACAGGTAAACAGAAGTGATTTAATGTTTCAATCCCAGAGCCCCAAACAAGATATAATTGTGACTTGGACAAGGTGTGGCAATTAGATTTCATGTGGGGAAGAACGTGCTGTTTAATATTGGTAGGGGAACGAGGGGATGCAGAGTGTGCAAATAAACCACAAACAAAATTAACCCCAGGAATCTGTAACACAGGCTGCAAACCTCTCCCCTAACCCTGCCCAGATCATGGCAGGGAAGGAGATGGGGTCTGCAGAAAAGGCTCCTCAGAGGGCAGCAGCAACCCCTGAGCTGGGATTCAGAGACACCCGGGGGCTGGGACTGGAGGAGAACAGCAGAGCAGAGCAGCATTTGGCATTTCTGGTGTTTGGCAAATCTGGTGTTGGCTGCAGACACATCTGCAGGCTCTGAGGGGCCATCAGTGGGCAATTCCAAGAACCATGGAGTCCTTAGGGCTGGAGAAGCCCTTTGAGATCCCCAAGTCCAACCTTCCCCCCAGCAGCAGCACCGTGCTCACCCCTAAACCACGGCCTCAGGTGCCACGTCCAGGTGGTTTTTTTGGACACTTGGGCTCATTTGGTGCTGACCCCACCACGGCTGGGGGTTCAATCCCTGGTCTATGAGTTGGACTCATGGTCCTTGAGGGCCCCTTCCAGCTGGGAATATTTTCTCAGGATATTCTGTCAGCCTGGGGCTGGTGACTGCACCACAGCCTGTTCCAGTGCTTCACAGCCCACAGCCTGAAGAAAGCTTTCCTGATATCCAAACCAGGTCTCCCCTGGCACAACTTGAGCCCAGTTCTTGTGTCTCCAGCCAAAGATCCCGTGTGGGTCCTTGCAGAGCTGAGTTAGACCTTGTGCATGACCCAAAACCCTGCTCAGCATCCCTCACATCACCTCCCACCCCTGGGGGACCACAGAGCAGCCAGAGGGGGCTGAAGGCTCTTCCTGGTGCTGCCCTCACTTGACTCTGGGCCTTACCCTGAAGAAATCCTGCTGTAATTGCCCTTCCGGACAATTAAAGAGCTGTCAGGGCTCATTCCTCTCTGGGGCTGGGGGCCTGCACTGACGGCATTCAGAGGAGGAGAGTTTACAAGCCAGGCCCCACAGAGCTCAGCAGAGAATAAATAAAGCCTAGAGAAAACAAGGCTTATTGTTTTTAACTGACTGAAGGATCTGCCAAAAGAAGGCGATTCGGAAATGTCACGCCTAATTTGAATTTTTGAATAATTCATCCTGTCGTCCTAGCGGAAAGTGATTGTTTGGTCCAAAAATAGAAGACATCCCATTAGGAGGAAGAGAAATTGCAATAGACTGGTAGCCATCAGAAATAACTGGCATGTTGCATTTCATAGCCCTTTGTTCTGGCTGGCTTGGGTGGAACCAGAGGCTGGGCTGAAGCACTTGCATGTTAATGTTGTACCAGCCTCATCTTTTGCAAGCAGATCCTCTGCTTTGCAATTTGGGTGAAGGATGAGCCTCCAAAATGAGGATAATATATATTGTAAAATAACAAAGACCAAATTTTGATAGGCAAGCTGGGTATCAAGTGAAAATAACCTGAACTAAGGAAACAGTTTGTGTCTGTAGTGTGCTCATCTTGAGGGAATGGCTGCAGGCTGATTAGGATTTCCTTCAAGGGTGTCTTTAAATGAAAATTACTCCCAGCGTTTGGGAAAAAAAAAAATTAAAAGTAACTTGAATAATTCCTGATGCACTTTAGTATTCAGCATCTGAAATGCAAATTTATGCATAATTGTGTTTGGACAACTCTATGAGATTGCTGCTGTAGATGCTTTGAACCCTCACAGGAGACTCAAAGCATGCTTGAGTGCGCAGGCTTTAAAAATTGCTTTTCTCAAGCCTTGCTGAGAATTACATTTGCTAATTCATTTGTTTCCTGAAAGTAAAACTAGACATGATATATGATCGAAGGGGGGCTGTCTTTAAATCAATTTGGCTGCTTGCACACATCCTGCCATATTCTTACCCACGTCAAAGCACTTCCAGGAGCACAGAATGCTCCTGTTCCAGTGTCCTGCTGTGGCCAGTGCAGGATTCCTGTTCTCCCTGCGTGGTCCTGCCATGGCTTCAGCCCAGCCCATTGATGGTTCCTCTTTGTGTCCAGTTTCTCCTGAGGATGGAGATCATGGTGGAGATTTTGGGAGGTTGTTCCTCATGTTTTAATGTTAATTGCAAGTGTTGCTTCTTCCAGCTCTTCGTTTCACCTTATTTGCTGTTGTAGCTTTGAAACCCATCTTAAACCCTTTGTCCTCAGGATTTTCTCTATCCATCTGCTCTCCAGGGTGTCTCTGAATCCCAGCTCAGGGGTTGCTGCTGCCCTCTGAGGAGCCTTTTCTGCAGTCCCCATCTCCTTCCCTGCCATGATCTGGGCAGGGTTTGGGGAGAGGTTTGCAGCCTGTGTTACAGATTCCTGGGGTTAGTTTTGTTTGTGGTTTATTTGCACACTCTGCATCCCCTCGTTCCCCTACCAATATTAAACAGCACGTTCTTCCCCTCATGAAATCTGATTGCCACCCCTTGACCAAGTCACAATTCTATGGCTGGATTTGGTGATATTAAAGGTCTTTCTCAGCTGTCAGTGTGTCTCACAGGGCATGGCCAGCACGGGAACAAACTGCAGAGATCTTGAACTGCTGGACTCTGCCAAGCATTGCTAAACAACTCTGGGGGCTGCTTTAAGAAGATTTCAACTTTTTCTAAAGCTTCATAGATTTTTGTGGTGTCCCAGCAAAGGGCACCTCTGCTGACCTCACTGCTGGAGGCACTGAAGTCCTGTGCAAGAACAGTTGGAATCTTTTAATGTGAATAGACTGACCCAATTCCCTCCCCCTTGTTCTCAGCAATGGCTCCACTGATTTCAGTTAATCTTTCCAAAAAACACTTAGCCCGAGGCAAAGAGAAATTGTAAATGAGATAAATTTTGGCCAAATGATAAGGGAACAAAAGGAAGTGCTTATAATGGAGAGCAGGGATGGACATTATCTGTGTGTCTCCAAAGTTCTGGGGGTGTTGTACCCCTGCAGCTGAGCACAGAGCTGCAGAGATTGAACTGTGGAGACCATTCCATACTAGGGAAGCTGAGCTGGCATTTGCAGGTTTTCTCTTTTTATTCTGCTTGGTTTGAGTGAGCCAGAATCACAGAGGAGCTGGTCAGGACATTGCTCCAGCCCATCCTGAGCAGGGACAGGCTGAGCAGCTTGTTCTGGACCATGTCCTGGTGGGTTTTGAGCATTTCCAAGGATGGAGACTCCACTGTGGACAACCCATTCTAGTGTTCAGCCAGCCTCACATTGTCTTTCAGTGGAACGTCCTGGAATTCAGCTCTTCTGGCAGAACTGATACAGGTTTCTAAAAGCTTTGAAACTAATTAATTGCTGCATAAAGGAAAAGTCAAACCTCTCTCTTTATCTCACTTGGCTGAATCATATCTTACTTTGTTGTGCTCCTTCCCTGCTGAGGAAGGAGCTGTGATTACATTTGCAGACAACACGTGGAGTCAAAGAGAAAATCTTGCACTGCAAAGCAGTAAATGAGAGGAGTGAGGGGAAGTGGAGGAGAGGAGGGGGATAGGACTCAACATAACAAATATTTGGACAGTTTTAGAGTAGATCATCAGAAACTCCAGTATCCTGCCCTGGCAGTGGGTGAGAACAGCTTTACACCCCTTAAAATCTGTGAGTCCATGAGAGAATATAGAAATAACACTGGGACAACCAAGGGACACCCCTGCTGCTGTCACTGTCACACAGCTTTTCCTCCCAGTAGTACTTTTACAGCAGGATGCAGAAATATGCAATAGAAAGTGTGCAGAAAAACCCCAAACTCATGAAGTCACCCAGAGTACGTGGCCAGCAGTGTCTGTGTGGGATTCTGCGCTCTTCCTCATGCCCTGGCCCAGCTCTGCTTCCAAGCAGGCTCTGCTGGGCAGTGTCAGTGCTGACTGTGCCCTTCGTGGTGTTTGTGAAGGTCCCCAGGACGAGGCGAGAGATGAGAATCTGACTCCAAGTTCTCAGAAGGCTGATATTATATTATGTTATGTTATGTTATGTTATGTTATGTTATGTTATGTTATGTTATGTTATGTTATGTTATGTTATATGTTATGTTATATTATATTATATTATATTACATTACATTATATTACATTATATTATATTACATTACATTACATTATATTACATTATATTACGCTATACTAAAACTATACTAAAGAAGGAAAAAGGATACATCAGAAAGTTTAACAAGAAAAAATAATAAAAACCTGTGACTCCTCAGAGCCTCAACACAGCTGGACCATGGTTGGTCATTAAATTAAAACAATTTACATGGAACCAATCAAACATTCACCTGTTGGTGAACAATGTCCAAACCACATTCCAAAGCAGCAAACACAGGAGCAGCAATCAGGTAAATAAATTATTGTTTTCATTCCTCTCTGAGGCTTCTCAGTTTCCCAAGAGAAGAAATCCTGGATTTTTCTGAAAATAACATGCTGACACCCTTTCTCCCCAGGGGGAGCTGACCATGACCAGCGAGATGGAGACCTTGCAGAACTCCCTCTTCCTGGGCACCGTGCCTGAGTCCTGGGTGAGGAGATCCTACCCTTCCATGGCCAGCCTTGGCTCATGGTTTGCTGACCTGCTGGCCCGCAGCAGCGAGCTGGAAGCCTGGACCAGGGACTTCTCCTTGCCCTCCACGCTGTGGCTCGGGGGGTTCTTCAACCCCCAGGCCCTCCTGACATCCATCATGCAGAGCACAGCCCGCAAGAACAGGTGGCCCCTGGACAGGATGGCGCTGCAATGTGATGTGACCAAGAAGAGCAGAGAGGATTTTGCCAGTGCTCCTCGTGAGGGGGCCTATGTGCACGGGCTGTTCATGGAGGGAGCACGCTGGGATGCTCAGGTGAGCTCTGCAAGGCTCTGGGGCTGAGGGAGAAGCCACAGGTGTGGCCCTGAAATTCTGATCCAACACTCTCCACTTACTTGTCTCTTCTGATCCAACACTCTCCTCTTTGTCTCTTCTGATCCAACACTCTCCACTAATTTTTCATAAATCACCTCCCTCTCTGCAATGGTTTTCCATGAAGGATAGGAAATTAGGGAGAGCTGTGCCCTCCCTGATGGATGCCATTTCATCACATCGCCTTGCGCAGTTCCAAGCTCCAGGCTGGTTTTTTTTTTTGCTCTGGAAATGGCCTGAATTGGGTCTGGGATGCCACAGGCAGCCAGGAACATTGGCAAGGGCTCTGCTGGGAGCTGGCAGTGAGGATGTCAGTGGGTCAGCTCAGATCTCTGCTCTTGGGGTCTTGGCTGTGCTCACAGAGACAATCACAGAGCCCTGTGCAGCTCCCAGCTCTGCCCCCCCAGCTCCCTGGCTGTTCCCTCCTCCTCACACAACCCTTGAGAGATCACACCCCTGCCACAGGGAGCACTGGATTTCTGATGCCCTAAAAATCTGACAGAAATCAGCTGGACACACCAGAACAGAGAGAGCTGTTAAAATTCCCAGTCCTGCGTATCAAATACTCAATTTAAAAACATTCCAGTGCCTGCTGTTATGTTTTCTTTGCCACTATGAGCAGAAAATGAGTTCTGTCTGGGTTTTACCAGCTGGAAGTGGAGAGTGAGAGGTTTTGGTGGTGCAAAGCCAGAAATCTTTGGGAAACACTTGGCTTCTCCCCTCTTCCTCCCTCCAATAACTGGTCTGGGTGATTGCATCCAGCAATGGGATTTGTCTTCAGAGACCATCCCAACACCAGGAAATGTGGTTTTCTGATTACATTTTCCTAGTGATTGAAAGATACTGAGCAATTATGTTCATGGAGCCATTCATAATCTCTGGGTATCATGGTTCAATTTATTTCAGAAAGGAAAAGGGTATTTTTATGCGTTGCTGCTCCCACTGAAATATCATTTCTACCTAGTGGAACTATTCATTTTACCTATAATCCAGTGAGTACCAGTGTGCATTAATGGATGCAGGACTTTTAAAACAGGTGCACAGTTCTTTTGGGTTGTCTACTCCTTCCAAATTAATCCTCTGATAAAAATGGCAGGCCATGTTTAGAAGAATTCCTCTGGGGAACACCTCCACTTTTAAAAGAATATTTCACATTTAGGTTGTGCCTCCAAAAAAGGAAAGAGTCCTTCTATGTTCTGCTACTCACATTTTTCTATTTATTTAAACATTTATGTTTGCCCTTGGGTGTCTTAAATTTATAAAACATTCATTACAAAACAGCAGGCAGCTATTAGATGAAATGAAACTAAGCAGATTATTTTGGGTGCAAATGATTTCTTGCTGCAGCCCTGTTAAAGTCACTGGGACTCAGTGACAGTCAGAAGGATGCTGTGGCTGGGGACACTTGGAGACCTTTCATCTCAAGCTGCGGACTGATCCTTGGCTTTCTTTCTCTCTTCAGTAGAGAGTTTGATGCCAAGACTGTGCCCTGCCTTCCCCAGGGGGGTTGGAGCGTGGTGGGACAAGGGCAGGAGTGGGTTTCACACCACGTGTGCTCCATGGAGCTTTGGCAGCTGTTGCACAGCACAGCCCCTGCCATGGAACTATGGGATCCTGGGCTGGCTTGGGCTGGAGGGGACCTTAAAAATCAGCTCATTCCAGCCCACCATGGGCAGGGCCACCTTCCACTGTCCCAGGCTGCTCCAAGCCCTATCCAGCCTGGCCTTGGACACCTCCAGGCATGGGGCAGCCACAGGGCAGGGCCTCACCACCCTCACAGGGAAGAGTGTTTTCATTCCCCTTGTCCAGCTGAAAACAATGACCCCATCACTCAGGGACCACCTTGGAGTGCTCCTTGCAGGCTCCATGTCCCCTTCCCTGCTGGCTCCATGTCCCCTTCCCTGCTGGCTCCATGTCCCCTTTCCCTGCTGACCCCAAGGGGGCTGTGGTGTGAGGAACCTGTGCTGGGATCCTGTCTTGGTTTGGAAAGACAGGTGTGTGTGAAGGAAGGCAGGAGCCTCCCCTGAAATGGAAAATGCAAACCCCCTCCCTCTGAATTATTATAAATTTGAAATTAAGGGGATCTCAGGCAAAGATGTGGGAGCAGGAATAACAGTTCTTTATTAGGGAAGAAAATAAAAATAAAAATAAAAATAAAATAAACAATGCAGTAAACCAAACCAACACTGACAGAGTCAGAAGCCAACCTGACACCCTGTGGGTCAGGGTGTTGGCAGCAGTCCCATTGGAATTGTGGCTGCAGCCCTCCTGCAGTGTCAGGGGTGGTTCTGTTGGAGCAGGGATCCTGGAGAAGGGTGGAGTTTTCCTCTGAAGATCCAGTGGAAGAGGCAGCTGCACCTCTGAGAATCCAGTGGAAAGGCTGCTCTGGTGTCCCAAAAACTCAGATTATATCCAGGTAGGAATGCTTGTCTCCTCCCCCTGGGCGGAGACAAGGGGGATGGAATTTTATCAGCCATGCAGGGACACTCACTGGCCCATGAACAGAAGATAATTAATAATTAATGTCCTGTTAACAGCAGAGATCTTCTGGAGGGAGGATTGGTTGTGGAAAAGATAAAGAAAATTCCCAATGAACAGCAGAGAACTGCCCCACCCCATTATCAGTTTCCTGCTGGCAATCCAGGACAAGCAGAAGTGGGGGATCCTTTAGGAGCTGAGGCTGAGCTCTCCAGGCTCCACAGAATGGGAGCCTGCACCACGAGAGCTGTGCTGCTAGTCAGGAAGAACTGCTTTCAGAGCAGAAGTAATTTCTGATGATGAGAGCGATAAAAAATGCAAATGAGAATCAGCCCAGACATAACAAAATGATATCTTACATAGAGGTACCTCAGGAAGATTTCAGCTCTTGTTAACCCAGAAACAGGTAGAATATCTCTTGGAAATTTCATTTGAAGTATTCTCAGCAGTAAAAAAAAAGAGAAAGACATGATTAAAACCCAGTCTCAGGAATGAAAGGTGTGAATTTAAGAAGAGTGCATAATAATGTTTCATAAATAGCTACTTTGCAAGGTATTATACAAATTATTTAATGTTTGTTCAGCACATTGGAAATATAAAATCCTAAATGAGAGTTGGATTTTTCATAGCTGAGCATAACAGATAGCATTAGTACAATTAAACTGAGGTGTGTGGTGAGAGGGATGATTTTTCTTTGCTCGTTATAGAACTAAATAAACTGCTGGAGAGGCTGAATCTCACCCCACAACTCTGATCCGAGAGCATTTGGAATAATGATGATATGTGAAGCTCAGCTGCAGTGAGAGGCAGTTTCTTTGGTGCTGAAAAGTTTCGTTTCCATTTCCCTGTTTATTTTCATTTGGTCTCTCTAGCCTCCTTTAGGCAGTTTTCCTTGGAAATGGATTGATGTGCAGGGTATTTTATCATCAGGAAGAGAAAGAGAAAATGTCAGAGACACTCAAATTAGAGAAACAAACTTGATTTCTTGCCCTGGCAGGGTTCTCTCCCTCTCCTGCATTGGGCAGCCTGCTGGGCAGGGCATTGCTTGGAGGAGAATAATGGGACTTGATATTTATTGGTGATATTCCCTCAGAAAAGTAATTTTGAATTCTCTTGGTTGCATCATGAGAGTGGGAACAAGCCTGTGGTGGCTTTTGGGGCTGTTCTCCATCCCAGTTCAGGTGTCCACCCTCTCTCCCACCACAAGCAGCACCTCCCACAAGGTGATTCTGATCTGGAATCCTCTGAGAAAGATGCATGAGAATAATCCCAGGATCACTGGGCTTGGAAAAGATCTCTGAGGTCATCCAGGCCAAGCTGTGCCCAAGCCCCACCTTGTCCCCAGCCCCAAGCACTGAGGGCCACATCCAGGTGCTTCTGGGACACCTCCAGAGATGGGCACTCCAGACCTCCCTGGGCCGTGTTTAATCACCCTTTCAGCTAAGAAATTCCTGCTGATGTCCAACCTGAGCCTGTGCTGGCACAGCTTGAGGCCTTTTCCTCTTGTCCTGACCCTGTTTCCTGGCAATAGGACAAGAGGAAATGGCCTCAAGCTGCACTTCAGTCAAAACCAGGAGAAGAGAAGTGAAACTTTGTTCCTAAAATGGCTGGACAGGGCCAGGGACAGTGTTACCACACAAATCCAGCTCGGGTGTGAGGGTTTGAGCATCTGCTGGGAGTGCAGGCAGCTGGAGCTTTGCGATTATCTACTCTGGTGAGTTGAGGAGGGTCATGGTGACACAGTGAGCTCTTGGATCCAGACCTCCTTCCTCAAAGAGGCTCATCCAGCCCTGGAGAAGCTGTTTGCACCTCCCCAGCAGGAGCAGCTTGGACAAAGATCATAGGCTCAGGTCCATCAGCTGGTGGGCACCTTGGGGATGTGACCTTTGTCTCCTTCTCTCTGCAGGCCGGGACAATCACGGAGGCCAGGCTCAAGGAGCTCACCCCAGCCATGCCTGTGGTGTTCATCAGGGCCATTCCTGATGACAAGCAGGACACCAGGGGCTTGTACCCATGTCCTCTGTACAAAACACGCCAGAGAGGCCCGACCTACGTGTGGACTTTTAACCTGAAAACCAAGGAGAACCCGTCCAAGTGGGTGCTCGCTGGGGTGGCCTTGCTGCTGCAGGTCTGAGGCACCAGCACAGGCCCTGCTCTGCCAACCCCTCACAATGTCACACCATTTAAACAGTTCAGTGCTGGGATTAACACAAGTTCCATCTCTCTGATGGACTCCCAGGTTATCTCTGTGTCTCTGTGACCCCAACAGGGCCTGTGAGGAGGTGGCAGAGGTGCAGAGGAACATGGCCCAGGTTTCTGGCTGCTGTACATCAATATCCTGTAATTCCTGCACTGCTGCACTCTCGGGTTTGGTGTTGCTGAAATGGCTCCCGAGATATTAACAGTCTCTTTTTCCCATCCCTGCGACAGAAGAAGAAGTCGAGATTCCTCAGCTCTGGTTTTCAAGGTTGTTTATTTTCTCTTATCTATCACATTCTTTCTCTGACCTGCTGAGATCTGTCCAACAGGTCGGTTCATGGCACAGTCCCTGCCCTTGGGGTGGTGTTACCTTTTTGTACTGAGAACTACGTGTACTTTATTTACAATAATTTTCCAATACCTATTACCTATGTTAGACAGTCTGTCTCTACTCTAAACCAATCCAGAACTGTCACCATCCCAGCAGAAGATGGAGGACAAGAAGGAGAAGAAGAAGGACAGGATATGCCCAGACTCCTCCATCTTCCCTCTTGAACCCCCATTCTAAAAATCCCAAAATTCTGCTTTTTCACCCTGTGACAAATTCACTATCATTCTACTCAAACTCTTGTGGCTTGTAAATCCTCACACAAAGTTGGGAATTGTTTCCATGGGTTAAAATCAAAGGCACAGGTGTCTCTGAGCCCCCTGCCAGGGTCTGGAGCCGTCCAGGGAAACCAGAGGAATGTCCTGGGTTCCAACACTGCACTGCAAGATCCCAGCCCAGAGCCTGATGCACCACACCCAGAGAGTGCTAAATTTAAATCTGTTTTTTTTTTCTCTTCATGATCCAAAGCAGTTTTAAAACCCTCCATTAGTAAAATCAGCAGCCTTCTCCAAAACACTTAAATAGTCCAGTGGTTTGTGAAATTCTCCAGAACTTACTCCTTTCCCTCCATGAGTGTTTCTTTGTGGTGTGTGTGGTGTTGGAAGCTGGGAGGTGAGCAGACGTTGTAGTTATCAGCTGTGTGTTGCTAACACTCCTGTAAATCTTAGAAACATTGGAAATGCTGTTAATATCCAGTGTGCTCAGTGGAATCAATAGTGAAAGCACAGCACAGGGATGATTTAAGTGAATATGTCGTGATGATAGATAGTTACTAATAAAAGTAATTGTTCCTGGAATGGTCTCTGGAAGCTGCAGGTTTACTGAGGGTGAGGAGAGCACATGGGCGAGGTGGGAGGAACACACCTGACACACACCTGGCACACACCTGGCACACACCTGACACACACCTGACACACACCTGACACACACCTGGCACACACCTGACACACACCTGGCACACACCTGGCACACACCTGGCACACACCTGTGGGGGTCACTGGGGTTTAACCCCAGCTGGAATGGGAGAGCAGTGAGGAGTGGAGTGTCCCTGGTGCAGGGGGCACAGAGGGGTGGCTGGGTGGGCACTGTGGCAGTGACAGTCACACAGAGCATCACTGAGCACACAGAGCTGGGAATGGCACCTGGGAAAGAGCTGGTTTCTGGAGAAATGGGGTTTTCTTGGGAAAATGGGGATTTTCCTGGAGAAATGGGGCTTTCCTGGAGAAATGGGGTTTTTCTGGGAAAATGGGGTTTTTTCCTGGGGAAATGGGGCTTTTCCTGGGAAAGCTCTCTGTGCTTGGAGTCTCACACAGGCTCTGGGTGACATTTGCTGTCCCTTGTCACAATAGAGATGGACAAGACACTTGTTTCTTCATGCAGAATAGCCAAACCTTTATTCACATAACCCATATGTTTAATAGTGTTCATTTTTTTTGTGCTGGCGAATGCTTTGCCTGTTTAACAAACAGGGTTTTTTCCCACAAGCTTTTCCCACGGCTGTGTTTATGGCGCATGTCCTCCCCAAGCTCTGTCCTGCTCCTGCCTTGCAGCATCTGGAGGCACCATTCCCTCATGGCTTTGCCTCTTGAAATGCCTTTCCCTCAGCCTGACAGGTTTCCCACTTTTACCCCATGGGAGGGAGGGAGCTGGGGGTGTGGGGGGCTTGGCTGCTGCTGGAGTTACCCCAGGACAGCATTTCTGTGGGCACAGTTTGGTTTCTCAGAGCCCCATCTCTGACTGAGCGGTTTTAGGGGTGGCTTTGGCACGGGCAGAAGTTGTGCTCAATTCTGTGCCAGTCCAGGGGATCAGCTTTGCTCCCTCTGAGTCACCCAGGAGGGTGAAGCCCTCAGGCTTGTCAGGAGATCCACAGGAGCTCTCCTGAACAGGGCAGCACAGCAGCTCTCTTCCTGCAGGAATGACAACATCCAAAATCCTCAGCCTTGCAGTCCTGGAGAACAACAAACTTCTGGATGAAGGGAAGGAGGGAAAACTCTTTGCTAAGAACTTTGTTTAATTGCTAGGCACTGTCCCCAAGGCACAGCCCCAAAAAATTAATGATGAAGGAGCTGGTTATGGCTTAGCAAAAGCTATCTGCAAATATCTAATGGAAGGGAGAGAGCTGTCTTAAGCTGGGTTCTTTAAATTGCCTCCAACCCATAAATGAGGCACCAGGGTCTGTAGAGAATCCCCTATAATGAGTGCCTGCTAGAAGAGGTCTGTTAGCTGGGGAAAGCTTTCCTATTAAATTAAATCCCTCCCAATTTAAATTAAAACCTGCCAATTAGATATGAAATGTAAACTGGTCACTTCCCACAGCTCTGCAAAGTTGGGCACATTAAATTCTCTGTGTATTT
>JAWWMN010000057.1:10702494-10719950 GCA_035047745.1 Catamblyrhynchus diadema
CCTCAAGACCGAAAAGTGAAGAGTCCAGACTCGTTCTTCAGCCGCGCGGGCCGGAGCAGAGACATCCTGCACATCTCAGGGCAGCAATTAACAACCAAAAACCCGAGAGAGGAGCTGAGGGACAGCTTCCTTCCATGAGGGTGTCAGAGCACTGGGAAAGCTGCCCAGGGAGGATGAGGAGTCTCCTTCTGCAGACATTCAGTGTTTGTGTGGGCTCAGCTGGGAGCTCCAGCCCTTCTGCCACCAGTGCAGAGCCAGGGAGCTCCTGCCATTTCCTCCCAGCTGATTTCCACAATTCCTGCCCATGGATGCCCTGTGCTGGGAGGAGTTGCTCACCTCAATCTGTGCCAGCCCTTCCTTCAACCCACTGCCATCCACAGCGAGGGGAAGGACCCCATGATGTCTGAAACTCTCCAGAATTTCACCCTTTGTGCTGCTTCAGGGGCCTGGGAGAGGAAGGAGGAATCACCGAGGAAGCAGCAGCAGAATGAAGAAGAGAAAAAAAAACCAAAAAAACAACACTTCTGTACTCAAAAAGAAATCTCAGCCTTCCTGGAGTGAAGAAAAGAAGAGGAGGGAAAGAGAAGCACCACACAAAGAGAAGAAAATGGGCTGAGAAACCACAAGACATTTTAAAGCTCACCCAGGAAACCCCACTTTGATATCCCCTCTCATTGGAAGCATTTGAGGGCAGAATAATGCTGCCATGATTGATCACACAAAGGGATGAGAAAGGAGTGGATCCAAGAGCTCCTTTCTACTTCTTAGGACCAAAAAAAACAAAAAAAGCTTTGTATTCAATTTCAGTGTAGGAGCTAAGAACCCTTAATCAAGTGTCTGTTTGCAGGGCTGTGTTTGTCCCTTCCAGGAGCAGGAATGGGAGTGGGGCAGGACAGGAGCCACTTCCCCAGCCTGTAGGGACCTCTCTGCTCTGGCTTTTCCTCTGCCTTCAGCCCTTGGGAGGTGGCTCAGGTTGGTTCATGGCCAAGGAGAAACTGAGTCACACCCAGGGAATTTCCCCACACCGGATGCGTGTGGGCACAAGGTAACTCATCTCCAGGGAATTCCAGAGTGGTTTGGGCTGGAAGGGACCTTAAAACTCCTCCAGCCCCACCTCTGCCATGGCAGGGACCCCTTCCACTATCCCAGGGCACCCCAAGCCCTGTCCAGCCTGGCCTTGGACACCCCAAGGGATCCAGGGGCAGCCCCAGCTGCTCTGGGCACCCTGTGCCAGGGCCTGCCCACCCTCACAGGGAGGAATTCCTTCCCAACATCCCTCTGAACTTCTCGTCACTCCATCCCTTGTAAAGAATCTCTCTCCACCTTCCCTGCTGGCTCCACTCAGGCAGCCCCAGTCAGCTCATCCTGAAACATTTATTTTTCCCAGGCTGGGCAATCCCAATGTGTCAAAGACTGAAAACAGAGCTTGGGGCTTGGTGAGTGAGTGGTGGAGAGGTGACAACTGTGGGAATTTATAAAATTAGAAAACTTCTACAGTTTTCTCAAAGCTTTCTGATTTTATAAATTCCCACAACAATGTCTGCCCCACACAAAGCAGCAGTGGGAAGGATCCCTGGGGGCACCAGCAGTGCAAAATTTATTATATATAATTAATTTATTATATATAATTATTATTCAATTATACATTTCCTTCACAAAAGGCAAGGAAAAAAACCTCACCACATTTCCCAGCTGGGCAGAGTGGTAAGGAAACTCAGTTCAGAGCTGGTAGAAATGAAAATGCAGTTTGACCCCTCTGGGTGGGCAGTGGGGGCTGCTCAGCCAGACCCACCCTGAGCTCTGTGGAGCTTTCACATCCTGGAAGGTAATGGGGAAAATCCTGGGTGTGCTCCACTGCCAAGGGCAAAAGCAAAGCCCCTGTGGGAGCCTCACCACTGTGGGACATTCCACAGGTGCCAACTTTGCAATTCAGGGCTTTCTAGATGGAGAAAATGTCACGGTTTATGGAGGCAAACTTAAGGAAGGGCAAGTTTAAAATACAATCTTCTAGGCTTGTGAGACAAAATTGTCTCACAGCAAATGGTAATGTCTCTCTGCTCCCCCTGCTTTTTTTCCTGGCAAGATGATGAAATGCAGTAAATAAATACATAAAAATAATGAGTCTTCCAGACCTTGCAGCATTCATTTTAATAGATGCTATTTAACTACACACAGAATCACAGGTATCTACCTTTCAAACGCTGGTTACAAAGATTGGGAAGGCTGCCAAGAAAATGGCTTTTATTTCCCCCCAATAGATATCAAAAAGAAACAATTTATATGTTGAAATTGCCTTTATTTTTTAATCCATAAATAGTTGTTACTGACAAAAGTGGAAAAATCCTTAAGACTCTAAATTTTACTAAACTGATAATATTTTTGTTTACAGTACATACAGAATGTGCTTTTACAGGTAAGTATAACAACAAGAATAATACAGAGAAAAACAGTCAAATACTGCTCATCTTGAAGCTTGTTTAATGGTTAACCAAGAGTCTGTGCAAAGTTACAGATACAAATGTACTTCCTCTTCGGTACTACTGTATAATAAACATGGAATCCATAAACTGGGCTAAAGCACAAAAATATCCACTTAACCCCTCTTAGGAAATATTGTTCCCCGAACTAAAAATGTTACAGTAAGAAGTGTCTTCCTCAGAGCCAAGAAATTCTTGCTACAAAAATGTCTCAGGGGTTTGCGGGCAGCGGAGCTGAGGGTGAGGGGGAGAGGCTCCTCCCGGCACAGGGGTGGGATGGAGACCTCCTGGGGTGGGATGGAGACCTCCTGGGGTGGGATGGAGACCTCCAGGGGTGGGATGGAGATCTCCAGGGGTGGGATGGAGATCTCCTGGGGTGGGATGGAGACCTCCAGGGGTGGGATGGAGACCTCCTGGGGTGGGATGGAGACTTCCAGGGATGGAGACCCATCTGCAGGAATGGGGAGAGACCCCCAGGAATGGGGAGAGATCTCATGGGATGGGGAGAGACCTCCTGGGATGAGGAGAAATCTCCTGGGACGGGGAGAGATCTCCAGGGGTGGGGAGAGACCTCCTGGGACGGGGAGAGATCTCCAGGGGTGGGGAGAGACCTCCTGGGAGGGAGACCTCTTTGGATGGAGACCTCCTGGCAATGGAGAAAGATCTCCTGGGATGGAGATCTCTTGGCATGGAGAGAGGCCTCCTGGCATGGATAATCCTGGGATGGAGAGAGACTTCCCAGGATGGAGAGAGACCTTCTAGGATGGAGACCTGCAAGGATGGAGATCTCCTGGCATGGAGAGAGACCTCCTGGCATGGAGACCTCCCGGCCATGGTGTGGCCACGGTGGAGACCTGGGTACTGGGAGCAGAGATCTCTCTCAGATTAACACTGGCACGCTCAGACAGCCCCGTCCAACTCTCCCCTGGCCCTGGGTGAAGCACGTTTGGCTTTTCCCAGCTGGGATTTGGGCTCGGGGCAGGCACCTCTCACCATGGAGAGCTGGGAATGGTCCCTGCTCCCACCTGCCTGTGGACACACAGCACAGGAGTGGCTGTTCCCCAAGGAGCAGCCCCAACATGGGCTTATTGCTAACAACACTCATTAGAAAATATTTAAGCCCCTTTCTCACACATTTCCCATCTTCCACTCAGCTGAAACACACCTGAGCACCAAATCTGTTCGTGCCAAAGGTATTTCAGCAGAGCCCCTCCTTCCAGATTAAGCAGTAAATCTGAAACTAAACTAAGACAAGCTATTTCTCCGTGAGCTGAAGATGGCAAATTGATCACAAATAGAACACACATCTCAAACACAATTAAAGCTATCCTGTTCCATGGACATTTTGTTTGTGGTGGTGGAAGAAGATGAGGATGTCTTCCCAGCTATCAGGAACTACAAAAGCCTGATTCCAAGCTCCTGCAGATTCTGGGTGGGAATGCTTCTGACAGAACAGAAATGTGCATGTGGGAAGCTCAGGTTCCTGGGAGCAGCTTTGCAGCCAGCCAGGCTCAGCAGACAGAAATTAAATCCAGGCCAGGGAAGGAGGGCTTACTCCTGGACAACTGTCTCTGTTTCTTCCCACCCACCCCCATCCCCAAGTAACAGATCATCATTTATAAAAGGAACATTAAAACATTGAAAAATATTTCTTTTTTCTTTTTTTTTTCCTTAAAACACGATTCAGTGGCATTAGAAGGCTTTTTATGACAAAGTTTCTGTTCCATGTGGTGCTATGTGTGGTTCATTAAAAATAGTTTTCCACATTTCAAAGAATGATTCAACACAGTTTGGAAGCTTCAGTTGGTACAGGGTCAGTCAGAACGTGTTGATTGCATTTTGCAGTATGTATGTATATATATATATATATTTGTATTTATATACACATACACAGAGAATTGTATAAAACCCAGTGCAGCCATCCAGGACGTGTTGCTGCTCAGGGAATGCAAATAATTATCAGCTTGTAGGAAATACTATAAATTTTCTACATCCCCCTTCCCCAGTCCCTGCACATGCACTCTGGGAACTGGACACTCCCCAGGTGTTTGCTTGCACCTGGGGTGAAGAAAATACAGATCAATTCTTCAGAGTATATGAGCTTAATCAAGGCAGGTTATATTTTACTGTACAGAGGAATGTGGCTGCTTCCCGCTTTTCTCCTGAGTGCAGGGTGTTGTGGTGACTCAGACACGAGGAGAAGGAAGCAGGAAGGTCCCAGTGCAGGGAGCAGCATCCCTCGGAGCTGCAACCTGCCAGGACCCTGCCCAGGAGCAGAGCACTGGAATCTGGGCAATCCCAGCCCAGCACTCTCCTCCTGGGCAGAGTGGATGTGGCGCATCACACACCACGTGTCAGGACAACGACAAACAAGATTAACAAAAACACTTTGCTGCTCTACAGTTTCTGTTGTGAGAGGGTCTCAGAGCACTTCACAGACCTCGTGGTCTGAGCCCTCCATAGAACTGGAAATTCCCATTATCATCACATGGGAGCTGAAGTGCTGGGGACCAGGCTGGGGGTGACGACACTCGGTCCCAGACCAAGTGCTCTTTCAGTGACAAATCCTCAGGAGGAGGAATAAGGGAGGGAAATGACCTAAGGACACCTGTGTGTGCTGAAATGCCCCTGCCCCATCCACCAACACACAGCACACAGAGTGAGCTGAGGGAACACATGGTGCTAACCAGGGCACGAGGAAATTTACTGAAAATTTTCTGTGGTGGTGGCAGAGTCCCTGAAGAGATTTGGCCTAAAAAGGCTCCTTGTGGGACACATCTGCTTGAAACAGTTCAGTGGGTGGAAAAAAGACAAGGAAACGAGGCTGAGATTTCTCTGAAGAGTTCTTACCCAGGTAAGACACAAAAAAAGCAGAAGGCCTGTGATATTTGTTAGCCACAACAGGAGAAGACACAGAGGTCAAATGGCCCAGCTCAGCATCGGCATGGGCTGCTTGAACAAAAAGTTTCCAAATATTTATCTGGTCCAGCAACTTCTTAGCTCACAAATGGAACATTTAGGTGAGGACTAGAGCTTGAGACACACGGCTATGGACATGGAGAGAGAGGAATGTTCACCTACCCACAGCCTCCCACGTCACCTCTGCTCCAGCTCTGCCACCACAGCTCCTGGAGACTCTACAGTGGATTCTGCTCTCCCACAGTGCTCAGATCTCCCTGGCTTTGCTTGGGCCAAGGGAGAGTGGGAGAGCCCCAGAACCTCAGCAGGGGCTGGCTCCCCATCAGCGGTTAGAGCTTCTCTTCTCGTCACACGAGTCCCACCCTCTGGCCTGTGGGAAGGTCAGCAGGGCAATGTTTTCACAGGGATTGTCCTCTGGGAGGAAAAATCCAGGCGCTGAGCCAAGGAGCTTGGAGGTAGTCAGGGGAGAGTAGTGTCCATCAAGGGAGGGGGCAGGAGGCGAGCTGTGAGCCTGTTCTCTCCCATCCCTCCCGTGCCATGGACTGCCACCCTGATCCACAGACACTTCTGGTTGTTGCCCAGAGTGATTTTGCCCAATGCTGCAGGATCTGACCCTGGAGACTGTTATTTATTTATTTATTTGTTTGTTTGTTTGTTTGTTCCCTCCCAGCTCAGTTTCCGTCAAACAAAGCCCCAGTAACCTCTGACTGATGGAGTCCTTCTCAGCACAGTCTCCATCAGATGGGGCAGGATAAAGCTCTGGAAATAGGACCAGCTCCAGGACAGCCTGGGAAGGAGAAAGGCCACCTGGACACCCCACTGAGGCCCACCTGTAAGGACATGCTCCTCCTGCCTGCCCTGCACCAGACAAAGCTGGTGCTGCACCAAAGCCTCCACAGGAGACCCACACCCTAAATCATTGTTTGCTACAGGACTTGGCACACTTGGGCTGGGAATGTCATTAAGGCCAGGAGGTGGGAGGTATTTGAGGGGAGGGAGGAGGGCAGAGCAAGGTTCAGGATGCCTAATGAAGGGTTGTGTAGGAAAAGAGTCGGCGTGGGGACGTGGGACATGAAGAGAAGTGCAAGGGATGTGCTCACAGCCTGAAGTCAGACATCACCTCACCCCGAGGAGGGAGCGTGCCTGCCCTGACCCATGGGGTGTGTGCATGTGCTGGGGCCTCGAGGGCACACTGGGGACAGTGTCCAGCACCCACAGCTCCAGCACCAGCTCTGGCTGGCCTTCAAACCCTCTGAGACCCTTTCCTGGCTGCAGAAGTGTGTTCTGGTGGGACTCGGTTCTGCAGAGTTTGGTAGGAGCACAAATCAAAGGGGGGGAAAAAAAATGAAAAGAAAAATCAAACCCAAATCTAACAAAAAAAAACAAAACAAAGCCCAATCTGTCTGGAAAGCCAAAGGTAAAACCCTCTCAAATTCTGGACCCACGAGTCTATGTTTTAAAGATTTTACAAATATACATTATCTAATTAGCGTTATATCAGATATACAACATGCCCATTAATTATAATTATGCTGGATATATAATTTATATGCATGAAATGTGACTGTCTTCATGGTTAGGATTGGGACTCAGTGGAATTGGAATTTGGAAGGTTTTCTTGGGAGGCCATTGCGGGGAGAGAAAACCATGGAAAGTTACCGACCTGCTTTTCGGTAAACAGACACCCTCAGCCTTGTGCCTCTGCTAAGGGCTGGAAAAAGATTTGCTACATATGGATTCTAGGCTGTGAATGGGAGGAGAAAACGCTCAGAAACGGGGGAACTGGGCCGTGGAAAATGCTATAGGGAAAAGAAACTTCTGGGGAGAAATCCAGGCTCAGTGAGCGGCGCGGCAGCCTGGCCTCGGGGGGGCTCGGTGGGGTCGGGTCCTCCCCCAGCACAGGTCAGCAGTGTGGAGCTGAACGGGTTCTGCTGCTTCAGGTTCAGCAGCGGCGAGAAGCTGGAGGAAGAGAAACCCTCTTCCTCCTTCCTATTTACATGTTGGAGACACCAAGATTACTAGAATGAGTGGAGAAAAGGGTCTAACAAGCGTTTCAGCATATTTGTGCTTATTGAACACATCAACCCCACTACTTCCTACACTGAGAGAGCAGGCGATTTGTAGGCACTAGTATGTTTTTTATCTTATGAGTATATTTAGTATAAACTAAAACTTTATTTCTCAGCCAGGCTATTCTTGTCCCTAGATCTGCCAGTCCCGAAGGAAAGTCTGCCCTTGAATTTGCTCCAAGGGTGACAAAGAACAGATGTGTGGGTGCTGACGGGTGTCGAGCAGCCTGGGGCTGGCCCCAGCAGCCAGGACTTCCCTACTTGCTACAGAAAGGCCAAACGTGAGGGCCAAGAACGAGGCCCCTTCCTGCCAGGACTGGGGGGGTGGGCTGCATTTCCTCCTCCTTGTCTCAGGCTGCTTCTCCTTGGAGCAACTGAAAAGTCCTGAATTAATGGAAACTATGGGATAATGCAGGCGAGCCCTTGGAAGGAGCCATCGATTACTATGGCTTTCTTTGACAGAAACTGATGCGCACCAGGAAATTCCCTCTGTCATCCCTCACTAGTGTCTGACTGCCGCTTCAGTTCTTCCTGTGTCACTGATGAAGGGGTGGCTTTAAAAACAACGTGGGTGGGACTGCCAGAGAAGTCTTTGCAGACACTGAGTTAGTAGAGGTTATCTTGGCCTATAAGGCCACTGCAGAACGGGGTGCTGCGGCCACCCCAGTCCTTAAGGAGTATCTACAATGCACTGGGTCGTGTCAAACAGTCACCTCGGTTTTGCTGGCGGTGCGGTAGTGGTGGTGGTGCCCGGGGATGTAATGCAGCTGCTCCACCGTGTTGTGCCGGCGCGAGGCGAACGCTTGGCGCTTGGCCGAGGTCGGGTTCATACCCAAGGTGTTGTACAAGTTATTTGAGGCACTGGGATGGGAGTGCACTTTTGACATCCTGTAGCGATCCAAGACCGGTGTTGACACAAAGACATCCGTGTGTGACAGTGCCCTGGACATGGACTGCTCGGGGTAGGCCGAGCGCTCCGGGGACAGCAGCGGGTCCTGGGAGTGCAGGCGCTCTGCCGACAGCAGCTGCTCATCCGAGAGGATGCGCTCGTAGGACATGCTGAACTCCTCGGGCATGATCCTCTCAGGGGACAGCACCCTGTCCTGGGACATGGCCCTGATGGGACGGCGGGGCCTGTCCCGCTGGTTGCCCTGTTGGGACATTTTGATGACGTTGATGGGCAGCGTGCCCCGGGCCGCCAGGTCGGGCAGGTGTCTCCTCCTCATGTAGTACTCGTCAGCCTCTTTGTCAGCTGTGGGGAGGGAAATGAGAGGTTAGAAATGGCAGAGTGCTGGCCCAGGCCCTGGAGCCGCCTCCTGGTGATGCCTGAGGGACAGATGGACATGCCACAGGTGTCACCAAGGGATTGTGGCACACCGAGGAGTGTGAAATGCATGGGGACAGTGTAATTCCCTGGGCAGTGCACCCCACACTCCTCCATGTGGAAGCCAGGCCATGGTACCACATGATTTACATGAGTTATGGAGAATTTCCCAAATGTCACCTTCTCAAATTGTCACATTCTTCAAATGTCACCCTGGGAAAGAACAGGGCAGGTGACAGGAGCAGGTGAGGTCCTGTTTGTGGACATGCCCACCTCACCTCTGACCTTAGACATGGGTATTCCCTGGAGCCCACAAGTGACCTCATCACATTTTAATTACCTCATTGAAATATTTGTATATGTGATCACAAACCAGGTTTGGTGGTCTCTGAGACACTGAATCACCTGCCTAAGTTTTCTTTTCCCATTTTTATAATCGACCTTGGTTGATAGAATAGAATTTATCCCATGGAACATTTCTTGCTCGGTTTGCTGCTCCTGCATCTTAAACAATCTCTCTGCTGCTCTGAAATGCAGCACACACCCCCCACACTCCCACTTTCCTTTTTTTGGCTTTGAGAGGAATGCTGTGGGCTCAGAGAGGATGTTGGCTACTGCAGCTGTATCGTGATAGATCACTGGGATCCTACAGCCATCCGTCTGTAGGTTTTATGCATCACATTGGCTGGGAATTGAAGACAATTGGCTGCTGGTCCCATGAGCCAGAGCTCCTGTGGTGGGTGCTGACCAAATCCCAGAGCTCTGCTCACAAAACACCAGTTCAGCCAAACCCTGCACCACCCTGTGCTGGGCCACATCCCTCACTTATGTCCTCATCCCCTGTCCAACACCTTCCCTTCCCTGCTGCCAGGCCCCTGGGCACAGCCCAGATCCGTGAGGAGGTGGGCTTGGTTCCCTCACACCCAGGAGTAGGAGCTGAGAACATCTGTGCCACCAGTGCTGCTGCCAAGCCCTTCCTCCCAGCCCACACAGCCCCAAGGCGTGAGGTCACCCCCAGCTCCCCTGTGCTGCCTTCCTGCCCGTGGGATTTGCTCTCCAGAGCTCACACTGCAGGAATGGATCTTTATTTTTCACCACCCAACACTCCTCAGAAGGATGTCTCACTGCAAATGTCAGGCAGCAGCTCTCCTGGCCTCGAGCTCTCATGTCTTTAAAATCACCTTCTAGGAAGCCTGAGGGTGGGGGGAACTCCATATGGCCCCAGGAGCTGTAGACATTTTTATTCTGTGTTTTGGGGCTGGTTGGAAATGCCAGGCTGGGTGTGCAGAGGCTCAGCAGCGATGCTGGGGGCTGGCTGCAGAGTGGGAACGAGGCAATTAGCACCCTGGCACTTGGCCTCTGCTCTGGATGAGAGGAGTTCCACAGGATTTGCCCATGTGACTCTAAATAGATGTAATTAAAGCACAGAACATCCCAAATGGAGATGTGCTTGGATGCTCGCACCTGGCTCTGGTAATTGCCAGCAGGAGCTAAACCAGCTTATGTGAGGTTTACAGCTCTGAGGCTGCTGGAGAGGTGGCACAATCAGCTGGAAGGGATTTCAAGGTGTTCCTTGGACTAAAAATGCAGCATGTGCTACACTTTAAAATATTTTGTCCATTAGGAGCATAAAAAAATCCCTTTTCCTTCCCTCTCCCACCCATTGACCCATGTACAGCTGCCATAGCTGAACTTTTCAGGGAGCTGATTTAATTTCAAAGATGCTTCCAAGCTCCCTCAGGCCGTGCTTCCAGTGATGCTGAGGAGGAGGAGGAACATTTCCAGGTGTGGAAAAGCTGCTCATCTCCATCTCAGAGGAGTCAGAGGAGGAGGAACAGCCGTGTGTCACACCCAGCAAGCTGCTCCAGGCAGCAGCAGACAGACATTTTCCAGGCTGCTGGCTCTGAGAGGGGTGTCAGCCTGAGCCAGGGATGGGGAACAGAGCCTGGCAGGAATGCTGTTGGATTTCATTCTTTTTTGACTTAGAGATGGGGTAACTGAGAGGAATTTTAAAAACTTTTATTTTATTTTTCAGTCTCATGTGAAGGGTGAGACAATACAGATGTTATAATTCACCCTATCACAATTAGAAGTGAACTATTTCTTAATAATTTCTTAACAATACATTATAAGCATTTCTCGACCTACCATACTATACTGTAAATGCCTTAAAGCCAATCACCTAAAATTGCCCCTCGTGGGTCCTACTTCAGTGCATCTTCCCCAGTTCTATTTCTTTGAAGTACCCAGTCTTATTTGCAAGGCCACCCTTTGAAACTTGCTTCTAGCTCCATTTCTACAAATGAATTTCTACTAATTCATTTCCCACGTTATGTGCAGCACCACACAAGGGAGAGCTCAGCACAGCACTGGAACCTCAGAATTCCTGCACCCAGGGACAGCAGAGGAAGAAACCCAGCTGCAGAGCAGAGCTCCAGGAGTGGGAAATGTGGAGGGCTGGTGGCACAGCTGGCCAAAACCAAAGTTTCTCTGGGAAATGAAATCTTGGAACCATAAAATGGTTTGGGTTGGAAGGAATCCTAAAGATGATCCAGCTGAAACCCATTCCAGGCTGATTGATGCCACCCTCATGCCACCAGCAGGGACGCAACACACCCTGGCACAGCTGGCACTGATCACCCTGCCCTTGTCCTGTCATTGATGCTCACAGGAGCATCAATTCACAGTTTTATCCAAAATAAAACTCCAGTCCAGTGTGCTTCTCCATCAAGCATGTGCTTTAAAAATTAAAAAGTGTCTTAAAAGGATTCCAAAAAAGCAGAAATTGTGAGCAGACAAAAAGGAATCACTGGTGCATTGCTTGACAGGAAAATTTTCTATTTTTTACTCATACTTCTGTGTCTTTCCTTGTGTTTTTCAAACATTTGGAACAGGAATTACTGCAAGTTATGCTTTCTGCAAACTTCCTGGTCTTTTTAATTGGTTTTGGTGGGGATTTTTCTGCCCTTTCTTTCCTGCTTCGGCAGTTTCTAGACCATCACTCAGGGCTGGTCTCACCAAACTTCAGGAATGTTTGAGTGCTTCAGCTGCCTTGGCTTCAGGCTAAGCTGTTTTGCCCTCAGGCAGTTTTTTGGTGGATTTTTTGTGGGTTTTTTTCTCATTTGGAGGGAGATCCCCAAATAAATGCTCTTCCACATTCCTCCTCAAGCTGAGATGCCTCTGCAGATGAGCAGAGCAGAGCTCCTCTGGCACTGGAATTACAGAAATGAGGTTTACAGAAATTCATTTGTGATGCTCTGGGAGGAGAACGTGGAGCAGAACAGCCAAATTCAGTTTTTCTTCCTGTTCTTGCATATTCTGGTGAGAAGAGATGCACGTGTGTGTGCATGTGAGGCCATCACAATAATCCCTCTCCTTTTTTAAAGGTAATTTTCCCCAGCTTTCTTCCTCTGCAGCTCCAGCAGGTTTCCTCTCTGGGCTTGTCTCTCCTTGTTTTAATTGGCTTTAACATTTCCAAGCTGCCCAGTGACTCGTGATGATTCTCCAGCCAGCACCAAGTGGTTTAATATGCCTGAAAACAGGAGCTGCCTTCCTCCCTGACCTTTCTCACTTTGCTGGGAAGAGCAATTCCCTGGAGCCCTGGGCAGGATGGAATTAATCTGGCTGCTCTTGCTCAGCCACATCCTCACACCCTCCCCTCCCTGCTCTTCCCCAGGGCACAGGGGGTGACAGCCCCTCAGAGACCCCCAAAACCCCCAAGGACCCCCCAAGTGGGGTTCTGTTGGCTGTGCCCTGAAGGAAGGGCCAGGGAGATAAAAAACCCCTGGTCTTTCACCATCTGTCTCTGCTAATTGGAGGAAAATAAGTAATTTTTCCATGCCTGGCAAGCCAGACAAACAAGTGTTTGAAATATTTGAAATATAGATTTAGAATATATCTATATCTAGATATATTTTTAATGTATATTTCAAATTTGTATATATATATAAATTTGAAATATAGATTTAAAAAATATCGAATGCTTTGTTTCTTGCTCAAACAGAAGTATTTGTTAATGATCTCTTTAGTACTTTTATATTTTATTTTTTTCCAGGAAGTCCATTGGGAAGAAACAATTTTAAATTAAAAAAAAATGAATGCCCAGTATGTAATTTTCGATCTCCAGCTTTTAGATACCACACTTTTTTGTGTTCCCTTCATACAGAATAAGAACATTATCTTGCTGGCACTTTGCAAGGGGAGGCTGGGGAGCTGGGAGCCCCTTTTCCTTTGGCTCTGGAGCAGAGCAGCTGCAGGAAAGTGATTCAGAGATTCTGGAGGTGCTGGGTGTGCGCAGTGCCAGT
This sequence comes from Catamblyrhynchus diadema, assembly GCA_035047745.1. Classification (NCBI taxonomy): domain Eukaryota; kingdom Metazoa; phylum Chordata; class Aves; order Passeriformes; family Thraupidae; genus Catamblyrhynchus; species Catamblyrhynchus diadema. The sequence goes on from JAWWMN010000057.1 coordinate 10,715,588, forward strand.
GGGAGCAGGGAGGGCTGGGCACTGCCAGGGCTGGAACTCCCTGGATGCTCAGGAATAGAGTGGGGCAGTGGGGTTGGATCGGCCAGGTGCTGTGCAGGAGGCTGGGCTGGTGCCTGCAGGGAGCTCTGGAGTCTCTCACACTGCCCTGGATGGGTCCAGAGGTGGATTTGCCCTTCATGGAGGGCAAATATCCACCCCACCATTCCCTGCTGGCATTGCTGGGTGGGTATTTAAGGTTTTGATTGAACCCCTCTCCAGCCAACACAACACATTCCCTGTTCAAACCACTGGGCAAGGAAAGGATCAGAGTATGGCACAGGTCTGGACAAACAGCATGGAACAGAAAATGGATCTTAGCAAGGCACAGCTCCACCTCACCATTCCCTGCTGGCACTGCTGGGTGGGTATTTAGGGTTTTGACTGAACCCCTCTCCAGCCAGCACAACGCTTTCCCTGCTCAAAGCACTGGGCAAGGAAACCCCCAGGATTTGTTCATTGGAAACGTTTCCCACAGACCAAACCTAACAGGGAGCAGCACGCAGTCTGGATCCCCTGCATTTCCCCCGCCAAGGGACAAAGCCAAGCTCAGTGGCCTTGGTGGCTGCCAGGGACTGCCCAGAGGGGCAGGGAAGGCTCCAGGAGCACTGAGTGCACTCAGAGCCGTGCATGGACACTGCAGACCCAGGGTGAGTCTGCAGAGAGCACTTCCTGCACAGAACTCACTTGTTTCAGCATCCACTGGAGCTGAAGGGTTTGAGATCAGCAAAGGGGATGGAGCGGAGCATTACAGAGCCATTGGCAGAGCAGTGCAATCCATAAAGCAGCAGGGAAGCAGCAATGCTAATGAGTGGGAATGGGGAAAACCTGCTGGAATACCCAAAACACCCTGGAAATCTGAGCGTGGAACAGCTCTGGACACACACAGAGTGTGGAACAGAGCGTGGATCTGAGCATGGAATGGGTCAGGAGCAGCTCTGACACACACACAGAGTGGAACAGAGCGTGGATCAGAGTATGGCAGAGGTCTGGACACAAAACAGGGAACAGGAAATGGATCTGAGCATGGAACAGGGACAGGTCTGGAGCAGCACTGGACACTCACACAGCATGGAATAGGGAGTAGATCTGAGCATGGAACAGGTCAGGAGCAGTTTTGGACACAGAGCGTGGTACAGCTCTGGACAAACAGCATGGAACAGAAAAGGGATCTGAGTGTGGAACATCTCTGGGCATACACAGGGCATGGAACAGAGTGTGGACCTGAGCATGGAGCAGGTCTGGACACACAGCATGGAACAGAAACTGGACCTGAGTGTGGAACAGGCCTGGGCACAAAGCACAGCACAGAGAATGGATCTGAGCATGGAACAGCTCTGGGCACACAGCACAGCACAGAGAATGGATCTGAGCATGGAACAGCTCTGGACACACACAGAGCATGGCACAGAGAATGGATCAGAGCATGGCACAGCCCTGGGCACACAGCACAGCACAGAGAATGGATCTGAGCATGGAACAGGTCTGGGCACACACAGAGCATGGGACAGAGAATGGATGTGAGCATGGCACAGCTCTGGGCACACAGCACAGCACAGAGAATGGAGGTGAGCATGGCACAGCTCTGGGCACACAGCACAGCACAGAGAATGGATGTGAGCATGGCACAGGCCAGGAGCAGCTCTGCCACACACCATGGAACACGTGGATTGCAGCACTGCCCAAGGCAGGCAGGGCTCCTCCTGGAAAAGGTGTTCCCAACCTCCTTGGCATCGTTCTGTTGGCATTTCCAGCTGCGCCCGTGGCTGGCGAGGTCCCTGCCCTGGCTGTGCCAAGGGCAGCTCTGAGCACCCAGCCAGGCTGGGCTCCAGCAGAGAGGAAAAAAGGATCCTTGGATGGCTCTGCCAGGAGCAGATCCCAGCAGAGGGGTGGGGGCAGCACAGCATAACCACAGGTACCCTCCCAGAAATGAAATTCCCTCTACACCCATCTCTGCTGGGGAGTGCCAGCCAAAGGAATCCCCCCTGGAGATGCCAACCCGGGAGTGCCCAGCTGAGGGAAGGGGTTATTCCTTACAAAGCAGAACCAGGGGGAAGCAAAGGAGCTGACACCTACTGAGTCTCTTGAGAGATGAGTATTTACTGGGGTTGGTCTTGACAGCAGACTCGTAGGAGGGCGGGAGGTGGGAGAGGTTCTGGAAGGAGCGGGAGAAGGACAGGTCGTAGGGCTCGGTGGCTGAAGTCAGGATGTTGTTCATTCGCGGCTTGTCTGCAAAAAAACAGAGAAAGGCAGGTGTGGAGTGTGCCCCGAGGGCATGGAGAGGGGCTGGCTGTGCCCAGCAGGGAGAAAAGCTGGAGCTGAGCCTCAGCCACGGGCTCCTGGGCATGATTCACACTGGCACCAGCAGATCCGGGAGAAATGGATCCTGTGGTGCTGCTTCCTGCCCACCCACAGCAGTGATGGGGACAGCAAAGTGCTGCCTCACATCCCCTGGGGCTCACCCTGGGCATGCAGGGCTGTGCCAGGTGCTCGGGCAGCATCACTCACCTTCACCCCGCACTGTGCCCTCCTCAGAGACTCAGAACCAGTCTGGGCGTTTTTAAACTGGGGCATCATGAGCCAGTTCTTTAACTCTTCAACCAGCATCACTCACCCTCACCCCCCTGTGTGCCCTCCCCATCCTCAGAAACACAGAACCAGTCTGGGGGTTCTGTAACTGGGGTTGATGATGGTCCAGCTGCCCTCTCTGTGCGCCAGAGTCCTCATGGATGCTCTGAACCTGGAGGCTCTGGGGCTCTGCAAAGCCCACACCTCCCTGCACCCAGGGCTGGGAGCTGGGGCACCTCTGGGGCACTCGGAGGGCAGGACAAGGTGTTGGGGATGTTCCTGAGGCAGGAAATCCATATCCCTGAGGCGTGGAGGATGCCCCTCTACTGATGCTCATTTTGTTGGTCACTGAGGGTCCCCAGGCAGGGTCCCAGTGCCCTCTGTCACAATTCTAATGCTGAGGGCACTGAGCCCAGATGCTAAAACTGAAGTCCAGACTATCTCCAGGGTTTTGAAACCTTGTTCCTTCACTACAAGCTGGAAAAGGTCCTTCATCAGCCCAGCCAAGGCACAGGGACCTGTAGAACTGCAGTTATAACCCCCAGGTGTTCAGATATTAAAATGGGCAGAGAGGAAAGGATTTAACAAAGCAGGAACTTCAATTGTTGGAAGCAGAGCCAGAACAGACCAGTGGGCTCTGTCAGACCCCACAGCAGTGATGGGGGTCAGCAGCTGAGGCAAAAGGTGTCCACTTCAGGTATGGTCTGGACATGAAATCAGAAGGGTGAATTCTCTTCAGGAGCAGCAGAATGCCCAGGCTTGGGTTCACACATTCCTCTTGTACATCCCTAAAGTGTCCCCATGAAGAGCAATGCATGATCAGTGTGCACTCACCTGCCCCAAGCCCTCTTGCCTCCTCTGCACCAGGGGCTGGTTGAGATAAAAGCTCAGATTCTGCCCAAAGGTAGCAGAGCAGCAGGGGAATGTCACCTGGAAAGCTGCTGCCTTTGTGCAGTGCCCATGCACTTGCTAACTTCTCCCATTTCCAGGAAAAAAAAACTCAAAATCCATGCAGGTAGAGTGCAGACATTTCACAGACATTTTTCTAGACCTGAGTCATAAGTGAATCTGTTTCCTCCAAGAAACATCTGTGAGAGTGAGGCCAGTCCTGCCCTGCTGCCTCTCTGCCGTGTGGAGCCCTGCTTGTTGGACAGCAGAACGTTTTCCTCCTCGCTGAATTTTTCATTTCAGTGTGTCCTCGGTGCCCCTGCAGCCTGGAAATGAACCCAGCAGTTCATCTGAGCGTCTGCTCAGGCATCCAGAGCTGCTGCCACAACTTTTCTCCCACTGGGGCTTCCCTGGATGTTTCAAACCTCCTGTCAGCCACCCTCAGCACTGCACAGTGTCACAGACAGGCTGAGGCAGTCCTGTAATTACAGAATTACTCTCACAGTAATTCAGTAAGAGATAAAGGAATTATTTCTCGCAGAATCTAGCAGTGGTGAAAAATTCCTCCTCCCAATGCAATAACCATAAATCTCATAAACCTCCTGTCCCCTTTCTCCTGCTCCTCTCTGCTCTCCTGGAAGGGGGTTCTGGTGTGCCACAGACCTCAGGGATCTGGAGTGACAGCTCTCAGAGAGCAGCAGGTCCCTGATGATGATTTCCATCTATTCTATTTGTGGGGTGCCCCGTGGCAGGGAGGGATGTTGCATCTGACTCCACGTTCTCAGAAGGCTAACTTATTATTTTATGATACTATATTATATTAAAGAATACTAAACTAAACTATACTAAAGAATACAGAAAGGATACTTAC
>JAWWMN010000057.1:10759408-10772583 GCA_035047745.1 Catamblyrhynchus diadema
CCCACCCAGTGCCACCCCTGCCATGGCAGGGACACCTCCCACTGTCCCAGGCTGCTCCAGCCCCAGTGTCCAACCTGCCCCTCTGAACTGGTTGAACATTTCAGTATGAGCTATTTTCCACTGCAAAAATTGCTTTCATTGAAATCTTCATCAAAAAAATAATAAAGACAAAAGATTGGCTAAGACTATGTGTTCTAAATGTGGATTAAAGGGGTATTTTGTGTGCCACACTTGTGGGAAAAGGAAAAAAAAACCTTTAGGCAGCTCAAAGAGCCACATTAAACAATCTGGAGTCAAGGAAGAGGAAGCTATTGCTGATGAGAAAGGAAAGGAGCCCCTAAACATGGAGAGGCAAAGCTGAGCCTGGACTGCCTGGCGTCAGCTCAGGTGAGAACCAACCAGGAAAGAGAAAGACAAAACTTTGGGAAATAACAGACCACTGCACTTAACTTTGGGGCTTGCTAATTGATGAGAAATATAAGATCAAGTCTATCATTAATATCTGGAGAAAATAACTTGATGGACAACGCTGTGGGTGGCAATCCTGTCAAAGTTTTGATCAATGTCAATCAAAACCAATTTCTTGAGGAGAAGCAGCCAGTGGCGCTGCCTGTGTGGGTTTAGGGGGAGGAACACACCATCCATCAGTTGAAATGACGCCAAAAAAATGAAAAAAACAATTTTTTATGGATGTCAAGGGCCAGTCAGCACTGAGAGCCCTGTCCCCATGGCTCTGAGGAGCGCCTTGTGCCACGCACTGAGGTGGGATAAAGGTTCCTGCTGTGGAAACAGGAGCTGGAGTCCCAAGGAAATCAGAACCCAGCCCAGCCTCACCCTGTTATGTCCAAAGTGAGAACAGCCCTTGCCAGCTCGTTCAGAGCTCAAGATTGGGTCCACTAGGGAAAATTGTGAATTTACATTTCCCTCCACGTGCAATGCCAGCTTCCTTTCATTCCGCTTTAGTATTCCAGATTTATGCAACCAGATTTCTTTGATCTTTAACTAGCTCACAAAAGCTTTCAAGATGTCTTTGCCTTTGGAGCCTTTGAGTGGGAGTGGCAGCAGACAAGTCTGGGGGGTGGATGTGCATCCTTGAGCAGCTGTGACTGCAAGTCCCTCACTGCAGGGGCTGCTGGGCTGCTCTGCTGCCCTGGCGGGGATGTGTGTCACTGCATTCTGCTCCCTGGGCCACCACAAACTGCTCTGATGGAGATCTCTGTCCCTGGGCTCTGCTCCCTGGGCTGCTCTGATGGAGATCTGTGTCCCTGGGCTCTGCTCCCTGGGCTGCTCTGATGGAGATCTCTTCCACTGGGCTCTGCTCCTTGGGCCACTACAGTGGCTGCTGGGCCACTCTGTCCCCGGATTCTGCTCCCTGGGCCACTGGGCTCTGCTCCCTGGGGCCACTCTGCTGCCCTGATGGAGATCTCTGTCCCTGGGTTCTGCTCCGTGGTCTGCTCTGCTGGAGATCTCTCTCACTGGACTCTTCTTCCCAAGCCACTCTGTCCCTGGGCTCTGCTCCCTGGGCCCCTCTGCTGCTCTGATGGAGATGTCTGTCACTGGAGATCCACCACAAACTGCTCTGATGGAGATCTCTCTCACTGGGCTCTGCTCTCTGGACCACTCTGTCCCTGGGCTCTGCTCCCTGGGCTGCTCTGATGGAGATCTGTGTCCCTGGGCTCTGCTCCCTGGGCCACCACAGCCTGCTCAAACAAAGCTGCCACAGCTGAGGATGGCTCACCACAGGAAGAGCAGGTTTGGTTTTTTTCCAGGAGGAGCTGAGTGTGTTTAATGAAAACCCCTGAAGAGATCTGGGGTCATTCCACCAGAACGAGCAAGTTCAAACCCGGGAATAAAGGGATTAATTCACCGAGGAGGAAGTCAGAACCTTTCACAGCCAGAGAGGGACCCTGCATCACCCCTGGAATGCTAATTATGCTGCTGTAGCTAGCTTGTCAAAACACTGGGGCTGGACAGATTGTCAAAGCCAAGAGTTGGCCAAGGTCAAACATCTTGAGCCAGGTTCTTTGCCCAGAAGTTAGAGAGAAAATGCAGCTCTATAAAAGGAGTCAGAGGGATGTGTTTGCACAGGAGCCACAGAGTAATGGGGGTGTCTCTGTATTGATGGTCCCTCAGGTGCCCTGTGGCTGCACTGGAATGAACTCTGACTGTCCTGATGGGTGTGAATGGGAATTCAGCACCAGGGCCTTGCACTGAGCTGAGATCTGGCCTGGTGGTGTGCAAGAAAAAGGAAAATATGCACAATCTGACCGATTAATCCTTTTATTCTGAGTCTCACTCCACTGTCACCCATCCAGTGGGCTCAGCCAGCACTGGGCTGGGAGCACAGTCCAACAGGCCAAGGCTAAGGTGGTGTAGGGAAGAATCCCAGAGCTCACATCTCCATCCTTCAAGGAGTGTCCAGCCCAAGAGGAGCTTTAATGCTCAGCCTGGGTCTCAGCTGTGCTGCTGGACACAGCCCGGGGGGCTGGCAGTGCTCTGGTCAATGTTTCACCCTCCCACATTTACAGCACTACCCTTTGAACCATCTAAAGGGTTTTACTGAAACCCTCTCAGTCCAAGGACATTTCCTACAGGTCCTTTCAGGGAATTGAAAGGCACAGGTCGTGGTAGCTGCAGGGCAAATGTGAGCATCCAAAAAAGCTACAGCAACATCAAGGAAACTCGGAATATTTCAGGGCTGTCTATGAGCTGAACAACTGAAAATGGCAAACTGGACCTCACACCTACACACCAGTGCAGTCAGGGAAGGCACAGCCTGCTGTGACACAGAATTCCTGTTTTCTAAATATTTATTAATATGGGCTGAAGGAGAAACTGGAACAGAGGAGGTGTGAAGCTGTCCTCACCACAGGACCTGTCCCAGACATTACATAATTGGATTTCATAACAGACTCAGTAACAGGTGTGGAGCAGAATAATCACGATTCATGTGGGAAAGGCAAAAAAATGAAAAAAAAAACCCAAACAAATAACATATCCATGTTGAGAGTAATAGCAATGCCAATGTACATGAGAAAACACAAAGCTGGGGGTACCTGTGAGTCCCAGGTGTGCTGAAATTTCATATTTTGGTGTTCAGGAAATGAGGGATGAGGTGTTGGGACATGGTCTGAGCCAAGTCCCCTCTGAGAGGAGGAGAAATCTGAGACAGGAGTGCCTGGAAGGGTCATGGTGGCAAACAGGAACATCCTTTTCTTCAGGAAGGTAATCATGTAGCACCTCCATTATCTGAAATCACTAGAGCTGGCTCCAGCAGGACTCCCCACAGCTTGGCTTCCTGTCCAAAGCAGGGCCAGAAACAGCTGAGGAACCCCGTGGTGAATAATTATCAAATGAAGTGCCGCAGGAAAATGTTCTCTTGGAGCTGCATCAATTATTGGGAGTTGGCTTGAGCTCTGAGAGATAACAGAGCGTGACCCAGAAACGCCTCCCGTGTGTGGCAGGTGGGGCTTACATAAGCTCCCCAAAGTGGTTTATAAATTAAAAATAAAAAAAAATAATGGACGCACAACGGGCATGGGAAGCTCAGGTGCCCTGTGGGATGGGAACTGCTGGACAGTGGGAGTCACTGGGGGTCCCTAAATGCCAGTTTGACCCCAGTGGGGGATCCCAGGGCATGAACTGGGAGGTGAATCCACCCCAGTGGGTGATCCCAGCGCAGGAACTGGGAGGTGAATTCACCCCAGCGCAGGAACTGGGAGGTGAATTGATCCCAGCACAGGAGCTGGAGGTGAATTGATCCCAGCACAGGAACTGGGAGGTGAATTGATCCCAGTGCAGGAACTGGGAGGTGAATTCACCTCAGCACAGGAACTGGGAGGTGAATTCACCCCAGTGCAGGAACTGGGAGGTGAATTGATCCCAGTGCAGGAACTGGGAGGTGAATCCACCCCAGTGCAGGAGTTGGGAGGTGAATTCACCCCAGCGCAGGAACTGGGAGGTGAATTCACCCCAGTGCAGGAACTGGGAGGTGAATTGATCCCAGCACAGGAGCCGGAGGTGAATTCACCCCAGTGCAGGAGTTGGGAGGTGAATGGTGTTCCCTTTCTCACTCCTGATCCTTTCTGCTCCCCATTACCCCACATGAGGGGGTTTGGGGAATTGCTCATGGAATAATTTCCTGGGGAGCTTTCCTCCTGTCCCTGCTGATAAAATTGCCCCATCTGCCAGCCCTGTGATGAGCAGTGAGGGAGGAGGGGCTAGGATGGGCATTCCCACCTGGGGATGTGCTGTCCCAGGAGTGGAGAGGGCTCAGATGGGCATTAATCATATTCTATTTATTATATTGCTATATACCTATATATAATATTATCTAATATTAATTACATTATGATAGTGACGCCTCTGGCTCCCCCATTTCTGAGCAGTTCTTTTCTTATTCCCCCTCATTCTCTGCCTGTCCTGACCCCAGAGGACACAGAAAAGAGCTAGAACTAAACTTCAAAACAAACATTTTCATTCACCCTTCAGGAAAGGGAAAAAAAAAAAAAAGTGAAGCGTTTCATTTTTTCTTTTTGGATTTCCTCAAAATTCCCATTTTCTTAAGAAAATTAAGCAATTATCTGTCTCTGATTGGCCAAGATATCCAAGGCAGGTGTTTTAAAGGGAGAGCAGGGTGGAAGAGGCTGATTTTTCCTTGTAGAAACTGAGGAAAATCAGAGAGGGGGAAAAAATGTAAGTCCAAAGAATTTTCAGTAATACATTTTTTTTTTAAATTTCTGCATTCTTGCTGGTTGAAAATTCAATTTTCCCTCCTTATAAAGCTGCTTGGGTAAATGTCTGAGCATCTGTGACACCTCTACCTGTCCCCATCTCTCATTTCCACCCCAGCTTTGCAATAATCTGGAGATTCCACCAGAGTCTCTGAGGTTCCATCCCCTCACCTGCCAAGGGTGCCTTGGGAGATCCACACCCAAAGCCAGAACAGTCATGAGCTTATCAGATGGTTTTGAGTCTTGTAGGGCAACAGAAATGCAATTATTGGTAAAAAACAAGCTATCCTAGACTGAAAGAAAAGAAAAAAAAGAAGTTCCAGTCACTGGAAAATAAGCAGTATGAACAGTTAAGAAGTATTAATGTCTGAATTATCAAGAAGCCCCATCTTGGCATCTCCAGCTAGCTACGTTGTTTGGTTCAGGTTTTTTGGGGATTTTTTTGGTCTGTTTTTTTTGTTTGTTTGTTTGTTTGTTTGTTTTTGGTCTAATTATTTTTTCTAATTTTTTTCTAGTGTTTTGAGAAGTCAAGAGGATGTTAGACATCTTAGTTAAAATTGTGTATTCTGAGAAAAAAAAAAAAATTAAAAAAAAATAAAAATAAAGAATTTATCAAATCCCAGAATGGTTTCATCTGGAAGGTACCTTAAAGCTCCTTTTATTTGCACCCCATGGAAACCTCCCACCATCCCAGCCCAGAGAAGAACACAACTGTTGTCTCCAGGCCCTGGGGGGAAATCTCTGCTGTCCAGGGCAGTTTTCCTGTGCTATCACCACTAATCCTGTTAATAGAAATGGCATCAACAAACCCAGCTGCTTTTGATGTCCTCCTCCCTAATCTTCATGCTGGATTACTGCAGCAGGTCACCTTGCATCCTCCCTGCTCCCCTCCAGAGCATCCTCCTTTGAAATCCCTAATTATCTCTCCAAGATAATTGCCAAAATCATTTGCAGTCCTGGAGAGATCTTCAAAACCTACTTGTTTATGAAAGCAAATAATTCAGGTTAATCAAATATTGTGAGATTTCCACTCTGCCTGCCTGGGTATTTGCACATTTCAATCTGCACCACAGCCTGCCTGGAAATGCAGCCCTGCTGCAGGAGAGGCACAGACAGCAGGGAAAAGGCAAAAGTTTCCAGGGAAAATCCCTCGTGGATGCATCCCAGGAATGCAGGGGGATGCTGGTGATGCCATTGGGGTTTTTACTTTTTAAATCTTTTATGTATTCCCTGTATTCTTTACATGTCACTGTCATATCTTCCGCAAAATCCTCTTTGCCCAGGATTTTCTCCTGGGAAGCAGAGAAGCCTCAGAGAAAAATGAAAACAAGAATTATCTCATTTGCTTCTCCTGTGTTTGCTGCTTTGGAATGTGTTTGGAGATTGTTTATCCAACATGTGAATTGTTTTAACTTAATGGCCAATCACAGCCAGCTGTGTCAAGGCTCTGAGGAGTCACGAGTTTTTATTATTCATGCTTGTTAAACCTTCTGATGGATCCTTTCTCTTTCTTTAGCATAATATAATGTAATGTAATGTAATGTAATATAATATAATGTAATATAATGTAATATAATATAATAATAGTAAATCAGCCTTCTGAGAACATGGAGTAAAATTCTCATCTCTCACCTCATCCTGGGGACCCTCACAAACTCAACACTTACACATCCATTTGTAGCTTTGTAACTCCTTGTTGTAGTTAGAGTCAATATTTTCCTGGACAGAAAGACAAACCTAATTCCAGGATCCCTCTGTCTTTGTTCTCCCTAGGAACCAAAGCTGGAACCAGCTTTGTGAGACAGATTTTTATAGACAGGGCCTCGATCTCCTCTGAAGGGGGGAGAATCTGGAAAGCACCAGAACTGGGGGGATCAATTCACCAAGAGGGTTCTTAACTGGGGAGTCCTTGTCAGATATGCTCATTTATATATAGATATATATATATTTATTTATTTATTTAATATATATTTATTTATATATAATTTTATATACAAATATAAAATAAATTTAACTATATAATTTATAATTTATTTCTTTAAAATATATTTATATTTATATTTAATACTTTATAAATGATAGTAGATTATTATTATTTATATTTACCTTTTATTTAAATGTAAATTTAAAAATTATATTCTATTTCCAATATAAATATAAATATAAATATAAATATAAATATAAATATAAATATAAACATAAATATAAATATAAATATAAATGCATAAATATATATGTCTCAGCTCCTCCAAGGCTAGGTCAGGACTAGAAATACAATTTTTTTTTTTATTTAAGGAAGTGGTAATTAATTTGCAATTAATTTCCAGAGTTTCACAAGGGTTTATAAAGCTTGGGTTCAAATTCCAGATAAAGAATTCCATTTGCCCCAGTTATAACTCGTTCATTTTTAACACTTTAGGGAAAAGGCTCAGTGATTCCAAATTCCTCTCTCACCATCTGCTGAAGGTGACAAATAAGAGTGTTCTGAATAAGAAATAATTATATTTATGGCAAGAACCTGGGACAGTGGAAGGTTGTGCCCATGGCAGGATGAGGGATTGAGCTTTGAGGTCCCCTCCAACCCAAACCATGCCATGATGATTCCCTGACAAATTGGACAAATCCAGATCTCACATTTCAAGGTAAATAATTATAAATTCTTCAAATGCCTCTTCAGGTTTTAAAAAAGATCTGTGATCAGGGTGGGGATTTTTTGGTGTTTGTTCAGGGTTTTTTTTTTAATTCAAAATGACATTTGTTTCAAAATTTCACTTACAGCCTACAAGAGAAACCTTCAAAGATTGAAAACAAAATGGAAACACTGCAAGATCTGTCCCAAATTTCTGTTATCTGAGTGTGTATTTTTAAATATCTTTTTTCCTTCTGTTTTCAGACAGGAAAAACAAGGCACCAAAATATCAGCATTTCTCATCTAAACTTCACTCTCAGCTTCAGTTTCCTGTCTCATCCTCTCTGAAAGCAGCCAGAATTGCCAGAAGTGAGCTCAGAGAGGGGCTTTGTGGCTGGAAGAGCAGCAATTCCAGCCTGGCTGGCCCATGGACAGGAATTTATATAAATCCTCAGCAGCCCTGGAAGCTCTTCTCTAATTAAGATGCCATAATATAAACTCTGTTTTTATAAGGCCCATAAAATCCATCCTGGGAGTGGACTTGGCATCCCCAGGAGACCAATCTGCCGCTGTTTGTTTATTTTTTTATTGATTTATCAAAAAAGTAATAGACATCGTGTTCTTCCCCTGCCATGCTGCTGCTTTATAATTGAAGGAGGCCCTTCTCCTCCAAGCCCCTATTTGCAAGCAATTAGATGTTGCTTTAAGAAAATACAGCTGGTGAAATTGATTTTCCGCGTCTCTCGTGAGCAATGAAACAGAAGTTTCAATAAAAGGCCAGTTCTGAGGCTTCCCAGCTCCAATGTTTTCCCTGCCTTTAAGGAGCAGCACTTTGGGGCTGTCAGGCACAGGGAGGGGGATGCTGCCCATTGCAAACAGCTCAGGAGTTCAACAAATAACAGTGATGCTGTTGAGCCCATTGATTCTTCCCAGGGAAATGCAGAATTATTTCCTGCTGCTTTCCAACACTCCATTTTCCAGGCTCCCGAGCCACTCAGCTTTATTAACAAATAAAAGTTTTCGGTCCTGGTGGCTGGAGAGAGAAGGCAATATGCACAAATTCAGCAGATTTACACAGCAAACCCCAAATATTTTAAGATTTCATGGGTTTTGGAGAGCAGCTTTTTGATGTTCTAATGCTAGGCTAAGCGATAAAAGAAAGATGCAATAATTTCATGTTGTTCCTTCATTTCTCCTGCTCTGGCTTCCTCCCTGCTTAATCCACAGTACAAAGCTTGGAGTGGAGTTTGACATTGAATTTCTAAGAGATTTGAATTTCCCAAGGAAATTCAGGAGTGGTTTGAGTTCTCTGTGCCATTTATGGGGAACTGAACCTGTGCCCACCTTGATGCCTGGAGAGGCTGATCTGGAGCAGAGGCTGGACAGAGTCACAGAATAAAGCAGGGGTTTATTCAGAGGATCTCCTCAATGGATCCACCTTGGGCAGCACAGCCAGGGCTGCACCCAAAATGAATGAAAATGGTCCCAAAATGGAGCTGTTTGCTGTCTTGGCAAAGGGATATCCCTCCAGTGATATATATATATATATATATATTCCTCCCTGATATTCCTCCAGTGCTTTAACAGGGTAAAACATTGGGTTTCCATGCACAGCGTCTGTCCCCTCCGCCACCACTCCCCAGCTGGCCCCTTCCTGTATCTGTCCTATGAAGAACATTTTTGTGTCATTTTTGTCAATCTGGTTTTTTGGACTCCCAACCAATGCCCTCTTCCAGAGGCTGAGAGGTAAACCCCCATCTCATCCCTCAGAAGGGAGTTTCCTCCAGCTTTCAGCTCATTTTCTGCACTTCCACTGAAACCTCCACAGCTTCACCTGACACTGGAGCCTCTCTTCCCTCAGGCTGAGTCTCAGGTTTATTTTCACTGCCAATTAAGAGTTTTTCTCTTCCCCTCCCTGGGATGCCCTTTACCTTGCAGTTTTCCTGCCCTGTCCCAGTGCTCCCAGCACCACAGATGTTTCCTGCTGCCAGGGGAGAGCAAACTGGAGCTTGTCCTGTCTCATCTGTCAGTGAGAGGTGTCAGGGGAGCCCTCATTCCCAGCACACACAGGGCCATATGTCTGTCCCCCAAGCCAGAGCAGCAGCAGCAAAATGCTGCTGAGGGAAGCAAGGCTGGGTTGTGTTTAATTCCTTGGCACCCCTGGATAATCCTTTGTGCTGAGTGCTCAGAGTCAGCCCTGTCCTAAAAACTCACAGGAGGGCAGAGCCAGAGGGAAGGGAAATTGAAAATCAGCACCAAAGCTGGTTGGGTTCAGCCCAGCCTGGGGCTGGACTCGGGGCTGGGCTGAGCAAGGTCAAGGGGATCTTCAGAGGATCAGGGAATGGAGCTGCAGAATTACATCAATTTAATATGTGATCATATAAAATTATATAAATATGAATTATTCATATATATAGAAATTATATTTATAGATACAAACATCTATACTTATTTAAATAAATAAATAGAAACTACATAAATTTAATATCTAATCATATAAAATCATATAATATGTAATCATATAAAATATTTATAAAAATATGATTTATATAAATATAAATTATATTTATAGATATAGATATATATACTTATTTATATAAATAAATAGAAATTATATAAATTTAACATGTAATCATATAAAGTTATATCAGTATGAAATATCCATATAAATATAAATTATATTTATATAAATATGTATATAAATAAATATAGATAAGTTTCTATTTATATACTATATGTTTGTATAGTATATATATTTATATTTGTGTAGTATATATATTTATATAGTATATATTTATATTTTATATATATTTATATTTGTGTAGTGTATGTATATTTATATAGTATATATTTGAAATATAAAAATATCTATTTTTATATATATGTTTAGATATACATTATTTTGGTGTAATAAATCTTTCTTTAGGTTAAAAGCTGAAGGATTGTCACATTTGAAGCAATTAAATTGAAGTCAGTGCCAGGATTTGTGCTGTGTTGGGCTTCTGGTCAGGCACAGCCTGTGACAAGATGGGAAGAGAGAGGGCAATGGGGCTGGGAAATTGGGATAAAAAGGAGGCTGAGTCCTCCAAAAACTTGAGACAACCCCAGGGGAATGCCCCATAGCCTCTGCCATTATTGGAATAAAGCAAAAGGATTCCTCTGTCACCTTTTTGGACATAAACCTCTGATGTTTATGGATTGATTTTCCTAATATGCCCCTCCAAAACCCACTCCAGAAATGATTGCCTTCCCCGTGTTAAATGCTGATTCTCAGGCCAGTTCCTGGCTGGGACTGTGGCTCTCTACAATCACACTTGATTGTTTCCTAATGAAATGCATGATCGAGTTAAATGAACATGAATGGGAGCAACAGTGCTGCAGACAAGAAAGCAGGAGGGATCTATAATTAATGTGATCATTGGGAAAAAGCCCTGTGATGCCATTCCATCAATTATCAGCCTCTAATAATTCTGTCACCGAGTAAATGAAAGCGTTTTATCAATTAGTGCCAATCGTTTGCCCATCAGGAGAACTGAGAACCAAATCATAACTGCAGCAATGGCCAAAGGGGAGGAAACAAACACAGGGTGAGGGTGGGGACAGCAGTGACCCTGCCTGGCAGTGCAGCCACTGAGCAGCCCCAGCAAAGGAGGGGGGCATCAGGAAGGGCATTCCCAGCAGCTCTGGGGTGATCCTGCCCCTCTGCCCAGCCCTGGGGGCACATCCGGGGTGATCCTGCCCCTGTGCCCAGCCCTGGAGGCACATCCGGGGTGATCCTGCCCCTGTGCCCAGCTCTGGGGGCACATCTGGGGTGATCCTGCCCTTCTGCCCAGTCCTGGGAGCACATCTGGAATGATTTCCGCCTCTGCCCAGCCCTGGGGGCACATCTGGGGTGCTGTGTCCAGCTCTGATCTGTGTAGTGAGCAGGGACAGGAGCCAGGGAATGGCTGGATCTGTGTCAGGGGAGGTTTAGGGTGGATTTAGGGAAAGGTTCTTCCCCCAGAGGTGCTGGCACTGCCCAGGCTGCCCAGGGAATGGGCACAGCCCTGAGGCTGCCAGGGGTGCCCAGGGTGGGGTTGTTTTTGGGGTTTGGGATGGATTTAGGGAAAGGTTCTCCCCCAGAGGTGTTGGCACTGCCCAGGCTCCCCAGGGAATGGGCACAGCCCCGAGGCTGCCAGAGCTCCAGGAGCCTTTGGACATCCAGGGGTGCCCAGGGTGGGATTGTTGGGGTCTGGGCAGGGCCAGGGGCTGGATTTGATGATCCTGGGGTCCCTGACAGCTCGGGGTGTGCTGTGGCTCTGGGTTTCTGTGCCTCCCAGAGCAGCTGCTCCTCTCCCAGCCAGCCTGGAGCCATCAGGGGTGGCTGAGCTGCTGCAGAGCCCTGGGGCCCTCGCTGGAGATGTTTGTGAGTGCTCAGCAAGAAGCTGCCTCTTCAGAGGGATCTCCTTTGCTCCTCTAAGGATGGGAGGCTGGTATTTGACTGCATTATTTCCTAACTTAAAGTTCAGGCCATCTGGCATCCCAGTGTGCAAACAATCTTGTAAATTAAGGGGAAAAATATGGGCCTGAGTCCCTTCTGGCTGCAGGCTGTTCAATGGCTGGGGATGTGCAGGGCTGGTTCTCAGCATCCCAGCCCCAGCAGGCAAGGCTGCACTTTAGGAACAAAGAAATGGGAATGTGACTGGCCTCCTTCCTTCCTGGCACCTTTTCCTGCCCTGATTTCCCATGGAATTCTGATCCTCCTCCAGCTGCACACAGCCATGGGGCTCAGCCATGGTTTTGCAGATCTGGCCCTCAGGATTTGATGCCATCCCTTTGTTAGAATTCCCAGCAGGTTCCCCCTTTATCTCAGCCCAGGAGCTGATTTTGCTCTGTGCTGAACCCACAAAACTTTTCCCACTTTACTTTCTTTAACTAATCTGGAGAACTTTCCCCACAAGTGCTTTTAAATCATCACCCTCTCACTCCTTTTTTTTTCAAAAGCCTCCCTGGTATATTTGGTGCATTTTTCACAAGGCTCCTATTTTATTTAAGGCCATTAGCAGTTTCAAAAGTTATATAAAGATGAAAGATCCTCCCCTGTTTTAATGAAGCTCAAAATGAGCTTTAGAACAATTTGATTAGAAAGCTCTCAAAACGTCAAGCGCTCCCTCGGGACTGAGCCCAACCAAGGTAATAATTAGCAAGAACAAATTTTAAAATTACTTATTCCAAAAATATATGTTTTACTCCTGGTGCTTGGAGCCAGAGCCAAGTAGGTAAAGGTCTGGAGAAGTGGAGCAAGCCTAAGAACACACAGAGACATGGAAGCGCTGATGTGTTCCCTCCACAGGAAAAATAAAATGAGGTGGGAAGAGAGACGTCTGTGTGCTCTGGTATGAAGCACCATGCACAGAAATTAATAATTCCCTTCTGCTGCACACAAAGCTGGCAGGAATGGGCCTTAAAAAGACAGAAATTTTCCCCTCCTTGTGTGACCATGTTCACAGGGGTCCGAGGATGAGGGAAGAGATGAGGATCTGACTCCATGTTTCAGAAGGCTTGATTAACTGTTGTATGATATATATTATATTAAAACTCTACTAAAAGAATAGAAGAAAGGATTTCAGCAGAAGGATAGCTATGAAGAGAAAAAGAAGGAATGATAACAAAGGCTTGTGGCTTGGACAGAGTCCGAGATAGCCGGACTGTGATTGGCCATTAATTAGGAACATCCAACATGAGGCAATCACAGAGGCACCTGTTGCATTCCACAGCAGCAGATAACCATTGTTCACATTTTGTTCCTGAGGCCTCTCAGCTTCTCAGGAGGA
>JAWWMN010000057.1:10776859-10790400 GCA_035047745.1 Catamblyrhynchus diadema
CTTACATAGCATAGTTTCTATTTTAACATTATGTTATAACCTAAAACTATATTTAACACACTACTTAAGAAAATTAACACAGCATAACTTTGTAACACAACACATATAATATTAATTTTAATATTTGCAAAAAGCCAATCATAAAATACCCATTTTTCACACTGGCACACCAGGCCCTTGCAGGCATTCACAGCACAGCCTGGGGCAGGAGTGCAGCCATGCATGGGAGCAGACCTGAGGGTGTGATGTGGATCTGTAGCTCTGAAACATCTCCATCCCCACTGTACTCATCTCCATCCCCACTGTACTCATCTCCATCCCCACTGTACTCATCTCCATCTCCACTGTACTCATCTCCATCCCCACTGTACTCATCTTAAACCAAAAGGAGACAACTTTGGAGGTGGGGAGGAAAAAAGCCCCAGTCAGCAGGGTTGATTGAGGTCAGAGTGGAGCAGGTACTGAAACAGCCAGAGCAGATGAAAAGAACAGACCAGGGCCCTCTGAAGATCAGAGTGTGGTTAGAGAAACACAGAACAAGAGTCCTGGGCAGAGGAGGAGAGCCCAGGCTGCCAGGAGCTCCTGGGATGTGGTCAGCAGGCTGTCCCTGCAGGGAATTGTTCAGCAGGAGCTCAGGGCAGCTTGAGAAGCAGATCTGGATTTCCCCACCCTCCAGCACAGCCTCTCTTCCGTTACTCCGAGTAGAAAGTTTCCTGGTTTATAACTGAAACTCTTAAAAACGTTGCTGTGGTTCAGGTCAGCGTTCAGCTGCTTAGCTGAGGCCAGAGGATGCCTGAAACACGAGCTGGGGGCAGAGGCTGTTGGCTCTGGAACCTGAGAGCACTTTCAAGTGGCAATAGGAGCTATTTCCTGCTACACAGAGCACATCAGAGTATCCTCTTGCAAATCCTGGCAGTCTGGCTCTCTGTGGAGGTTGGAGGGGCCTTTGCAATCCTGCTCCTCTGATCACCTGTTAGGTTATTGTGTTAATGTGGCTGGGGAGGCTCTTCACAGACAGCTGCAGAAGTTTCCCTCCTGACACCACTGCTCCCTTTTATCTAAACACTTCTCAGGCTGTCATTTCTATTAAAGCCAATTAATTTTTATGATGCATTTCCTTTTTAGTACCCTGAAAGACTTAATTTCTAATAAGATTAGTACAGACAGGTGCTGAGTGCTCCACGTCTCAGTAGATGGATTTTGGTCCAACACATCAAAAGTTGTTTCTGAACTCGTGTACAAGTGAGATCCTCTGTGCTGCTCAGATAAAAGGCACATGTAGAGTTGATTTTGTGTTGTCTGAATGGATTTGCTTGTGTTGTAATGACTTCCAAGAAGTGCTTTTTGTAGGGAGAAAGCTGGAAGCAGCCAGAGGAGGAGGAGAACAGGAGGTGCTGGTTGAATTTCTGGCTCTGTAGCTGCCCTTTGTCTTGCTCTGCCTGAAGCTCAGATTAAAATGAGATGTGTTGCTCACCTGCTTGGGCCCACCAAACCCAAAATTCCAGGTGTGAACTCAGGAGATGGGGGGTGCAGGTGCCCCTGGAGCTGCTGCTGGAGGATGTGGCTGTCCCTCATCCCTCTCTTTGTGCTGTTGTTCCCTGCTCAGGCCACTGACTCGTGTGGTTCCACCAAAGCAGGACCATTCCCTTTGGGAGCTCTGACACCCTAAAAGTCAGCACGGCTCTGCTGGTGCCAAGCTCCTGAGTCATCCTTGGGAAACTTGGCCTTGGGTTGCTTGGTCCGTCCCTCCCAAAGTCTGAGTTAATATATTTTTTAGTGCTCTTTAAATCAGGACTGTTCAAATAACTCCTCTGAAATGCCTCTAAAGAGAGAGGAGGCTCTGCTGCAGCCCAGGTGTTTCTGTCACGGTGATATTGGGGAATCTGCTTTCCTGGCTCCCTGCCCACAGCAATCCTGCTGAAGGCAGCTGAGCCCAAAGGTTATATAAAACACTCATCCCTTTCAAATCTGTTTAAAAACCATCCCAAAATGATTTATTTATTCTTCCAATACCAGATGACAAATGGGAAACCAGGGAAGTAACCTCTGACTTTAATTTTGCTTTATGTATTTAACATTTCCAGTGTGGACCAATTTCACTGTTAGTCTGACATGAGAAGAGGATCAGGATACTTTTCAACATGACACTACATCCTTAGAAAGCTGTGTCAGAGGGCAGCATCCTCTAATTTTTATTTTCCCAATTGAAATAAATGTGGCTTTGCTTCTGCTACGCCCTTCAAGCACTGTGGCTGCAGATGGGTAACTTGCACATTTCCTTATCCCAGTAATCCCAGGTGGATGGCAGCCATTGAGGAAAGATGCTTTATCATCACTAGCACTAAGTGGATTATCAGAGCTTGAAGTCCTGCATGCAGAACAAGAAAAATGTGGGATGAAGAAGGGTGGGGGAGCCAGGCTGTCCCCATCCACCTGAGAAGCAGCTGTAGGAGGTTGTCCCTTTGTAGCATTGCTCTTGTTGCTCTGGTGCTGCAGTGATGGATAAAGGGTGCAAGCATAAAGCAAAAATGGATTGAAATATGCACAAACAGGGGGAGAAAGAATTGGACTCTGTGCATTAAATAAATGTACAACTTGTTGACTTGCTGTCAGAATAAAACTTGTATAAACCAGGCCCCCAACCATGCAGGAGGAGCCTGCTGTGAAAAACAGGCTCCTGGGGGCTGAGAAGGGCTGTGCCCTCTTAACTAAGAAGCATCAAAGTCAGAAATAGATTTTCCTTGAGAGGAGCAGCCCCTGGACTGAGCGTGGCTGCGTGCAGAGTGCCTGCCCTGAATGTGGCACCAAGCAGATGGGGCTCTGCTGGCCTCTCTCCAGACTTGCCAGGTTTTGTGGGTATATTAGAAGCAGTGTGTGTGCCTGGCTATAAACTGGGTGGGAAGTGTTTAACAGGCTTTGAACCTTCCTGAGAAAGCTCAGTGATCAATCAAGATGGGATGTCTCGGTCGCTGGCTCAGCAGGCAAACTGGGCCATATTTATTTTTAGGTGTACTCGGTGTTTGAAGCTGAGTGTGGCATTTTGCTTTCTGAGGGGTTTTTCTGTCTTTCAGAAAGCTTTAGGGAGCTGTGGAGTTTATCAATGGGCCAGCATGGGCTGTCAGTTGTACATTGCAGGGAGTGGAGGATAAGGCTGAGTGAGTTCATCCTGTTATTGCTCAGAGTTTAGACATGCTGTAAAATGTGAGTGTCTTTGTATGCTGGAGCTGGCAGAGCGCTCACAGCTTCAGTGCTGTTTTCCTGGCATTGTTTCTCCTGTGAAATAAATATCCCTGCACAACCACAGCAGTAAACATGCATCTTTGAAGTAGCTGAGCTCCTCCACAGTCCCATGCCTGGCAGGCTGGGATCAGTCTTTGCAGACATTTGCCAGCACCCCTGCGTGTATGTCACTACAAATAATGCTGCAAGGAGCTGCTTCTGCTGCATTTGCTCTCTGACTAAAGCTGCATTTGGGTGAAAGGGACTTGGAGCAATGTGTAAAAATGGTTTATTAGCCCGAGTAAAACTTCATTTTATGCAGTGAAGTCATGTGTGAGCATACAGAAATTAGTGTGCTGTCATAGACACCCCACCTTTTAAAGGTGGCCTGACAGTGCCTGGTTCACAAAAAGGTGAACTTGAAGAGCTTGGATGATTTCAAAGAGAAATTGTTGAGTAAAAAAGATTGAGACAAACCTGGATTTTTGCTAAGTAATGGCCTGTGTGTGTATGTAAACTTGGAGCACACAGGTAAGCCTGCTTGCCAGGAGGGGCAGTTTGCCATTATATATTTTTGGGAGGAATCAGGACCTCCTATCAGGAAGGTGTCTGTTGGATTTTTTTTTAATCCCTCCATGATCTCCATATCAGTTCCAGCTGGCTTTTTCTCTTATGAGTTATTAATGCTCGAGGTATGCAAGTGCTTGGTATAGATGGGAGTGTAACAGTATCCAGGATTTTATGGTGTAGCTTATTGACCTAGGGGAAACTGCACTAACAGAGGCCTTTTTTTTCCTTCATCTGGTTTAAGAACTTTTCTGGAAAAGCTGTTTCTAGAGTAAACTCAGTGGGAAGTAACACCAATAAAAAATGATAGCACTGCAACATCTCTTCAGGCTGGAGAGTCGATTGCCCTGTGTTGAATTTTCCTTAAGACCTTTGCAGTGTTGTTTTTGCCTTTCCCCTGCTTTTTAGTTTTTGGGGAGAATAAGTGAGGCTGGGAGGAGAAGGAGCTCCTGAGAAGTGGTTTGCTATGTTTGGGGAGGAGAATCTTTCTAAGGCTGCCCCAGGACAATGTTTAAGCCTCCCTCCTCCCTGATGGAGGGAGGCTTAAAACCAAGGCTGTATTTTTACAGCTGTTGTGGGAGCTTTTTCCATTTAACACAGCACAGATGTGAATGATAAAATAGAAATTGAAGATTAATGTACACCATCTTGGTGTGTGAGAGTTTCAATTATAGGCAGAGCAAGGAGAATAATGGAAAATACATTTGAGTGATCGCTCAGTTAATACAATTTGCAATGAATTATTCACAACAATTTGTTCACCCAGCTCTTATTGCCATCATTTTCATTCCTTCATTTGCCACGCTTTTGGAACTGCTTCCCACAACTTGTGATCGATGTGTAATGAAGAATCTCCAGGCACCCAGCCCCTGCTCCCCACCTGCCTCTGCCCACGTGCAGCTCTGACAGGGCTCAGCAGTTTTGGCCCTGAGCTCCCTAAGAAGTTAATCAGGTGTTAGTGTGCAGCCTGATGCTGCTGAACACGCTGATGTGACCCCAAAGAGCCCCTTCTGTGGGGCTCAGGGGCTCTCAGAGGGCTCATTTCTGTGCTGTTCCACGAGCATGGGGGGATTGTCCTTCCACCAGAGCAGGCTGAGGCTTGAGCCGACAGAAGGTGATCAGCTGGTGCTGGGTGATTAATCTGTGTCCTTGGGAGTGAAGGGTTTGCTTCCTACCTGGACAGCATCAGTCATGCCTGGAGGTGGGGGAGAAGGTGTGGGGCTCTGCAGAGAAGCATGGGACACCAGCAGGGCTTGAAGAGAGAAGCATTTTGCACGCTCAGGTCACTGTAACTGATGCTGTGTGTGAAGCAGCAGAGCAGGTCTGTACTGCCACAGGTGAGGGTCCAGCTCCCAGCACTGCACAGCAGCACAGATGAACCCCCCCTTTCCTGTTCTTAGGGCACTGGATAACCCACAAAGGCACATTTTCTCCTGAAGTTTATCAGAAAGGAGGACTTGTTCTTCCTGGCTGTTTGGGAAGGGCTGTTCCTGGGGAGTGGCCATGGAGAAGGTGTCCAAGTCCTCCCTCCATGTGCCTCTGCAGCTCACAGGGAGAGGGGGTGATGGAGCTGCTCTTTGCCACCCCATGCCCTGCTGCTGGGCAGAAATGGGGCTGTGTTCTGCTCTGAGCTTGGGCTGGAATGGGGCTGTGTTCTGCTGTGAGCTTGGGCAGGAATGGGGCTGTGTTCTGCTGTGAGCTTGGGCAGGAATGGGGCTGTGTTCTGCTGTGAGCTTGGGTGGGAATGGGGCTGTGTTCTGGTGTGAGCTTGGGCTGCTGGGCAGGAATGAGGGCTTGTTGCTGCCTGACCTGTGCTCCCCTGAGCCCTGAAATGCAATCTTCAGTTTAGAACTGGACAGAAAGCAGTCTGATCTCTTCCTCATGCCTTGTTTGCCTGGACTCAGTGGTACCACATCCACGCCTGGCTGCATTATCTGACTTTTCTGAGCCCTTTTCTGGTGTCTTGTGGCTGTGAGTCCTCAGTGTGTTGGGAGGTACTGGGAAATAAGGTGAGCCTGTCCTGAGGGCAGAAGGGAGCCAAGGGGAGGTGCACTGGGAACACGAGGGCTGCTGCAGGGGTTAGGGAAGAATTCAAAGCTTCTTTAGGGTAAGATTAAAACTTCTCTGAATCTTAACCCTTCAGGGCCTCTTACAAGCTCTGTCAAGCCATGATCACAGTGCCTTTGACACAAAACCCTGTAACAAGCTGGGATTTATGCTGCTGCTTCTTCCCATGGAGAGACAGCACTTACGAGGTTAATTTGCCAGCATCTACTTGTCCAAATCTCCATAATCAGGCAAAACATGATTATGGAGCTGTGTGTCATTAGTACACAATGGCACTTAACTGACTGAGATTGAATTAAAACCCTGATGGCAGAGCATCCAAGGTAAATAAGAGACAAGCAGACTCACTGGTGGATGACTTGTCTATCACTCAGCTTGGATTAGGAGAGCAGGAGCTCAGGGCTGGCCAGAAACGGTAGAAGCAGAGTCATTAAATTGGATATACTGGCTGAGGTTCAGTGCTCTTATTACTGTTCAGCATGCAAGTGTTGGGGCTGTGAGTCCCGTGTAGGCGTGGGCTTCCTGCACTGGCCTTTGAGCAGGAAAAAAAAAAAAAGGCTTTGGATTCACTGTGGTGCTGGATGAGTTTTGTCTTTGCTCTATTCTGCTTTTTTGCAGCAGTTTGATCGAGCAGGTGTCAATGCCTTGAAATAATTTCCAGCAAAAGTAAATCCAAGCATTCATTTTGAGTTGGGTGAAACAACTCTGTGATGTGAAGTGTTTTATTTCACTTCTGTCTGGTTTTGCCTTCCTTTGTGATAACGTCAGAGCAGTAGCTTCCAATCAAAATTTCACTTTGCTTTCGATTTGCCTTTCTTGCAAGTGCCTTTTCCAGATCTTTTAAACAAAGCCTCATAAATCATCCCTGATGTCATGGTGGGTGTGTTTTCCATGTTCTGTTTTGCGTGCCAGAAGTGCTCTGTCCCCAGGGACAGCCCTGCAGATGGTTCTCTCTGTGGATGTGCTGGGGAAAGAGCTCCCTCTGACAGCAGCTCAGCGACCAGAGGCTGCAGGATGCTCTGGAGTGAGCAGCCTTGCAGTATTTTTGACTGCCAGCTCTGAGGAAAGTTATTGCCCTTTTAGCTCTGTCAGTGTTCCTGGTTGTGCAGCTCTGGTTTCACTCAGTGCTTGCACGCCTGCCATCAAATCAGATGTGATGTGAATATCTGTTGCTGTTCTGGCCCTGGGGAGATGATTATGAACCTCTGGCTTGTGCTTGTGCTGTCAGTGACATGTGAGGTAGTAAAAGCATTAGGGAGTGACATCTCTGGAGAAAAAAACAGGGAATGAGCAAGGAAACAACAGAAAATGGGCATGGATCATCAAGATCTGTCAGTAGTGTTGAATTTGAAGAGTTTCTGGTGTTGCTATTAATTTATGCCCTCTGCCAACCTTGTTGCTGTTGCCCTGTGCAAGTTTTTCACCTAGGGGCTAATGACTTTTCATGTGTTTCAGAAATTTGCATTTTAATGGAATAAATGTTTACCCTTTCCCCCCAAAGCAGTGATTAAAAACAAAGACCTCTAGGAAGCTTTCTCCAAACACCCAGCAGCTCAAGTGAAGTGACCAAAGCAGCCCTGGTGTATTCAATGTGGCAGGACCCTGAATGCATAGATTACTTCTTGAGGCAAAGCCTCATCCCTCTCATGGTGGGAGGAATCTCTCTCATGGTTGTAACTCAGGACCCCAAAATCCCCTTTGGGCTCTCCTGGGCCACAGAGTGCAGAGGTTGCACTCAGGCATTGTGAAGCACACAAAAAAATGGAGACTGTTCCAGCACAACTGAAGGAAAATTGTAACTGTGCTAAGTCTCCTTTGGAAGGAAGTTGGGGGAAAATTGTGTGCTGGTGCTCTCTGCTGGATAAAGCCAGGAAGGCTCTGCTCTCACTGCGGTGACAAGCCAGCACTCTGCCCACACTGATGGTGTGAAATGCATTGCCTTGAACCTGTCCAGGGCTGGCTGGGAGCACGAGATGTGGCAGGGTGGCTGCTCTGACTCTCCTCTGTCCTTGCCTTGCAGTGTGTTACCTGCTGAAGAGCAACATCAGCCCCGACCTGTGCAATGAGGATGGATTAACTGCGCTGCATCAGGTGAGCTCACACCTCCCTGCTGCCCACTCAGCCAGCCTGGCCAGGTCTAACTGGGACACCTCTTAGATTTCTTCTTTTTCCCCTCTGTTAAAGCAGTGAAACTTCACCATGTTGTGCTGGTGATCTGGTTTCTTGGGGAACAAACTGAGATCAAATCCTTTTCTTGCTATCCCAGATTTTATTCAGTGATAATAAGAGCTCAGGGTCAGGGCTGGACTTCACATGTGAACAGCATTTCCCCCACTCTAATTTTTGTAGGTCTGGGCTCTAAATTCTCATAACAGATAAACTCAAATTTAGAGGCCTTGGCAATCCATGAGTTTTGAAAGTGATTTAAATAAATGATGCACAAGATGCTTGAAGAATCTGCTGCTGCTCACTGTAGGCTCAGGGACTTCCAAAGTCAGTATGAGAGGGGAGTAGCTGGTCACCAGTGAAATACAGACTTGCTATAGTGGTGTGTAGGTCTGTGGCCTTCCTTGGAGCCCCTGTGCTGTTTCCATAAGGGTTTTTCTATTCTTTCTCAGGCACGTGGGACTGGCCGTGCCTGGCAGCTGCCGCCCCCACTGCCTGTAACAACAGTGGCATGGTTGTCACACGAGCACTCAGGGCTTTCTGGCCAGAGCTCCCTGCTCTGAATGCCCTCATTGACTTGGGATTTTGGATTCTTGTGCCAGTTGCCTGCTCTCTTCAAAGCTGCATGAATGTTTGCTTAAAAATGCAAACTGGCTCCTGGAAGAACAAAAGGTGCCACCACCATCACCTCTCCTAAGAGATGTTATCCTGCACTCAGAGAGACACTGACAGCCTCCTTGCTTTCCCAGCCAGGCTCTGAAGCCTGGAGAATCCCACCTTGCCCACTGAGAGGTTGTAAAGGTGCATTTGGGAGTTCTGATGGGAGCTTTGTATCCGTTGGAATTAACTGAATCCCTGAGCACAGAGAAGCCCCTCAGTGGGCACATTAGCATTCCTTCCAGTGAATGTGACTTCCTTCCACTTCTGTGATAACTTGGCTGTGTGACAGGCATGACTGTAACCCCACTTCCATGTACAAACAGTGAACAAAATAGAAATACCTGAAAGGTCCTTGTCACTCAGCTCTGAAATGTTTGTTGTGTGTTGGAATTTAGCCCCATTAACAGCCTGTACTGTGTGCTGAGCTGTGTGGGTCTGCAGCAATGCACAGACCACAAACAGCCTTCTTGCACAAGAAGAAATCTTATTTTAATGTCTTTGTCACATGCACATTCATGTCTAAAGGTGAACAAGAGGTGGATCAAAGAGCAAATTCCACCTTCACCAAAGGAAGGAGGTTGAGGCCCTTCTGGCCTCCTGGGCTGTACTCTAAATGCAGGAAGGAAACTGCTTTTTTTCAGGAAGTGAAAAATGCCCTGCAAAGTGCCCCATAATTCTGGGAATGCAATTTGTGCCTCTCAGATAACTGTGGTAGGTAGCGTGAGCTCCTGAGAAGACTTTTGCTCATCACATGCCAGTGTGTGGGATTCTCCCTGAGAAAAGGGAATGTCAGCTTGTCAGCTCATCCCTTGGTATGTGGTTCTACTGGTTACATTGAATTTCTGCTGTGTTTGCTCTTGAATATGGAAGACCCAGTGGAATAGAAGCTGTGAGTGTGTTTGCTGTTATTCCCTGCTGGTTTTGACAGCATAGGCCCTGGAAAACACCAGTGACCCTTTGGTCTGCCTTTTTGACCTGCTGGTGCTCAATTTGGTGTTTAACCCTGCTGGAGATGCTCCTTGCCAAGCAGTGCAGGATAAAGTAGATCTCCATGTCCAGGTGCCCTTTATTATTTTACAGCTGAGCAGGTATGAACCCTCATGTTCCCAAAGTTTAAAAAACCCAATGTTTCTGCATTTCTTCCTCCCCAGTGCTGCATAGACAACTATGAGGACATAGTGAAGCTCCTCCTCAGCCATGGGGCCAACGTCAACGCAAAGGACAACGAGCTGTGGACTCCACTGCATGCAGCAGCCACCTGCGGCCACATCAACCTGGTGAAGATCCTCATCCAGCAGTAGGTGGCTTTTGGAGTCTGTCCTTTCTGTGGGTCTCATTCTACCCACAGCTTCTGTGGATGGAAACTGAGGCTGTTTAGGACCTTGGGGGGTTGCAGCAGTGGTGGTGATTCCCTGCTTTCAGCCTGCTCATGGGGGTCCTTCCTGCTTGGGGGAGAAGGGAGTAAAGGAGTGTCACAGGCATCTTTTATGAAAAATCCTTTCCTTAGGATTTTTCCTCCTGAGGAGCTGAGAGGCCTCAGGAACAAAATGTAGACAATGATTATCTGCTGCTGTGGAATGCAACAGGTGCATCTGTGATTGGCCCGTGTTGGATGTTTCTAATTAATGGCCAATCACAGCCCAGCTGGCTCGAACACAGAGCCGAGCCACAAGCCTTTGTTATCATTCTTTCTTTTTCTATTCTTAGCTTAGCTAGCCTTCTGCTGAAATCCTTTCTTCTATTCTTTTAGTATAGTTTTAATGTAATATATATCATAAAATAATAAATCAGCCTTCTGAAGCATGGAGTCAAATCCTCGTCTCTTCCCTCATCCTCAGACCCCTGTGAACACGGTCACAGCCCCCATTGAAAGTGGGTTTTAGTTGGTTTTGCAGAGATTCCCTTGGCTTCATTGGGAGCCAGGGCTGGCAGTGCCCACCCAGAGGGGCAGCCTGGCCCGGGGAGAGCCCAGTTACACTTTGGGGCTGCACATCTGACCAAGGGCAGCTGGTGGCACAGCTGGCACAGGGCAGGAGCTGCCTTCTGTTCCATTGCCCAGCTGGGAATGAGTGAAAGCCAAACTGAATAACAGAACTGAAATCTGTTTCCATCCCATCACAGGAAACAGGGAGAGCCCTGCCCTGGCTGAAGAATGAAAGGGAGAAAATCCCTGTGGCTGCAGAGACTCAGCAGGGATGGAGGTGAGGGAAGGAGATGGACCCAGGCTCCTCTCAGTGCTCAGTGAAAGGACACCAGGAAGTGCATCCAAAACTGAAATGCCATTTAAATTCCATTTAGACACAGAAAAGCTTTTCCCCTGTCATATCCCAACTGGGCTGGACAGCCAGTGTAAGGTCAGCCTGCCCTGAGCTGGGTGGGACTGGGGGGTCTCCAGAGGGGTCTCGGTTCCCTGAGATGCTGAGTCTAGAGAAGAGAATCCCAGAATAATTCAGGTTGGAAAAGACCTCCAGGATCATTGAGTCCAACCTGTGAGCACACCCCACCTTGTCAGCCAAAGCTGAGCACATCCCATGGGTAAATCTCAAGTTCTGCCAGGAAAGGCACATTCTGCTGTCCCCTTAGAGGAGCAGAGGGAAATGGAACAGTTACTGGGCTGGGCTGGGATCAATCCCTCCCTTCCCTTCATCTCCCAGTTCCTGGAGATCAGGATCTCACAGCAGTGCTGCCTCACAGCCAGGCTGTGGAATTTTCCAAGCAGCCCAAGCCCTACTTGGCAGCCCCTGGGGAGGGAACCCAGACAAGCTGGATCACTCTGGGTTACTCTGTGCCCGGGTTCTGCACTGGCTGAATGGAAAAAAATGGGAAAAAAAAGGAAGGGGGGAAAAGCCCCAGAGGAGGTGGAGGTGAGGCTATGGAAAGCTTCCCCTGCTCACTGAGCTCAGCCCTTGCAGAGACTCTAACCTAAATTAATAGATCCTCTGGGGTGTGCAAAACTGGGCTAATATTTTGCAAGAATAGCTCTCCCCTGCCTCTTGCCCTCCAGTATGATGAAGACAAAATGCCTTCATTATTGCAGCATTTAACAGTGTGCAGTGTTTATGAAGAGGCTGGAGGATGTGAAGGAATCCAAACCAATTACATTAATCTCCCAGTAAATAAAGCTGCAAATATTTACCTTCACTACACTGCTTTATCTTATTGGACAAGCTCTGGAATTAATCTAAATCCAGTCCTTTAACCTTGCTGGATGGATTGTTGTCCCTGACATCAGGAGGACACCCAGACTGTCCAGCTGGGCTCCACAGGCAGACCCCAGCTCGTCCATTTATTGCATTTTGGGAGGCCTGTTTAAATCTCCTAAGCTCTAAGAGAAGCTTTCCCTGACTCCAAAGAGCTGCTGGTGGTTCAGGGAGATGCTGCAGTGCAAGGGAAGTGCAGAACAACCCATCCATGGTCAACAAACAGCAGCAGGGCCACATTTTATGCAGGATTGTTCCTGGGGTGATGGCAGCTCATCACCATGGAACCATTCTTCACAGGAACCCACTGATCCAGCCCAAGCTCTCCCTGTGCCCCAGACAAATCCCATTTCTGCTCCAAATTCCCTACAATTTTAACTTTTTGGAAAAGTAGACTTTTGAATTCATGTACTGAATTCTGAATTCACTCAGAATTCAGCGCATGAATTCCAAAGTCTAGTTTTCCAAAATGTCAGAATGTGTATCTAAAACACAAAATGTCAGAATGTGTATCTAAAACACAAAATGTCAGAATGTGTATCTAAAACACAGCAAGGCCCTTTTGCCCATCACAGTCTGAGTGTGAGGCTGCCCTGGCTGTGGTTTCAAACTCCCCAGATGTGTCCAGCTGTTCCTGGGAATGGCTTTCAGAGAATCGCAGAGTCACGGAATGGTTTGGGTGGGAAGGCACCTTAAAGACACCAAATTCCAGCCCTCCCATGGGCAGGGACACCTCCCACTGTCCCAGCTGCTCCAAGCTCCATCCAGCCTGGCCTCTGGCGCCAATCCTGGCGCACAGGATTCTCAGCACAGCCTTCAAACACTCTTCTCTAAAGCCCATCAGCACAAGTTGTCCTGAACAATGTTACCTGAGTGTTCTGGAATATCAGAGCTCCCTCCAGCTCAGCTCTGCCAGGCTGTGCAAGTCAGCCCCTGGAGAGCTTTTGAGTTATTTTGTGTAAACACTTTCAATCTCCAGATCTTGGCAATTGGTGCTTTATTTATTTAATGTCTCCTCCTTACACCTTGGAACAGCATTTTGCTTACACAAGTCCCAAAGCAGAAGAGGGAAAAATCATTCCAAAGGTGCTGTGTAACAGCTCCTTCCTGTCCATTTAGGCAATTTATAGTGAAACCAGACAGCTTTGAGTAGACAAATCCATTCCCTCCATAGTTTATATCCCATAATAGTTTCTTCCTCTCATAAATTTAACTTACATATGAGAAATCACACCAATTCTCCAAAAACCCTGTGAATTTCATTGGTGGGGAGAGGGGAGGAGATAGAAGGCTAATTAGAAGGCTAATTTATTATTTTATGGTATTCTTTTATATTAAAGAATGCTATACTAAAAACTATACTAAAGAATAGAGAAAGGATCTCACAGAAGGCTAAAAAAGATACGAATGAAAAACCTGTGACTCTCCAGAGCCCTAACACAACTGGACTGTGATTGGTCATTAAGTTAAAACAATTCACATAAAACCAATCAAACAATGACCAGTTGGATAAAAAGGAGATAATATTGTTTTCCTGGCTCCTGGCATGGCCCCAGGTGTGGTATTTGCTTCCTCCCTGGATGAAGGAGGAATTGAGAATCTGACTCCATGTTCTTAGAAGGCTAATTTATTATTATATTATATTATATTATATTATATTAT
>JAWWMN010000057.1:10839335-10849583 GCA_035047745.1 Catamblyrhynchus diadema
TTTCTCCTGAGAAGCTGAGAGGCCTCAGGAACAAAATGCAAACAATGGTTATCTGCTGCTGTGGAATGCAACAGGTGGGTCTGTGATTGGCTCATGTGGTTGTTTGTAATTAACGGCCAATCACAGTCATCTAGCTCGGACTCTCTGGTCAGACACAGGATTTTGTTATCATTCCATTCTTTTGCTTTCCTTGCTAGCTTTCTGATGAAATCCTTTCTTCTATTCTTTTAGTATAGTTTTAATAGAATACATATAAAATAATAAATCAGCCTTCTGAAACATGGAGTCAAGATTCTCATCTCTTCCCTCATTCTGGGACCCCTGTGAACACCACCACAGGATCCCATCCGTGTCCTCCATCCCATCCATGTCTTGGGCCATGGCAGAGGCACTCTGCTCTGGGAGCCTGGTGGCCTCTGGTGGCTTCCAGACTTGGGTCCTGTTTGAGTCAGCTCACAGAGGTCAGGAGCAGGCAGGGTTTTCTTCTGATGAGAAACTCTCCATGGCATTGGAGAGGCTGATTCCAATCTGGGCACCACAGAAGAGTTGTCTGCAATATTTTCCACGTCTTTTATTTTGGTGGGAAGCAGTGAAATGGATTTTCAAGCAATCCCTCCTTTCACCCGCTGATTCTTTGCTGGTAACATGTATTTAATTCCAGAGCAGCGTGTTCCCAGAGTGTCTGGAAGGTAAATGAGAAACTTTTGCTATTCAGAAGGAAAAATAAAATGTCTTTCACAGCTGCTGCCTATTCTTACGATTGTTGCTACTCCAAACAAGTTTGCCTGCAATGTGAAATAAATGTCCTCATTTATAATCCTTGAAAAGAAAAGAAGCAGGTGAAGGCTTCCTAGGAAAGAGAGTGCAGGAACGAGAGGAACAGCAATTACAGAGAGCAGGGACTGAGCTGCTTTGGGATGATTTCGTACTGGGGAAGTGGAAATGGCTGTGAGTGGAACATCTCAGGAAGGGCACAACCCTGGAAATTCCCCCCGACCTGATCCAAAGGATGCCAGAAGGGATGGAGGAAAGGCAGGGCTCTGAAAGGTCATTTTTGGACCTATTGTTTCAAAGGGGAAGCATCAGCATTAAAAACTGGGATGAAAAGTCACCCTTAACTCTCAGGTCCCTCCCAGCCCAGCCCATTCCATGACTGTGACCCCAAAGGCAGCACTGCTGAGGGCAGGGCCAGTCTGGGATGGTCCCAGTGCTGTGCCAGCACTTCCCTGCCTTTCCCTCCAAAGGGCTGGCAGTGCCCACAGGGGCAGCCCCTGCACCTGGATCTGTGACAATTCCTGCTCAAACCTTCCCCATTCTCCTGTGAACGGAGCACTTGTAATTAACACACCGTTTCAAAGGCTGCAAGGCTTCCTAAATCAATGCAAATTCTGTGTTTGTACAGGAGGAGGAGGAGGGGGATTTCAGAGCCCACTCTGTGAGGAATGAATTTCATCTCATGGCTGCTTCAGTGCACAGATGTCTGCTCAGGAATGGATTTCTGGCCATCAAACATTGTCTTTGATGCTGTCAGACAGCTTTGCTGTGTTTGATCCTGATTACCCTGAGCATCCTACCGTGGGCTGGGGTGTAATTAGATGGGAAAGGATCCCAGCAATTTATTCCACATTGCAATTGTCCTGTGAAGTGTTTCTGTGGCTGAAGTTACAGCTCAGCCAGATTTCAGTCCACAAACATTGGTGTTCCTGGTGGGTTCTTGGTCTTCTCCCTTGAATCCACTCCAGCCAGATCCAGCTGTTCCTCACAGCTGGGACCACAAAACCTCATTGCTGGTTTTCCAGCATGTCCCAGTCAGGCGTTGCCCAAGATTTAGGAATATGCAGTCCCCTAAGCAGTTCTGGGTGTTTGGAACTGCAGAGAGCAGTTGTGGGTGTTTGGAACTGCACAAAGGCAGCATTGGAGGTGTTTCATTTTTCTCATCCCCAGTTCTCCATGAGAGAGAAAATACAGAAAGCAAAGTTCTCCTCATCAGTCTCAGATGAAGGAATGTATTATCCATTAAAAGTCTCAGATTTAATGATCCTGCTTTGTCTGCACCTCTTTGGCTCATCACAATATTGTCATTTATATTTATGAGATTAGAGGGAGATTTAACATGTTATGAACTTCCCAAATCCTTGGATTAAAAAAAAAAAAAAAAAAAAAAAAAAAAAGAGCTTTTTGTTTTGAGTTTATGAACAAAACAAACCAAGCCAAATATCGAGGGGTGGGCAAGAAGAGAGAGTTTTGGTGGGCAGAGAAAAGTGGGAAAGGACAGGAATTCCATTCTGGCTTCAGTTTGGGAATATCTTTCAGGAGCCAGTTTAGCAGTGCCAGGAGAACTGCTGGGATTAAATGGAGTGATTTCCTGGGTGGAACAGGGCATGGATGAACATTCCTCCTCATTGGATCATTTCCCCCTGCCCGATGTGTCACCAGGAACTCCTTTACTTCTCCTTTACCAGAACTCTCTGCCAAGGAACCTTCCCAGGCCTGTCACACTCTGCTTGGCTTCCCCCCACTAATCCTTTGGCCTTTTTCCATTTTTTTGGTCAAAAATATCAGAAAAGCCTAGCAGCTGATGGCATGGGTAACTCAGAGCCAGGCTGGTACAAGGGACAGGAGCACTGAATGTCCCAGCCTTGATTTCCTCACTTACTCATTCACTACATCCTACCAAACCACCCTCTGTGGCTTTGACCAAAAGCATCTCCTGAAATCCCAGATTTTGGAGATCCAAAGTCTTGGGTGAATCCCCAAGGTCTGCCCAAGGTTCTGCCCAAGGTTCTGCCCACCTTCTCCTGGCTGTGCCAGGCCCAGCAAGGAAGGTCCCCAAGCCTCCTTGACAAGTCTTCCAGACCAGCCCTGGGACATTTGAAGGGTTTTGAAGGGCTGGTGGCCACAGGACTGAGGGAGAAGCCAAATTCTGGGTTCTGGAGCTGGTTGAAATCCCACCACTCACAAAAGTGCCCAGCCAGGCCTGGACCTTGCTCATCCTTTGCCTCCTGAGGGTGCAGTGGCCTCGATTCCCCTCCAGAGCTGCAGTTCCTCCTCCTGGGCCCAGCAGTCTCCTCCTGACCATGGCAGTGCCAAGGACATCTCCACCATCCTCCTCCCAGGCTCTCCACATCCTGCAATCCCAGGTCAGGGCCCTTTGGATCAGTCTGGAAAAGCACTGGCCCCGTTTCTGGGTCAGAACCTGTGGAAATCAGCATCTTCCACAGTCAGGGCTTTGAAAACTCAGCTCCAGCTGCGAGAGGAGTGACCTTTCCAGAGCAGAAGGATCCTTCTGAAGCTGCCAGGAGAGCATTTTGTTCCTGCACTGCTGAGCCCTCTCACAGAGGGCTCAGGGCTGACTTTTCTCCCCTACTTTAATTATTTTCTTTACCTTGAAATGACAGCCAGGCTTGGAAGAGAAAAGCAAAGAAAAAACTTTTTTCAGGCAAAGTATGAAAGAAAACACAGTAGAGTGGTGCAGAGCAGGCCTTGCCTGTGTGACCAGACCTTCCTGAGGTTCTCCAGCCCTTCCTGGAGGGACAGGGAAGGGAAAAAGGAGCCTCTGTGTGACTGGGAATATTCCTTCTCTCTATCTCCATGGGCACATGGACAGTGCTGTCCTCACCTGCAGTGGCTCCACAGGACACGTGGCCCCGCCACACTGACAGCTCTATTTTGCTATTTTGCTCCCACTCTGAGATGATTTGCAGCCAAAAAAAAAAAAAGTTAAGATGCAAAAGCAAGAAAATTGTGTCAATGGTGTTTGGCTGTGGCCCAAGGCCAGGCACACAGCAGGCGTGGGAGCTCCCTTGGATGTTTGTGCTTGATGAACGCCCACTTGAAACGGCTGAGGAATTTCAATATTTGGACAGATGGCTGGATCCCAAAGCCGAGTTTAAAATACATATGGAAGCTCTTCAGAAATCACAGTCTCTTCCTTTGCTGGGAGTTCTTTCTTGGAAGAAAATATTCTTCCTTTTTTGTTGTTTGAAGGACCACGATTGGGGAACCTCTTCCCACCATGGGCTGCACTGGACCTGGGATCATTTCCTCACTTTGTCGCCCTCCAGGATATTGGGAAGGGCTGTCCTTGGGGTCGCTGCCTTTAAAACAGAGTGGGTTTTGTCTGCAGTCACGGAGAGCGCTGGTGTCACCAGGTAACAAATTCTGACAGGTTCATTTCCACAGGTCCAGCTCTCACCCACAGCACACACAAGGTGCTGCTCCCTCTGCTCATCCCAGCCTGGAGGGACCCTGGGGGCTGTCCCCAGCCCAGCGCAGCCTTTTAGCGTGGCTGCTGGCAGGATCAAACCTCCAGCAGGTGCCTACAGATCCTACAGATCCCACAGATCCCATGGATCCCGTGGAGCAGAGCCCTGGAGCCAGCCCTCCCTCCCTCCCAAGCAGAGTGGGACCCTCACAAATCACCCAGTGCAGACAGAATCTCCCTGAGGATGAAGATATTTGCTCTGTTAGCATGGCAAACATGCACTCCAAGTCTTGTTGGGGTGTAAACTGCCTGGAAGCTCTTTTTTCCCAAGGAATGTGTTTATTCAATCCCTCTTTGATCATCCAGGGATAGAAGCCTCAGCTATGTTCTGTGCACATAAAACAACTATTATTTTTGTTGCAGAGACCCAGGCAGGTTGGTTTAGTGGCAGTGATTTATGGAGAACTCCCTTTTTGGAGGCTATAATGTTAATTAATTGTTTCTGGAGGACTTGGATAAAAAGCATATTTACTCCTGCCACAGTCAAACGCTCAATATTTTGTGCATTCCCCAAATCCTGCCCATGGATGTCCACAGAACAGTGGCCCAGCAAACGAGGCAGCTGCAGGAGGAGCTCAGACACGACTGTGAAATGGTCAATTATTTAGATTAATTAATGAGTAATGCCTCTCCATGCATTTTGCATGTCATTTGAATCTTCCAAAGCCAGAGCTTTCAGCTGTTGTTGTGCCTCTGGCAGAGCCACGTTCCTTGCAGCAATCACAGGGAATGCTGCTCTGCAGAAACTTTGGGATTTCTGTGTGCCAGGAGTCCTCGGGAAACCCAGCAGCATCTCTGAGGAGCAGCAGAGCCTGGTGTTTAAACTGGTTCCAGGCAGAGAAAGCTCTGTAGGTGTCTCAGCGAGGGGGGAGGCATCCCTTGGGATCGGCTCTGTAAATGCCTGGAACCTGCACTCAGATCCTTATCTATATTCAGGCACCTCCCTCCCACAAAATTACCAGGGATTATGTGCTTTTAAAAACCCCACCGAGTGCTTATTTGCATTTTTATGTGCCTGGCTGCATTAAAAAAAACCCATTTCTGGCAGCCAAGTGGAAGGGAATCCAAGGGGAATCCCCTGGTCTCTGCTCGCTCCAGGACTGGGGACAGATCTACGTGTTGGTGACACTCTGCTGCTCATCTCTGGCCTGTGCAGCCTTTGGGGGTGAAGGGCCAGAGATCCAGAGTGCCAGGAGGGTTTGGGCTGGGAGAGAACTCAGGGATCACCCAGTGCCACCCCTGCCATGGCAGGGACACCTTCCACTGTCCCAGGTGCTCCAAGCCTGGCCGTGGGCACTGGATGGGCTTTGAGGTCCCTCCCAGCCCAAAACATTCTGGATTCAATGCTGGCCTCAAAGATGCCTCAGGAAGGAAAGAACTGAGCGTTGCTTTCCTTGGGTTTTCATTTTGTTTTTTGATAAACTTCACATTGCCAGAATTTCAATCTCATGGTTACACCTGCTCTCACAGCTGCTGATACCTTCTGGTGGCAGAGGCATCTCTCAGTTTATAAAAAAGCCAGTTCAGTGCATTTCTGCAAAGTATGATGGGACTGGAATTGAATCTCCTGTTTGTTTGCGTTTCCATTTCACTACCAAGCCACTTGGCAAAACTGAGCACATTTATTTTATATATTTAGTGTCACCACACCTCCAGTTACCTTCCTCCTTCCAAGTGGGGCATGAGAGGGCTCTTCAGTCATTTCCCAGGTGCATTCAGCTCTTTCTGCTGGTCCTGGGGCAGGAGTTCAACCTTTCCCCTGCCCTGGGAGGGAGGAGGGGGACACAGGCGCAGTGCTGGGGTGGGGCTGTCCCTGCCTGGGGACAGGAGGTGTCACTGCCATGGCAGGCAGGGATGTGCCTTGTTCCCAGCACAGTTATCTCTGGTGTCATCTGGGAGACAGCAAACGCGGCAGGACAGAGAGGAGAAGGAGGGAATGGGGGGAGGAGGGAGTTTTAGGTGATGCAGGAGCAGGACAGAGCAATGCTGGGTGTTTGGGAAGAGCCTTGGAGCTGATTTGCACAGCTCCTTCCTCACACCTCTCAGCTGTTCCCTTCTGCAGGAACATGGGAGTGTCCAATGGACACATCCAGAGGTGGAACTTCAACAGACCTGCCCAAACATCCAGAACTGGGTTTTGTCTCCTCAGACTGACACGATCCCTCCTTGCTGTGATTCCAGGGCTGCCCAAACCCTCCATTCCCAGGGAGCTACTCCAGGACTTGGAGACATAACCTCACCTTCTCTCTCACTGCCTGTTTGTGATTAGGCTGGGTTGAGTCTCAGAGATGCAGGGAGCTCCTGGGGCTGGGAATCCACGGGAACAGCTCATTTCCAAGGAACCAAGCTCAGGTGTTTTGCACATGAAGCAATTCCTTCTCCTCTGCTGACTCATTTCCCTGGGTGAGCGGCACAAGGGCCAGAAGAGCCCTGCCTGCATTGTCGGGTCAGGCCCTTCCAAATGAAGGATTTCTTTCTGCAGCTGACACTTGCTGTGAGCACCTGGAGCTGCCAGAGGGGCTGTCAGGCTGCCAGGGAGCTCAGCCACTCCCCAGTGCTCCCGTCAGACCCTGCCCAAAAGGAGCAGCTCAGGAATAATCAGCCAGATTCAGTTCAATCCCTTTTATTCCCTGCAAGGAGTGAGCACAGACAGCTCCAGCTCCCCTGGAGCTGCTGCAGGAGCCCTGGAGACTCTGGATGCTGCTGCTGATCAGCCTTTCATTTGTGGGGCTGTAATTAAGGACAAATGTGGAGAATTCCTAATGATGCCACGATCCTTGAGACCCAGAGATGTGAGAATCTGGATGGCATGGAAGGGAAAATCTCCTCTGGGCCAGGGGAGGTGTAGCCCAGCTAAGGGACAGTCCAGGCTGCTTCCCTCTGGGCAGAAAGGGCAGCTGCTGGTGCTGGAGGAGGAATGAAGCTTTGGGAGTGTTCCTGCCCTGCTGCCTCACTGGGTCTGGCTGTGGACTCTGAGCCAGGACCTCCCTCCTGCCTGGGGCGAAACCACAGAGCCCTGGAGGACAACACAGGCTTGGTGTTATCCTGGGAAAGGGGGTCACTGGTCTGGAATGGGACAGCTCTGAAATGGGATGGGCTGGACCCCTGGAGGGGCTGAAATGGGATGGGCTGAACCCTTGGATGGGCTGAACCCCCTGGATGGGCTGAACCCCTGGATGGGCTGAACCCCTGGATGGGCTGAAATGGGATGGGCTGAACCCCTGGATGGACTGAAATGGGATGGGCTGAACCCCTGGATGGGCTGAAATGGGATGGACTGAACCCTTCTCCCTCTGGAGCCTCACTCAGGGATTCCAATTTATGGAGCTGGTTCCTCTCCTCTCCCCACACTACCCCGGCCTGGAGGAATCCATCCAACGGCTCATCCACAGCCTTGAACCATGGATATGTTTGCCCCAGTGAGCTTTTAGAGGGTTTTTTTTAAAGCATTCAGCTCCCTGTAAGTAGTGTCTGTTAATTTCTCATGAATAATGATTAGTCTGTAGCTCCAATCAGTCCTTAAGATCCTGCACCTCATCAGGAAGTTAATTACACTTAGTTAGCAATTGCAACAAAAGACGTGCTTCTTGTTGACTCTGCTCCAAATCCTCATTTCTTCTCCTGACAGGCCTTGTCTCATCTCCCTGGGAAGCATCTTGGCCTCCATTTATTTACAAGACTGTTTTATTTCAAAGAAATTCTAAAGTGACCTGACAGGGAGAAATCTGAGGAAATTAAGAGGGAGGCCTGGCTGATGGCAAGGAAACAAGCTGAGATTTCCAGTAATAAGTGTCAGCTGGAGCAAGGAGATGTCAGATCAGCTCGTTAGAGTGCATGAAAGGCCTTCCTCCCTCCCAGCCTGGCTGCATCCCCAGTTACTCAAGGACTGGTTATGGAATTGCTTTTGATTCCTGATTTGCAGGGGGCACTGGAGCACGTGCAGGTTCCTCAGCACGGATCCCTCCTGGCTCAGGCTCCTCCAGGAGCATCAGCACGCTCTGCATCAGCTGCTCCAGGCCCTTCTCCAGCTCCTTTTCATGTCCTGAGATCTCCAAACCCTGGGGCCAAACCTTGGCCACCACGTCCATCCCTGCCACGTGTCACACACATTTATTATATAGAAAGGAGTACATTTTTTATATAGAAATGAGTCATATTTATTCCTGAGGAGCTGCTGCCACTGTGCTCTCTCTCCAAGCCCTCAGCTTAGAAGGAAAGATTCATTTCAATCCCTTTTATTCCTGTTTATTCCTGTTTATTCTGTGCCCTTTGCAGGTTGGATTCACTGATGCCCTGTAGAGGCGATTCCCTCCCTTGCCCTTTTGAGGTTTCTCACCAATGTGACTCACATTTCTGCAGGAAATCTGCATTTTTGGCATTCCCAAGGGGCTGCTGGTGTGCTACAGGTCTCTGTTTTCCTGTCTGGAATGCTGCTGAAGAGCTCTGGGGGTGATTTATAGCTACCAACGCTCTGCAGTGGTTTTTCTCTTGAGCTCAGGATTATTCTCCCCAGAATCTCCATCTCCAAGTCCTCCTGTGGCTCCTGCAGTTGTTCCGTTCAGCTGTTTGTCTTGCCAGTTCTGATCTTCGTTTTATTTGCATCTCATGTGCTGCCACAAGAAGTGCTTTGTCTTCACCTGCCTGGTGACAGAGAAGAGGCAGAGAAAGATCAGATAAAGCCTCCCTTGGTGTTCCTGAGCACTGGAGCTGTCACAGGGGGACCAAAAGTGCCCTGTCCCAGGGGAAGGGTGTGTTCTGCAATAATCACATCATCCCAGCAGCCTTTTTTGGGAAGTGCCACCACCAAACCTCCTCAGATACCACCACTGAGCCCCTCCAGCCTCCTGCTCTTCCCAAACCCTGGGGCTGTACCTGGGCCTGGCTCTGGAGCCAAACCCAGCTGTTCCTCCCTCCCAGCCTCCTCCTTCAGTTTGTTTATAAAAATTCTCCGTGGCTTCCACATTCATTAGCAGTTTGCCATCTGCTGTCTTAATAAAGTAATAAATGAGTGTCGTGGTGAGTTTCTTGACGGGCTTGAAAGCTTCATTTGCATGAGTATTTTCATCCATCTCTTCTAATTCTGCTCCCCTTCATCTGCAATGTGTCCTGACTCTTTCTGTTCCTGGAGGTCTCTCACAAAACGCTGC
The DNA here is from genome assembly GCA_035047745.1 of Catamblyrhynchus diadema. Classification (NCBI taxonomy): domain Eukaryota; kingdom Metazoa; phylum Chordata; class Aves; order Passeriformes; family Thraupidae; genus Catamblyrhynchus; species Catamblyrhynchus diadema. The sequence continues at coordinate 10,848,747 of JAWWMN010000057.1, forward strand.
TAATGCTGGGACAGGTGTTTAAAAAATAAAAAAGCCATTGCAGGATCCCAGGTTGGTGTGTCCTCCATGACTTTCAGAGCAGAGCTGCTGCTTTCAGAGAATTGTTCTTATTAAAGCAACAAGAGGCTTCTTCCCACCCAAACTGCCCCTTCCCAGGCCCTGGGGCTCCACCAGAGCAGGCTTTGCTTGGTTTCAGAGCAGAGCAGGGGTTGTTCACTGGCTGCTGCTAATTTGAGGTCAGGTATGGGAAAAAAGCCCATTTTAGCTGCTGCCATTCCTCCCTCCAGGAGGATTTATGGAGCAGGGAGGGCTGGTGCAGTCTCACAGCGCTTCTGAAGGAGTTAAAGGAGCAGCAGAAGGTGCAGGACTGTTCCCTGCTGGTTTTCTCTCTGCTTATCAATTATTCCTCGCTGTGGATGGGCTGCAGGGTTTGAACATCAGCACAAGGCTCCTCCACACCTGCTCTGGGACAGGAATCGGGTTTTGCAGTCAGCTTTAGCCTCAGGTGTATGAGGGACAGGTGGGAATCAACTGCAGGCAAAGAACCTTCCCAAACTCAGGCTGAAGGAGCTGCACAGGGCAGGGTCCCTCCCTGCACCCTGTTTTAAAAGCTGTTTTCATGGAATTTCCTCAGCTAGGAGGGGCCACAGGGTCCCTGTCCCTGTACAGATCCCCCTCCCCCCTGTGGGAATCCACAAAATCAGAGGGCTTTGGGAAAGCTGCAAAAGGCCTCAGAGACAGCAGAACTGTGATTAGAACCAAGCAGCAGCCATGAGATTGGTCAGCAGAAAAATTATTTAAAAAGTAGAAAAGCAAGGACAAATAGAACAATGGTCT
>JAWWMN010000057.1:10867971-10878116 GCA_035047745.1 Catamblyrhynchus diadema
GAGATTTGGATCATTTGTCCTTGGTGCCCAGCTGGAGCAGGAATTGTTTTGTCTCCCTGCTCTGTGCAGAGAGCTCGCCAACACTTAACATGAAGTTCAGACCCACACACTAAAGCAGCACAAAATCTGAGAAATATAAACACTAAAAGTGAAGGCACCACCAGTGTGAGTCCCATGGCAGGCACAGCCAGACCCTTCCTGCCTGGCCTGAGAGCTTCCCAAGGACCTGTCCCCTTCCATGGAAATGGCCCTGCCAGCGCCTCCAGGACCATCACCCTGGGAGGGGAGGTGACCAACAGAGCCAGTTCTGGGACAAGGACACAGCAGCCTTTGGGGGAAGGTGAAAGCCTGGCCAGGGACCAGCCTGGAGCAGAGGAATTCTCCCAGTCAGTGTTCAGCCCTGAATCCCACTGGATCACTCCCCCTGAGGGGGAACCAGCCAGGTGCTCACCGCAGTGCCTTGGAATTCCCCCTTGGCATTGTCCCTTGGCATTGTCCCTTGGAATTTCCCCTTGGAATTTCTCCTTGGCATTGCCCCTTGGAACTGCCCCTTGGAACTGTCCCTTGGAATTGCCCCTTGGCATTGCCCCTTGGCATTCCCCCTTGGAACTGTCCCTTGGAACTGTCCCTTGGCATTGCCCCTTGGCATTCCCCCTTGGCATTGCCCCTTGGAACTGTCCCTTGGAATTGTCCCTTGGCATTGCCCCTCAGCACACCAGCAGTTCTGTCTGGGCATCACTTCCCAGTGATGGAGAAATGGGAATTTAGCCCCCAAAGCCCAGAGCAGGGTTATGCAAAAGCCCAGGTTGGCAAGGTTACCCAAAGCCCAGAGTGCGCAGCCCTGGGCAGGTGATGCCCCTGGGATGCCCGGACACTGCCACCTGCCCTGGGCATGGTCACCTCATGGCCACGGTGAAATCCTCCCCCAGGAGCTCCTGCCAGCATCTCTTTGTGCTGCTGGGAGCATCCCAAAGGAGCCAGTGATGTTGGCAAGCTGAACCTGTGTCCCTCTGCAGCAGGACCCTCCCTGGGGCTCCCCTGGTGACACAGGACAAGCCACCAACGGCCCTGTGTCCCCAAGGGACATCAACCCTGGAGTCAGGGCTCCATCCTTTCTGGATCTGCATTTTAAACCTATTTTCTGCTGCTCTCCACATTTTTCCTGTTGGTTATTATGGTTGGAAGTATTCAGTTCCAGGCTCTGCATGTTAATTCCTCCCTGCCACACTCTCCCCGCTCCCATGCCGCTGGCCAGAAGATCCCAAGGTACAAATCTTTTGTTTCCCAGAGAATACTTGCTGGTAGAAGCTCATCTTTATTTATCAGCAGTTGTGTCAGCAAGCCTTTAAAAACCCAGCTGATCTCCCTCGCCTGCTCGCTGCAAATCAAAAGAGCCTGCGGGAAATCGGGTAGAACAACCATTAGATTAAATAAAAGCTGCCCCTCCGCCTCCTGCGCTCCCCTAATCCTCTTCCCAGCGAGTGCAATGCCCACCGCGCTAACCCGGGGGACACGGGGGCTGCGGGATCCATCGGGGGCTGGAATTACAGCAGCTCCTCTGCGGGATAATTGAGCAATGCAGTTTATTGTCCTCATCACTCTCACAGCCTGCCGAGCCTTGGGGAGAGGTGGGCATGGGGAGGGTGGATTTTCCACAGAGCTGGAGCTGCAGTTCCTCCCTCTGGCAGGGAAATTCCAGCCCGGGGAATTCTCAGCCTCTCCTCATCTCCGAGGTGCTCACAGCAGATGATCTGCTCCCCGCTGGGGGTCTGTCACTGAAAAAATCCCTTTTTCTGAAAAATCCCTTCGCCAGGGTTTCTTCTCCTGGGAAGCTGAAAAGCCTCAGAGAAAAATGAAAACAAGAATTATCTGGTTGCTTCTCCTGTGTTTTGCTGCTTTGGAATGTGTTTGGAGATTGTTTATCCAACATGTGAATTGTTTTTACTTAATGACCAATCACAGGACTCCTCAGAGTCAGTCACGAGTTTTTAATCAATATCTTGTTAAGCCTTCTGTAAGTATCCTTTCTCTATTCTTTAGTATAGTTTTTGCATAGCAATGTATTAGAATAGCATTATATTCTTTTCTACAATATAAAACAATATCATAAAATAATAAATAATAAATTTGTTTCTAAAATAATAATAATAAAATAATAAATTAGCCTTCTAAGAACATGGAGTCAGATTCTCAATTCCTCCTTGGTCCTGGGGACCCTGACAATACCACAGGGGTCTGCACTGGCAGGGGCTGGGCTCAGCTCCGACCTCAGTCCTTGCTCAGATGGGGGAGTCTGACCCAAAGCTCAGAGCTGGGCTCCCTCAGGGCTCCAGAGGTGACTCCCTGACCTGGCACGGGGACCCCAGCAGAGCAAATCCCCCTCTCCAAATACCAGGGTGGCCAAGAAATTTCTCCCCAGCCCTCAGCAGCTCCCTCTGTGCCAGCTGAATTCATGCTTCACCAGCTGGGCACCTCAGGCAGTGGCTGTGACCAGTGCTGGTCGTGGGACACAGCTGTCCTGGGCTCCAACAACAGCAGCAAGAGCTCAGCACTTTCCTTTGCTTTGTTTTGTTGGGTTTGGTTTTGTTTTCAAAGGCATCCTCTGGTGCTTCCACCCCAGCTCCTTGCACAGATGAGATTTTATTTGTGTGAAATGACTCCTGGGGGTTTGTTGTCATTGCTTAGGTCTGGGAGATTTATTATAAAACAATTTCTCAAGAAACTGTGACGAATGAAAATTTCCATTCTATGTATTTCAATGTGAGAATGCTGGTGGGAAGAAGCCAAGCAAAATATTTCTTTAGTTTTCTCTTTTTCTCCAAATCCTAAACGGGAGAAATCTAGGTTTTTTCCAACTGGAAAATGAGAGTGTTTGCCTCGACTTTCTGTGCCCATGACAATGTGAAGAAATATTTATTGCAGGGAGTGAGCAACAGGCTCTCCACAGTGCAGAAGGGATTTATTGGGACATTTCCTTTTCATGAGGGAAAACATCGTTATATTATTTCTTTATTTCTTCAGCTGCTCTCCCTGTTTTTCTGTTGCTTCCGTGGTTTTCTCACAGAGGGAAACACAGAGGAGGCAACGCAGAAATGGAACATTTCTGTTTGAAAACAGAGCTGGCAAAAAAAGGGAAAACCCTGGGTTGGTTTCAAGCTGCTGCCTGGAAACTTAAATGCAGAGCAAATGACAATTTTGTCTCACTTAGAAATTTCCCTGGGGAAAAAACTCCCAGCTCTCACTCTGCTCTGCTTTTTGAGCTTTCCAGATCTCTAAAACCTCCCCTGATGAGTTGTTCCTGGGGGGGTTTTCATAATCCTGCTGGTGAATTGTCCCTGTCACACCGCGGAGCCACCAACAAAGGGCAGGGAGTGACTCCTGGCACATCCCACCCACGGCTTGTTTCAAACCCTTTGGACCAGAGATTGCTTTTAATGAAGCCTTCCACCCTCACACACATGAAATGCAGCAAATTAAGTTTTTGGATGTAAAATACCAGTTCCCAAACCCTGCCAAAGCCAGGCTGGCAGAGCAGCACTGGTGGAGCCTGGAGGTGAAAAGGGGAAGGACCCCCTTGTCTCTTGCCCCTGATATCCCCAAATCTGCACATTCTTATCCCAGCTCTGAATTCTGCCTCTTTTTCTGGCTTTGTAGGGATTTCCTGCTGATGGGGTGGGTGAGAAATGATTCCTCTTTTCCCCAGGGACCCTGTCTGAATTGCCAAATCCTCATTTCCACCTCAGCTTAATGAAATCTGAGGCTGGTCCCTCATCCATCCCTGATTCCACAAAGCTGGTTTTACACAGCCTGGAAGAAGAGCTGGACACTGCTGGGAAATTTGCTGCTGACAGTGGGGATTTTAGGAAATACTGGGGCTGAAAATGGAGAATTGCAGATGGATTTGATCAGGGGAAAAGGCTTCTGAAATCCTGGGTAAATAATGGGGAGGGAGGGAAGGAACCCCGGAGTTCCTGAGCCAAGTCCTTCCCTTGTCCCCCTCTTTGCTGTCAGTCTGTAATTCAGGCAGGTTTTGAACAAGAGGTTAGAAATTACTCTTTAACAAGTTTTTAATTGCTCCATGGATCCATGCATCATTTCAGAACTCACATTTCAGAACATTTTCACAACATTTCACAGCAAACAGTTCCACTCTAATTAATTAGAAGCTGAATGGGAAATACACCTTTTTCTTTTCCCCCTAACTTGCTGTGTTACAGATTATTTCTTCTTGGTTTGGGGTTATAGAAGCCAGGCTATTAATGCCCTTTACATCTGTTTGGTGCCACTTAGAGTCTTCAGGACTGTTATTGTATCTCCCAGGATATTTTTCCTGATGGAACAGTTCCCTTCAGTTCCACTTCCCCCTGTGGAGATCACAGTGCACTTTGGAACATCCTCCTTGCTGTTCCCTCCGGTTTTCCAGCTCTGCACCTGATTCTGCTGCAATTTTTTGGATAATCCATTGCTTCAATCAAATCACCCTCCTGCAAAAGCTCAGCTCCTCCTTTAAAGGGCACTAATGGGTGTGCAAGGCAGCCCTTGCCCTGATAAATGCCATGCCCAATCCTTTACTTTTATCATATTTATCCCTGAGCCTGCCACTTCCAAACCCCAGCAAGGATTTCAAAGTGCTCATTCCATTAATTTGAGACAGTTCCTCCATTTCTTAACCCATAAAGAAAAGTTCCACTGGCAGAATTCTCCTCAGTTCCTACGCAGCAAACATCAATGTGAGGAATTCATCTGGATTTTCTGCTCCAGCCTTATCTTCCTTGAGCTTTTCCTTCCTTGTCTGACTCATTCAGTGGCCTTGGAGCCTCTCTGGCAGCATTCCTGCTGCTGCTGCTGTGCTTCAGGAGGATTTGTTGGTATTTCTTGTACAGTTAGCAAGTTGTTCCTCGAAATATTTCCTGGCCTGTCTTGTGATGATTTCCCAAGGATCTTGCCAGAGCTGATGTTCCTCCCTCGTTCCCCTTTTAGACACAACACGCAGCTGAGGGCTTGCAGGGAGTTAGTGCCTTGTGACAGGAGTCACAGCAGGGGAAAACACAGCAGAAATGTGTCACAGCATCCCTCGAACCTGCTCTGGAGGTGGGACCTGCCACAGCTGTCCCTGTGTCACTGTGGGGACGTGGGTGAGCAGAAAACCCAGCCTGGAATTCACTGAGACACCAGCCAACAGCCAAGGGCTGGTTTATTCCTTTACAGATCCGTCAGTCACACCCTGGCAATGCTGCTGCCCAAGGCTCCTGCACCCTGAGGAGCGGAAGGCTCCCAAGGGCTCTGGGTGGGCTCTGAATCCCCCAGGAGCACCCTGGGTCCATCTGCTGTGGCCATCACACATCCTCTGTACAGAGAGAGAAATCCTCTCTGTTCTCTCCCAGGACTTCCCCGGGAAGCTGTGAGAAAGTTCAGAGAAAAGAATGAGAAACAATTCTCATCTCCACTTGCTGCTCCTGTCGTTGTGCACATGTGGAATGTGTTATGGAGATTTGTTTGCCAAAGGGCGATTTCTTCATTGGCCACTGGATGGTGATTGGATGGATTGACCAGTTAGGTCAAAGCTGGATGGACCAATTAGGTCAACACTGGATGGTATTTGGATGGATTGACCAGTTAGGTCAAAGCTGTATCAGACTGTCTGTGAGGGGATGAGTTTCTTAATAAGTACAGTATTGTAGGGGGATAGAATATAAAAAAATAAAGATAGTGTAGAAAGTAATCTTACCCCTAAGGAGTTGCAGCTGGGCCAATTATCAAAGATTGGGAGCAGGCCTGGCTTTAACAGAAGTCACAGCCTTCTGAGAACTTGGAGTCAGATTCTCATCTCTCACCCCATCCTGGGACCCACAACACCACAACAGGCAGCTGCTCTGGGGTCCCTCAGTCTGTGGGGAAAGGTTTGGGGCAAGCTCAGCACCCACCCAGCCTGCCCTGGGACCCTGCTGCCATCACCAGCTTCTGCTGAGCTCTGTGATTGATTACTGCTTAACGGAGCTCTGCATTTCCACCCCCACTGCCCTGAGCTGATACTCTGCTCCACCAGCTCCTGTGATCCCTCAGGGTCACTTTGGAGGGACATTACTCACCAGACAAGGAGGAATGCCCAGGTGTGAGCAGCAGAGAGGTGGACAGGAATGCTGGCAGGCTCCTGTGCAGCCACCTGAGCCCCAGCCTGGGCTGCAGGGGAGGTTGTGCACAGGGGCTGCACAGCCCAGCTGTTCAGAGGGCACATCTGCAGCTCAGGGCCAGGCTGGGCACACCTGAGCCTCTGGGCTGCAGTGCCAGACTGGGCTGGGCTGGCTGAGAGCTGCCAGGGATTCACTGCAGAAAATTCCATCGTTTTTCTGGGTGTTTCGGTGGAACTTCCTGCCCATGGTGGAGGGGTTGGAGCTGGATTGGAGCTTTAAGGTCCCTTCCAACCAAACCATTCCATGATCCCATGATTCCAGGGCGCTGGGATTCCATGATTCCATGACACTCACATCCCAGGTACTGTGCAGATCAATTCCAGAAGTGCTCCAGCTTTGGGCTTGGCTCCCCCATTGAAGCTGAGGCACAAAACAAAACCTTCCAGCCCCAAGAGTGGCAGCTGAGGTGGATGTGGCAGCAAGAGCTCGTTCTTTGGGGAGCAGGGTAATTTCAGAGCTCTTCAGACAGTAAATGAGGTGTTCTTCTAGGAAGAGATAACCAGCAAAATAACAGCATTTCCTAGAAGACGGAGAAATGCAAATAATCTTGGCAGTGCACACGGAGCAGGCAATCCACCTGCTCTCTGTGCACTGCAGAGCCACGTGGAGATGTTTATTCACACCTGGTACTGCTGCACAACATTTTGTTCTCTCCTCCTGTTCCCTGTGGTTTGATTTTCCCACTTTCTGTGCCCCACCAAGACCTGGCCTCAGCCACTGCCCTGGGCCTTGCAAATCACACACACACTGAGTTCATTTCCAGGCCTCTGTGTGCCTCCCCAGCCCAGGCTCTGAGCTGTGTTTTATTCAATATTTATGTTTCTCTGATACGTGAGAGGTCACTGAGCCTGACAGAGCTGAAGCCCCTGCCTGTGGGAGGGGGGATCTGCTGCAGCATCAGCAGAAAGTAAATGAGCTCCCAAATGAGAGTTCAGAGAGTTCTACTGTCGTTTCCATGCAGCTCTGGACTCTGCTCGTGCCTTCTTCCTTTGAGGGAGGAGGAGCTGCTGCCAGTGTCTGCTCAGCACAGGCTGGGGCTGGAGCAGAGTGCCAGGGGAGGGATCAGTGTCTGCTGCAGCTGCAGAGAGGCTCTCCTGCCCTTTCCTGCTGACCTGAGCAGCTCAGGAACAGAGCCCTTGCCCAGAGCAGCAGAGGAAAGGTGAACCCTCCATTCGCCACCTGGCTTGTCCCACAGCTCAGCCCTCCCTGCAGCACTTTGAGCAGCTGGACAGGCAAGTCCTGCATTTCTTCCCCTGCCTGCTCCCTGCCAGGACCTGGGCACACGTCTCGGGTTGCTGTTGATAATTGCTGCCCCGAGATGCGCAGGATGTCTCTGCTCGGCCCGTGTGGCTGAAGAACGAGTCTGGACTCTTTTCGGTCTTGAGGTTGTTTATTAATTCTTATCTATAAAATTTTCTTTCTGCCCAGCCGGGATCTGCTCAGCAGGGCAGCCACAGGCACTCTGACCTCCCCCGAGGCGGTGTTGTCCTTTTATACTACAAACTACGTGTAACATATTTACACTTAATCCCCAATACCTATCACCTGTGTTAGACAGTGCACTTCTACTCTAAACCAATCCCAAAGTGCCAACATCACAGCAGAAAATGGAGATCACGAAGAAGAAGAAGAAGAAGAAGAAGAAGAAGAAGAAGAAGAAGAAGAAGAAGAAGAAGAAGAAAGGCTGGACACGCCCAAATTCCTCCATCTCGTCCCCATAACCCCCATACCAAAAATCCTAAAATCTACATTTTCACTTTTTACACTACAAACTACGTATAACATATTTACACTTCATTCCCAATACCTATCACTTATGTTAGACAGTGCATTTCTACTGTAAACCAATTCCAAAGTGCCAACATCACAGCAGAAAATGGAGAACAAGAAGAAGAAGAAAAGCTGGACACGCCCAAATTCCTCCATCTCGTCCCCATAACCCCCATACCAAAAATCCTAAAATCTACATTTTCACCCCATGATATTTTTATTATTACACCATTCAAACCTGTGTGAATTTCAGGTCCTCATACAAAGCTGGTAACTTGCTCCAGGGGTCAAAATCACATCCCCAGGTGTTGCAGGGGTCTCTGAGCTCCTCAGCAACTCTGGACACCCAGAGGGATGTATTGAGTTCCGACAGGAATTTATTAAAAATTGAAAGTTTTATTCCCGAAATAAATTAAGAATTCATTAAAAATTCCTAATTAAAAGGCTTTAAAGTACAAGAGCCTGGCCAGGGCTAAACCCAAAATTTTTGGACCCAAAATGGACTAAAAAAAAAATTATATTTTTGTATTTTCACATTTTTGTAACTTTTGGTTCATTTGCATATTGGGGTTGTCTAATTAAAGTTTTGGGTTATGAAGTTCCATCCTCCTGATTTCTTTGATTTGCTGTTGTTTACAATATTTGGGCTTGAGGCTGTTACGGTGTCCTTGGATTTTGGGATGAAAAGGATTGTTTTGTTTAACTAAAAAAAATTTAAAAGTTAAAAAATTAAGGCATTGATGGCAACAGGTGAAAATTTGGGGTAAATGGGGCCTGACTGGGGTCAAACAGGCCCAAATTGGAGTTTTATAGACCTGGTTTGGGCTGTATGGGACCAAACTGGGGTAAATGGGCCCTGATTGGGGTAAATGGGACCAGTTTAGGGTAAAAGGGCACAGTTTGGGGTTAAATGGGCCCAGATTGGGAATAAATGAGTCCTGATTGGAGTAAAACGGGTCCAGATTGGGGTAAACAGGCCCTGATTGGGGTAAACGGGCCCTGATTGGAGTAAATGGGCCCAGATTGGGGTAAATTGGCTCTGATTGGGGTAAATGGATGCAGTTTAGGGTAAAAGGGCACAATTTGGGGTTAAATGAGCCAAGATTGGGGTAAAAAGGGCCCAGATTGGGGTCCCCTGATTGGGCATAAATGAGACCCAAAAGGGGCACAAATGGGAGTGAATTTGGGTTCCATGGGCCATATTCATTCTATACTGGGCCCAGACCCCGATATAGGGCCCAGGCCCCAATATAGGGCCCTGATTGGGGTAAAATGGGCCCAGATTGGGGTCCCCTGATTGGGGATAAATGAGACCCAAAAGGGGATAAATGGGACCCAAAAAGAGGCACAAATGGGAGTGAATTTGGGTTCCATGGGCCCAAACTGTTTCTATATAGGGCCATGACCCTGATATAGGGCCCTGACTGGGGTAAAATGGGCCCAGATTGGGGTCCCCTAATTGGGGATAAATGAGACCTGTTTGGGGACAAAGGGGACCCAAAAGGGGCACAAATGGGAGTGAATTTGGGTTCCATGAGCCCAAATTGTTTCTATATAGGGCGCAGACCCCGATGTAGGGCCCAGACCCCGATGTAGGGCCATGACCCCCATATAGGGCCCTGACCCCGATGTAGGGCCCAGACCGCCATTTAGGGCCCTGAGCTGGGGCTGTCAGAGCCCCGGATGGGGCCGACGGTGGCATCGGCCACCACCGTGTCGCCATCGGCGCTGTCCCCATCTCCGCTGTCCCCATCCGCGGTGTCACGGGGCGGTGGCAGCTCCGTCACGTGGCCCCGGTGGCCCCAGCGCCGCCGGGCCCAGCCCAGGAAGGGGAAGTTGGGGTTTGGGGCCTTTTGGGGACTCTGGGGGTGCCACCGAGGCGCCACCGAGGTGCCACCATGTCCCTGCCCTCGGTGTACGGGGACAAGCTGGCCGAGAAGCTGACGCTGCTCAACGAGCGGGGCCGGGGGGTCCTCGTGAGGGTCTACAACCTCAAAAAGGTCTGGGGGGGGGGGTCCTGGGGGTCACCCGAGGGTCCCCAAACCCCCCCTGGCCATGGGGAGCAGCCGAGGGGATCGGGGGAGTGAGGGATGGGGGGATTTGGGGGATTTGGGGAGGGGGCACAGCCCAGGAGGGGCTTTAGGGGGAATTTTGGGGGGTCCTGGGCAGGGAGGGGCTTGGGCA
>JAWWMN010000057.1:10960161-10970796 GCA_035047745.1 Catamblyrhynchus diadema
TCTGCTCCATCTCCTGGTGGCTGCACCAACCCCAGGCAGTGAGGATGAGCCTCTGAGGGCATCTGCTCCATCTCCTGGTGGCTGCACCAACCCCAGGCAGTGAGGAATGGGCCTCTGAGGGTGTCTGCTCCATCTCCTGGTGGCTGCACCAACCCCAGGCAGTGAGGATGAGCCTCTGAGGGCATCTGCTCCATCTCCTGATAGCTGCACCAACCCCAGGCAGTGAGGAATGGGCATCTGAGGGTGTCTGCTCCATCTCCTGGTGGCTGCACCAACCCCAGGCAGTGAGGAATGGGCCTCTGAGGGCGTCTGCTCCATCTCCTGGTGGCTGCACCAACCCCAGGCAGTGAGGATGAGCCTCTGAGGGCGTCTGCTCCATCTCCTGGTGGCTGTACCAACCCCAGGCAGTCAGGAATGGGCATCTGAGGGGCAGAGGAGGGGGTGCCAAGCTGCAGGTGTGCTCTGGGGAGGTGCAGAACCACAGCTGGAGATTCCCTCTCAGAGCTGAGGGCAGGCAGGGATGTTCCCTGGAAGGAGGGAGGGTGTCCTGGTGCTCCCACCCCTCCAAGAGGGGAGGGATGAGCCCTTGGTGATGGAGCTGCGGCTCCTCCCTGCCGTGGGCCAGCCTCGGAGCAGGGATTGCTGTCCTGGGGACAAGGAGCCCGTGTGTGCCGTGCTCAGAGCTCCCTCTGGGATGCTGGCGGTGCTGCTGCAGGAGGAATTCCCCAGTTCCTCACTGCTCAGGGCCACAGAGGTGGAAAGCACAGGGTGCTCCAGTGGTGCTGAGAGCAAACAGCCTCCATGCTCCCTGCAGGTTAAACCTCAGTGCAGTTCTGTGCTGATACTCAGCACTTCCTCAATCCTGCATTTATTTCAGAGAATGAAAGCAGCTGGTTCCAACCTGGAAGTGCCAGAGCAGCCAGCTGAGCTCCCCACATCCATCCTCAGTGGGGCTGTGAGGGGAGCAGGGCAAGCTGCACCCTAAAAACTGGCACTGGGAGCTTCTGCAGCCGCTGGTGTTTGGAAAGGAAGGATTCAGAGCCTTGAAATCACGTGCAGATCAGCCCTTGGGGCTGTGTGTGCTGCAGGGCTGGGCTGTGCCTCCCCAGCAGTGCTCCTGCAGGGAGCAGGGAGGTGCTGGGGGGATTATGGCAGCTCCTGGCAGGCAGCAGGGCTGTACTGAGGTGTGCTGGGACAATAAGCTGATTGCTCTCTGGGCTGGCGGTCACTTTTAATTATGCAGATTGTCATCACACTCCTTATCCAGGCTGGCTGCCTGGAGGGAGGAGCGGGCTGGGAAAGCCTGGAAGGAAATGCTGCAGCAGAGCTGAGGGTGGGAGTGGACAGGAACAGGGCTGGAAGTGTTCATGCGCTTATCTGCAAGTGGCCAGAGGTGCTGCACGGCCCCACTGTCCTGTCCGTGTCCCCTCAGCCCCTGGGCTGCTCCCAGGCTGTCCCTTGAGGCGCTCTGTGCCCAGCAGTGCTGTGCTCCAGGGCTGCTTGGAAAGCCAGGCTGGGCCCTGGCAGCTGGGCTGGGGGAGTGGCCCTGACCCGGGTGTGAGTGTGTAACAGCGAGCCAGGTGTGAGTGTGAGCCTGCTCCATCTGTGAGTGTGTAACGGTGACCCAGGTGTGAGTGTGTAACAGCGACCCAGGTGTGAGTGTGACCCTGCTCCATCTGTGAGTGTGACCCTGCTCCAGGTGTGAGTGTGTAACAGTGACCCAGGTGTGAGTGTGACCCTGACCCAGGTGTGAGTGTGACCCTGACCCAGGTGTGAGTGTGTAACAGCGACCCAGCTGTGAGTGTGTAACAGCGACCCAGCTGTGAGTGTGTAACAGTGACCCAGGTGTGAGTGTGTAACAGTGACCCAGGTGTGAGTGTGGCCCTGCTCCAGGTGTGACTCTGCCCCAGCTGTGAGTGCAGCCCTGCTCCACTCTGCAGTCACTGCCCCAGGAGCAGCCGGTGCTGAGTGCTGGGTTGGGCACAGATAACTCAGCCACACCATTCCAGCTCCGTTAGAGCTCTGTTTGCTTTCCTCCTCTGCCATTTCACTGAAATACCTGAGGTGTCTCCAGCTCTTGTCAAGCCCCTGCTTTAGGGGAGGCCTGGAGCACAGCAGGGCTTGCACCAAAGCTTGGCTGCAGACCTGGGGGAGTCTGGGTTTATCTGCTTGTTAAAAACTCAGCAGTGTCTGGTGTAAGATCAGTTTCCTGCAGATTTGTCCCTTCAGGAGCATGCAGGTTCTGTCCAGGTGCCAGGCAATGGCAGAACAGCACCTGAGGATGGTCCTCAGGATGATACTTGTATCTTGCTGTTGTAATTATTGTTAATTGGTTGTTAATGTCAGTCCAGTTTTGTCCAGGAAGCAGAACTGCTCTGGGCTCTGCAGGGCCCTGGACAGCAGCCTGAGGTGCTTGTTCCTCTTCCTGCAGTCCTGAGTGCCTGTGTCCTCACAGCTGATGTTTATTCTTGGCTGGTTTTGCGAATCCCTTGGGCTTTGTTTTAATGAAGGAGCTGAAGATCAATGTGAGAAGTGCCTGTGCTCACAGCCAGCAGTCAGAGGTGTCTGCACTGTTCCCCCAGCCCTGGCCGCAATACCAGGCTGGGAAATCTGGGTTTTCCCAGTCCCTGACCCATTGAAAGGTTCCCTGGGAGAGGGGAGCTGTGTGTGGCTGTGCTGTGCTGCCCACGCAGAGCAGCCTCACTGTGCAGAGCTCACACAGCAGAGCTTTGCTTGGCCCCAGCTGCTCTGTGCTCAGGATTGTCATTTTTGTGTGCATAAACTTTCCCTTTCTCTCCACTAGGCGTGAGAAGGTCATATTCCCCACCTTGGTCATGGGTAAATGAATTCATTTGCACTGATTGGCTGCATGTGGTGTAACCTGGGGCTTGGGGCAGGGCTGGGGCTCTGCTAACTGCACGAGGTAGTTGGTAGTGCCACACTAATGGGCCCTGATCAAAGCCTGAGTGCAATTGCTCTTTCTCCTGACATGAAATAAACCTCTCTGCTGCTGTGACCTGTTGCAAACATAAGCCTGAGTGCTGCTTGCTTTGTTTAATTCTGTTTAATACTTCCAATAAGTGCATGTTTCTGATGGCACTGGTCACAGCAGGGCTGCAGGGCAAGCGTGGTTTCATGGATGGAGTTCATGTGGAAGGTTTGCCTTCTGCTTGGGATTTTCCTCCAGCATTTTGTGGCTCTTGACCTGCTGATGTGCAGTGGCGTGGTTGTGGCTGGCAGGAAAGCAAACAAGGGCACAGGGAGGGGACAGTGTGGGTGGGGACAGCAGTGTCCCTGCTCTGTGTCCTGTCCCTGCCTGCCCAGCTGTGGCAGCTGGAAGCACCTGGGGCAGTTCCAGGTGTCCAGGTGTGCTTTAGCAGCTCCATTTCCCCTTCAGGCCGGGCTGCTCCGCTCCAGGAAAATCTTCCACTGAGGATTTGTTGGATACTTAGAGCTGAGGGAGTCTTTGGCATGAGGTGCTAAGTACAAAATACAGCTTGAAATGCAGATTAATGAGTCCAAATTAGTAATCAGGGCAGAGAGTGGTTGGACATGGACACAAAGCCCATGGCACTGCAGGGACAGGCAGCCAGAAACATCCCTGAGGAGTCAGTGCAGGGACGTTTCCAGCAGGGAATGCTGCTCCTGGCTGGCAGGTGTGTCGGAGCACGGGTGGAAAAGCTGCTGGGACCCACAGGCTGCTGTGGGAAGACAGGAGCTGGGCAGCTCCAGCAGGGACACTGGGGAGGGGAGCCTCTGCATCCTGGGGTTCAGCACTGGGAGCCTCCTCTGCAGCCCAGTGGGGATTGAGGGGCACAGAGGCAGCTCTGCTGGGCTGGGACACTGCTGACAGTGTGTGTGAGTGTGTGTGAGTGTGTGTGAGTGTGTGTGTGTCCTCCTGAGCATGGGGACATGGGGCTGTGACACTGCTGAGAGTGTGTGTGTGTGTGTGTGTGTTTTTGTGTGTGTGTGTGTCTGTGTGTGTGTGTGTGTTTTTGTGTGTGTGTGTGTGTGTCCCCTCTGGGCACAGGGACACAGGACACAGGGCTGTGACACTGCTGAGTGTGTGTGTGTGTGTGTGAGTGTGTGTGAGTGTGTGTGTGTCCTCCTGAGCATGGGGACATGGGGCTGTGACACTGCTGACAGTGTGTGTGAGTGTGTGTGAGTGTGTGTGTGTATGTGTGTCCCCTCCTGGGCACAGGGACACAGGGCAGTGCCTGGGCTCCAGCACAGGGCACTGTGTGCCAGGGCAGGGACAGGTGGGGATGCCCTGAGGGCTGCCCTGACCCTGCACAGCCCCTGGTGAGCCCCAGCAGGCTCAGGCTCTGTGGCCACTCGTCCCCCTGGCACAGTGACCTCGGCCAGGCCGTGCCAGCTCCAGCCCTGGCATTGGCACTGACCGGGGGCTGTCCTGCCCTGCTCGCAGGGATGGAGGAGGGAAGGAGGGAGGGAGGAGCAGGGTCAATGCAGTGCCTGTGCTGGCTGCTGCTCCCCTAACGGGCTGTCTCTTGTCCCCAGGGCAGTGAATGGCTTTGACCAAGGGCCCCCCGGCCTGGGGGGCTCCCGCCCGTCCTCGGCACCGGGAATGCTCCCCCTGAGCGTATGAGCCCCCAGGGCTTGGACTTGGATGCTTTTCTCAGCACACCTCGAGAAGAACTGCTCCTGATTCCTCCCCATTGCCACCCCATTGCTGGAACATGGCCTGAGAGGAGACCCCGAGCCCACGGCCCTCCATGTCCTGTCAATACAGTTTGTTTTCTGCTCTTGCTGTAGTGGACGTTCTCTGCCCCGGCCCCACCAGCTGCCACCTCTGCTGTGCTGGGGGACAGTGAGTCCTGCTCTGCCTGGGGACACCGAGTCCTGCTCTGCCTGGGGGCCAGGCCCAGCCTCGCCCCCTTGGCTTTCCCTCTCCTCTCACTTAGGTCTGACAGCCTTGTCCCCTCCCCTGCCAGGCTCCCCTGTCCCTGTCCCCTGCCAGGCCCTGCAGCTGCTGCTCTCAGACCTCGTGGAAGTGCCCTGGGGTGGCCAGCGGTGGCCCTGGGGCCATTGGCACTTGGGATCAGCCCCAGGTGCTGTCTCAGGGGCAGCTGCACCCAGGGCAGCCAGAGCAGGGCTGGGTGAGCAGCTCTAGCCTGGCCAGGCCGGGTCCATCCCCGCTGGGCAGCTGGACACACACTCAGAGCCAGGCTCTGTGCCCAGCCCAGCCCCCCAGCTGGGCCTGGCATGGCTGGTTTGTTCTCCCTGGAGCAGGGTGGGCAGTGCTGTGGCCAGGGGCTGTGCCCTCAGGTGTGCCCAGGGCAGGGCTGTGCCCTCAGGTGTGCCCAGGGCTGCCCCACAGCTCCCTGGCCCTGCTGGCCTCCATCCCTCACCCCACTCACAGCGACCCCATGGGAGCTTTAGGAAGCTGCTGCTCCCCCTGGCCCCAGGAGCCCCCTGCCCATCACCCCCTGTGCTGTAGGACTGGACTGTGCAGCCTCACCTGGGGGCTGCTCTGACACTTTGGGGCGACTGAACCTTGTGGGTCTTTCAAGCAACACGTTTCTGTGGTTTCTCTGTCCATGTGCCTCAGAGTCAGTGGATTTTTATTCTGATCCAGCAAATGGAGCCAGGGTTGGAGCTGAGGGTTCAGCAGTCGTCGGTCAGGGGCTCTGCAGCTCCCAGGTGGTTGAATTAAATGCTGAGAAAAAAACCCCACTGGCCCAGCAGTGGAGGTGGGATTGTCCCTTTGCCATTAGGGTTTGTATGGTCCTTCCTTCCTGTGCATCCTCTGCTGCATTTGACTGTTTACATTTGTTTTATTGTACATAGATTTGTAAACATAATACCTTTGCCTGAGGTCTTTGTACATAACTTGGGCTTTGTAGCTTTATTTATTCAGGCTCTCTCTGGCATGTTTCCGTAGGATGTACCCGTTCCACCCTGGTGCCACTGACATGATGTGGTTTCAAAAGAATGAAAACAAATGAGAGTAATCTTCCAAAAATAAAGTTCTTTTAATGTGGAATCAGTGGATTTTGCAGAACCAGTGGCCGTGGCTCTTGCTTTGTCCAGCAGGGTTTTCTGCCAAGTCCTGGGGAGGGGGGGCAGTGTTCAGGCAGTGCCACATTACCCCACACCCCTTCCCTTGGGAATGTTGCTCAGTTTGGGCACAGGGGAACAAGCACTGGTGGGGCCATCCCAGCCTCTGCTGCTGGCACTGAGGGGGGGACACGGTATTTCATCTGGGGACATCTTGGAAGCCTCCAGCTGAGCCCTCCGGGGGAATTTTGCTTCCTTAGAGCAGCTGGAAGGAGTTTCCTGTGCACAGGAGCCAGGCTGGGGCCTTTCCCGGGCTGCTCCTTCCCTTCCCCTCCAGGGCTGCTCCATCCCTCCAAGGCTGCTCCATCCCTTCCAAGGCTGCTCCATCCCCTCCAGGGCTGCTCCATCCCCTCCAGGGCTGCTCCATCCCCTCCAAGGCTGCTCCATCCCTTCCAAGGCTGCTCCATCCCCTTCAGGGCTGCTCCATCCCTCCAGGGCTGCTCCATCCCTTCCAAGGCTGCTCCATCCCTCCAGGGCTGCTCCATCCTTTCCAAGGCTGCTCCATCCCTTCCAAGGCTGCTCCATCCCTTCAGGGCTGCTCCATCCCCTCCCGTGCCCGGGGCTGTGCCTTTGCCGCTGCTGCTCTCCAGCCAAGCTCGGCTCCGTCCCGGGTCCCGCTGTCCATCCCCAGGGCTGTGCCCGTGTCCTGCCCCTGTCCTGGGGGCCCTGGCCTGGCACGGACACCCTGGGCAGCCCATCCCATTCCTCTGGAGCTGCTGCCAGAGCCTCACACCCCCAGCCCAGCAGGGTCGCCCTCCCCACGGCCACCCCCTCTCCCTCCTCCCTTCCCATCTGTCCCACCCTGGTCCCAGACCCAACCAAAACCTCCCACCCTGGCCTCCAGCTCCTGCAGCTCCCAGGCCTTTCCTGCCCAGCCCCAGGGCAGGTTCTGCACCCCGAGACCCCAAAATAGGGGATGTAAATGCTCAGGCAGGAGCCCAGAGCCTGTGCCACAGCTCAGAGTTTCTTTGTGCTCCAGCCCTGCCAGTGGCATTCAAAGGCAAAGGCTCAGCTCGGACCAAGCCATTGATGCTGTATTTAGGTCAAAATAAAAGGAAAATAAACAAAAAAAAAAGCAAGCAAACAAAAGAGGAAGAAGGGAAAAGGCAGCTTCCAGTCATATCTCGTTTATTAAGGTCTATGCCAGCCTCGGGAGAGCTCTTCCAGTAAGTAAACAGAGCAGGCGGCCGCATCTATAATGAATAAATTTATTGTCTTACAAAAATCATTGTCTAGAAATATGGGTATACAAGAAAACAAGATATTTGCAGTCAGACGCCTGGTGGTCAACAGCCAGTTTGATTAAAAATATCCAAACACACACAACAAAACCTTAGCGACAGATGTTAAAGCTTTTAACCAAAAAGGGAAATCCATGGGTTTTGAGCATGTGGCAGAGGAAGTTTCCTAGTTAACACTGATTCATTGTCACTAATATCAATAATACCACTTGGACTAGAGAGGTACATGATATGAAGCACAGTCAAAATTAATACATTAAATCATTGTTATATAGGCAAATTATATATGTAACGTTGTCTTAGTACTGTAGTGTCTAAGGCACTTTCTGTAATGTCAGTTTTCAGCTATTTAAACAAAAAAGAACGCTAACTACTCACTGTAATACTGCTCAAAATAAAAAAAAAAAACAACAACAAAACAACAACAACAAAAAAAAAAGGATTCACATCCACTGGCATGTTAACGGTAGGCAGGCAACATCCATCCATCCAGGGCAGGAGCCCCGGCCCCACAGGACCCGGGGCCTCCCACGGCCTGGCTCGGCCTCACATTAATAAATTAGGTTTGCCTGTGCTGTGTGTTTATTTCCCACTGGTGTTCACATTCTCCCAGCCCGGGTGGCTGCAGGGCTCTGAGCTCCGCGGGCTGTGCGGGGACGGGACCCACCTCGGTGTGCCTGGACTGCATGGACACGAACGGATGGAGCTGAGAACACTTCAAATGGGATTGCAGGATAAAAACGGACACTACTCACTCATCCCTACACTTCCCTCTAACACTTCCCAAGGCCGTTTTTCACAGTTCACTCAGGGGTCGTGTGCGGATCACAACAATTGGGAGAAAAGAAAGAAACGGGAGCGGTTTGGTCTTCACTGATCCGAGAGGCTGCGGCCAGCCCGGAGCCTGAAGGATGCTGCTGGACACAAGGCATGCACAGCCACGGCAAGGGGTCTGTCCTGGCCCCCCACCCGCTGGGAATGACGCTTCTGGATTGATAAAAAAAAGTTTCATCCTTCACATGATGCTTTATAAAATGGCTTTACAATGAGTATCTGGAAAAGAGATGCACTGAACAGAGACGATCCCGGTTGTTTACTATATATAAAAAAGCAGTTGTACCTATATCTGAAGCAGGGTACAGTGTGGTGAGGCTGGAGAGCCTTAAGACATGGTTGACCTATGATAAGGAACCTTGTAGCACATGCCGAGGGTCGTAAGGCAGCTTTCCGGCCACAAGGCAGTTCCGAGGGCAGGGCAGGGCGCTCCTGCGGGGCGCTCCTGCGGGGCTGGAAAGGTCTCTGCATGCAGGCGGGGCCGGGGCTACTCGGCGGGGGCTGGCGGAGCCTCGTTCACGTCGCTGCCTTTGCTCTCGGCGTCGTCGTCCGACAGCTCCAGGGAGGCGCCCTCGATGTGCAGCTGCCGCCGGCCCGAGCGGCTCGAGGAGAAGGTGATGGGTCCCCCCCTCCTGCGAACGGAGAGCAGCGCTGGGAGAGGCTCCTGCACCGCCCGGGCCCGCCCAGGAGCACGGCAGGGGCTGGGCTGGGCTGGGGGATCTTAAAGTTCAGCCCATTCCACCCCTGCCATGGCAGGGACACCTTCCCCTGTCCCCGGTGTCCAGCCTGGCCTTGGGCACTGCCAGGGATCCAGGGGCTGCTCTGGGCGCCCTGTGCCAGGGCCTGCCCACCCTCCCAGGGAAGGACTCCTTCCCAATATCCCATCCATCCCTGCAGCTGTCAGGAGAATCCCCATGGAATATATTTGTTCTCATCACCAGGCTCCAGTTTGAGCCATCCCCTAACCCCAGCAGCTCCCCAGCTGGATGCGCCCCAGGGGGCTCTGTGGGCTCAGGTCAATCCCAGTCCCAGCGTTCCAGGGGCACTGACCTTAGCCTGTTTTTGAGGGTGCTGACCTCCCTGCTCAGCCCCTCGTTGGCCTCCGTGGCATCGTCCAGCTCGCGCTGCAGCTTGCGCCGCGAGGCATTGGCGCGCGTGGCCTCCTCCTCTGCCTCCTCCAGCTGCCGCTTCAGCTGCTTCATCCTGGCGTTGGCCTTCTCCATCTGCAACCAAACCAGCGCTCGGGGTAACCCCAGAGCTGCAGCCCTCACTGGGGATGCAGCACAGCCCTCACTGGGGATGCAGCACAGCCCTCACTGGGGATACAGCACAGCCCTCACTGGGGATGCAGCACAGCCCTCACTGGGGATGCAGCACAGCCCTCACTGGGGATACAGCACAGCCCCAACTGGGGATGCAGCACAGCCTCATGCAGGCTCCAGCCTGGACCCTGGAACACCACAGAGATCCCAGCTTTGGGAGAGCAAGGTGGGAACAGCCCGTCCCAGCAGAGCTCACACACACACAGAGAATCCCTGCTGGGCTTTCCCTGCTGGTTTAATCACCACTCTAATTCCCTTTCCATTACAGTTCCTCTTCACAAGCCCTCCCACCCCAGGAGGTTTCACTGAGCCCCCACCCACCTGCTCCTTGTACTGGTCCGCGTGGCGCCGCTCGTCCTCCACCTGCATGAACACCTCCTTCAGCTTCTTCTCCGTGCGCCTCACCAGCTTGTTGGCAGCTGCCCTTTCCCTGCAACAGCCCAAAGAAGTGAATTTTAAGAATAGGATTCGAGGACAGATGGATAATTCACTGCAGAAAGACTTCTGGAGAGCACGGGATTCATCTCAAGCTGTCCCACATAAGCTGTTCCTCTAACGAAGCACCCAGGGAACATTCCACCTTGTCCCAGGAAACTCCTGCAGCACCTTGTGGCTCTGGGACATCAACACCTTGCAGAGTTCATGCAGCTGGTAGGAAGCAAATCCATTGTGGAACTCCCAGCCCCAGTTACTCTACAGCTGCCTTGTCAAAGTTTATCCCCTGAACAGGAGTCTCCAGACCATACACCCAAGGCCCTTCAGAAAGGTCCAGCACAGAACTTCCAGCCATTCAACCCCCACAGGCAACCAGGTCTTGTCCCCTTACTTGGCTTCCTGCTCGAGCTGTTCTTCAAGCTGTGCAATCTTGGCTTCTAGAGTAGAAATTGTTGCCTTGAATTTGGACTTGACAGAGCCCTCCAGCTCCTGCAGCTTGGCCTTGAGCTCCTTGTTCTGCCTCTCCAGCTGCTGCCGCGCGTTCTCGCTCTTCTGGGCCGCGCTGCGCTCGCCCGCCAGCTCCGTGTTGAGCGTGTCCACCTGCAGGGAGGTGTCACAGACACATTTTCTCAAAAATCCTTTCCTTAAGATTTTTTCTCCTGAGAAGCTGAGAGGCCTCAAGAACAAAATGTAAACAATGATTATCTGCTGCTGTGGAATGCAAC
>JAWWMN010000057.1:10974021-10985628 GCA_035047745.1 Catamblyrhynchus diadema
CAGCACCAGCACCAGCATCAGCCCCTGTCAGGCTGGTACCCAGGGCATGGGGGCACCATCAGCACCAGCATCAGCACCAGACAGGGCCAGGCTGGCACCCAGGGCATGGGGACAGCACCAGCACCAGCCCCTGCCCCTGCCAGGCTGGGCAGGGCAGGGCCAGGCTGGCACCAGGGCACAGGGACAGCACCAGCACCAGCACCAGACAGGGCAGGGCCAGGCTGGCACCGGGGCACGGGGACAGCACCAGCACCAGCATCAGCCCCTGTCAGGCTGGTACCCAGGGCATGGGGGCACCATCAGCACCAGCATCAGCACTAGACAGGGCCAGGCTGGCAGCCAGGGCACGAGGGCAGCATCATGAGACTGTTAAAAATCTATCTCAGCATCCATGGATTTGTTCCTGGACATTGAATAGGATGGGCTTGAAAATGCAGCTGAGGTATCCCTGTCCTGGGAACACAGCCAGGCAGCAACAGCCGAAGTCCTGGAGTGGCTTTGGAGGCCACCAGCACCCCCTGACCCTGCCTGGGGACAGTGGCCACCCCTCAGCCAGAACTATTTATGGCTTGTAAAAATGCTGTGGTTTGGGGTTTCCACTGGATGGAATCTTTAAGCCAAGGGCTTTATTTTCTGCTAGCACAGAGGCCCAGAATTGTGGCCAAAGCCCTTCCTCCCCTCCTGCCTACAACACAGAGTAAAGCACACGTACTTGTTTCACCAGCATCCTCTTCTTCTCCTCGTTCTGCTCATCTCTGGCTTGCAGATCTCTGTCAAACTGGGCCTTCATGGCCTGCATGTTCACCTCCAGACGGAGCTTGGCGTCTTCTGTGGCCTGCAGCTCATCCTCCAGCTCCTCCAGCTGAGTCCTCATCTCCTCCACCTGCTGCTCCAGGGTTCTCTTGGACTTCTCCAGCTCGTGGACCTGCAGCACAAACTCTGCTCAGAGCCTGTCCTCGAGGGTTCTGCCTCTCCCAGCAGCAGCTCTGAGAACAGGGAGGGCAGTGGCTCCCCTGGTCCCTTTGCCTCAGCTGGGTGCAGGATGGAGGACACTGAGGGGTCACAGTTCTGCTCTGCCTTTGGTCCAGCCATGTCCTGCAACTCAGCTTGACCAAAGGTAAGAGAAATCCTCATTATCCCTCATTTACACACAATAAATATACCCAGCAACTCACAAATGGGGAGTGGCTGCCCTGATCTGGCACAGCTGCAACACAAAACCAGCTCTGTCTGACTGTGGTCCCAGCTCCACTGACCCAAAAGTACAAAACTGGGGTCTGGGGTCTCCATGAGGGTGAGAATACAGCTCTTGAAGATGTTAACTATGCTGGGCATTAATTCCTCCAGTATTTTGGGTGAGCTTCAGAAAGTTCTGCTCTGGTACACAGCCATGTAGCCATGATATTTTATGAAAAATTCCTTTTGCCAGGATTTTTCTCCTGAGAAGCTGAGAGGCCTCAGGAACAAAATGTAAACAAGGATTGTCTGCTGCTGTGGAATGCAACGGGTGGATCTGTGATTGGTCTCATGTGGTTGTTTCTCATTAATGGCCAATCACAGCCCAGCTGTCTCAGACTCTCCGGTCAGTCACAAAATTTTATTATCATTCTTTTCCTTTCTTTTCAAGTCTTATGATGAAATCCTTTCTTCTATTCTTTTAGTATAGTTTTAATATAATGTATATATCATAAAATAATAAATCAGCCGTCTGAAACATGGAGTCAGATCCTCATCTCTTCCCTCATCCTGGGAGCACCTGTGAACACCACCACACAGCCCCTTCTCCAGGCAGGGAGTTTTCCCTGCTATTCCCAGGCTGGAACAAACAGAATGTGGAACCATACTCACATTTTTGCCCACATCATCTTTGGAGCTCATCAAGTCTTCCATATCTGCACGCAGCTGCTTGTTCTGCCTCTCAAATTCCTCCTTGGCTTCCAGGGCCTCCTCCAGGGCCCTGGCCAGGGACAGGGCTTTGGTTTCCTTCTCCCTGGCCTCTGCCTCGGCACGGTCCCGCTCCTCTGCGTACCTGGCAGAAATGTTCTTTTCTTCTGCTAGCATCTGGACATGAGAAACAATGAATCCATCTCCTAAGCTCCACAGTCAGGTCCTCCCTGCCTCAGGTGTTTTACTCCGGAAGTGGCTCATGATCAGGGTTTAACTGGCCTTCAGGAGCTGTCTGGTCCCTCAGCTCTGATCAAAGGGCCAGTAAGGGAACAGCTACAGCTGCTCTGGGATGAGAGGAGGAAGCAAGCCACTCATCAAGACTGGAGTTTCATATCATTCCCATCTTTCAGATCCTTTTTTAGTCTACCTTGAGGGATTACGATAGAACTCAAAAGTTTTTGTTCCAGCATAATTCTCTTTTTCTACATGATCACTTGCTCTAACAAGCCTCAGAGATGGCATTTGGCTCACAGAACTGGGAGTGACAGACTGCTCCTAGCAAAGGCCAGCTGCTCACAGATTTACCTACAACCACAGCACACCAGCCAGACCCTCCTTCCCACAAGGCTCAGCAGCAATAACAAGGTGCCATTTAAAAACCCTAAAAGGCCAGGCAGGTGGCAGGAGACTGCAGTACCTGATCAAACTTCTTCTGCTTCTTCTCCAGGTTGGAGACGATCTGGCGCTGGTGGTCCAGGTCCACCATCAGGTCATCCAGCTCCTGCTGCAGGCGGTTCTTGGTCTTCTCCAGCTTGTCATAGGCCAGAGCCTTCTCCTCCAGGCGCTGGCTGAGGGACTCCGTGTCCTTCAGCAGCTTCTTCTTGGTCTCCTCCAGCCCTTCAATGGTTCCCAAGTCATCATCCACCTTCTTCTTGGCCTCGGCCAACTGAAATTCAACAAGAGCAAGTGGAGTCCCTTAGAGCATCACCAGAGGGAGGAAAGGCACAGGGGCAAAGTGCAGCAGCAGGAGCAGTTCCTGCAAGCTAAGGGAACACAAACCTGGCGGTTCTCAGGCTCTCAGAGACCCCAGCCCTGCCCATCACAGTTCACGGGACACAGAATTATTACTGCAGTGGGAACCTGACTCCAAAATCTGCCCCAGCACCCGTGGAAGTGGCACGATGTGTCCCCCAAAGCTCTGGGACACCAGCCTGGGACAGCTGCCACTCCCAGCAGCCTACCTGGGCCTGCAGGGCCAGCATCTGCTTCTCCAGGTTCTTCCTGGCCTCCTCCTCCTCCTCCTGCTGCTCCTGCAGGTTGTTCTTCTCCTCCTCCAGCTGCCTTATCCTGCTGCTGAGGTTGAGCTTCTGGCGGGTCTCCTCCTGGAGCAGCTCCTGGAGCACAGCATGGGCAGGGCTGAGTGTGCTCCCAAACCCCCACAGCTCCACAGGGGGACTCCCAGGTTTATCCTCCCTCAGATGTGGGGACAAGGATGTGCTTTATGAAGACATCTGTTATTTGGGTTCTCAACAGCCACTGACCATTCATTTTGGGCACGCTTAAACCTTCATAAAGCAGATTTCTAGTCAGGGAACCCCTGCCAGAGTCTGTTCTAGAAATTAAGGGATGATACTTTCCCATCTTTCAAGGGACTAGCACAGAAGTCACCTTCAAAATGCATTTTTTATTTTTTCAGATAAGCACACAGCACCTATTATAAACCACCTGGGAAGAACATGGAGCAGCAAATCCTGCAATGGCAGCATGCTTCCAGGTTTTCTGCATTGTTTCAATGTAAAGGTCATTTTAAAGGTGGAAACTTCTGTCATAACAAAGTAATGGAAGGTGTAACCCCCATCCTGCTCCCTACAAACCCCTCCAGTTGTGATTAACATTATTCACAGTTAAGTGGCCACCATTAGAACTTTGATACAGGCAAGATAAAGTATATTGAAGTGATGATTATCTGCAGAAAGCTGCATTTTCTTAATTAGGAACCAAAACCTGACAGTTTAAACTTGAGCTGTAAGAATTTGAAGCTGTCAGTAGAAGACTGTTGTTCCTCATATATCCCAAGGATATTGACATTAAATTCTGCCTGGAAAGGGTTCTTTCTTTGATTCTTATCTCCCTCAGAGACAAAGACATAAAACAGAACTCCCAGCTCTCAGG
This sequence comes from Catamblyrhynchus diadema, assembly GCA_035047745.1. NCBI lineage: Eukaryota > Metazoa > Chordata > Aves > Passeriformes > Thraupidae > Catamblyrhynchus > Catamblyrhynchus diadema. The sequence continues at coordinate 10,978,081 of JAWWMN010000057.1, forward strand.
AAGTGAAGCTCAGATAATGAAAACTTGGTTCCCCACGTGGCTGAGCCATCCCAACCCATCCCATCTCACTGGGCCGGACAGGAAATTCAGCTTCTACCCAAGGGACTTTCCAAAGCATGAATGAAAATGTGTTTTCTGTCAGCAGCTCCCTGAGGAGCAGAGCTCACAGCCAGCCCAGCTCTGCTGCACACACACACACACCTGTGTATCCTGGAGCTGCGATTCCAGACTGGCTGCATCCTTGGCAAACTTGATGCCTTTCTTCTCTGCCTCCTCCAGCAGACTGGAGACATTGTCCAGCTCATTCTGCAAGGCAAGCAGCCCAAAGGTGAGAGCACAGCCCAAATCTCACTGGGGCTGGAGCTGCACAGCACAGAGCCTCAGCAAACTCCAGGCACAGAGCACAACAGAGGGAGACAGCAAGCTAAAACCACTGAGGTTTGGCCACAAAAAAGGAAACTGAATGTCAGTCCTGAAATGCAGTAACAAAACCAGAGCCAGGCTATTGAGCTCTGATATTCAGCACTTTGCTCTCATCCCTGCATTAGCACTTTAATGCTATTTTTAATTCTAGCACCACATATTTCATGCAAGCATTAATTCAGAGATCAGCAGGGTGGCAGCTGGGTCTGAAGCATCACTGAGAGAGGAAAGGTCACTGCCAGGTGCCAGCTCATTATTTTGGGCTACACTGCTTTTATATACACTGAGAGACAGCCTGAAAGCTTCCCCCAGAGAGCTGGGCCATTCCCTGCTGGAAGAGCTTCACCTGCATTTACCTGAAGCCCTCATTGCTGGGGTTCAGAGTCAGCCACGGCTGCATTTTGCCTCTTTGCTCCATTGCCCAGGAAAATGGGGCTGTGCTTGCACCCCCTCCCTGCCAGGCTCCCAGCCTGGAGCACCAAACCAAACCTGAGGCCACCACCAAATTTTGTTCATCCCTATGGAAAAGCTCAGCCCAGTCTGCTCAGTCCCCAGACGAGGCAAACCCTTCAAAGCCACTGGAACCCTCACACTGCCCAGAAATTGTGTCACACAGTTAAGGATTGATGACACACAGCCTAGAAATGATGTCACACAGGCCAGAAATGATGTCACACAGCCCAGGACTGATGTCACACAGTTCAGGATTGATGTCACAGCACCACTTTGAGGACTCCCAGATCCATGAGAGCCCTTGCTGAGTTCACCTCCCACATCAGGCCATTTCTGCACATGGTTTTCCAGGATTTTAGGATTTCCAGAGCCTTACCTGCAGCTTGTTTGCCTTCTCAGCCAGCTCCACCCTGAGCCTCTCCCCTTCTGACACCTTTGCAGTCAGCTCCTGCACCTGAGCATCGAGTTTCTTCCTCTTGTGCTCAGACTCTGCCTTGACCTGCTGCAGCACCTTCACCTCACAGGCCAGCTCCTTGTTGTCAGACTCCAAGCCCTGCTTGTTCTTTTCAAGGTTTGCTTTGAACTGGGGAAGACAAAAGGGGAGAAGTTCAGCTCTGTGGTGCAGGTGAATGTTTTCCCGCTACAGATGATTGTGCAGATCAGGCTCCATGCTCAGCAGTGAGTGAAATGCTGCTGAGGAACATTCTGGGTGTCAGCAAAGGCTGAGGAACCCAGGCTGCTCTGCCCCAGGTGAGGGTGAGGAGCAGCAGGGCAGGATCTGGGCTGGCAGCCCTGGAAATGACTGTTTTGGTAGCACTGCAAGGAGGAAGGAATGTGCCCATTAACAGCTCAGCATGGCTCATCTCACAGAAATAAAAGGGAAGATATGAACCAAGGCTGCCCTGATTGGAGTGGGCAGAGCAGCCTGGCAGTGCAGAACAAAGCAATTCTCAGCACTGCACTGACATTTGTCAGAAGCCTTTCCCAAAGCACTCACTGGCACCAGGGATGTTTAAGTGTCATTTCTGCCACATCCCCAGCGCTGACACCATCTTGTCACAGGAGCTTTGTTTCAGATTGCAGGGTATTTTTCCATCTTTTCATGCTCTTATTCAGAATATTGATTGAATAAGGAGCAGAAGACATGCAGAAGATTTTCAGGTGAATAAAGCTGGTGAAAATCATAGTTTAACTACTACATTCCTCACTTAATTTAGAATGCTAAGGAAGCTTGTGCAGTATTCCCAATACATAAAAACACCACCACAGGATAGGAACTGTCCACACACACATTTGTGAACGACCCCAGGTGTAACTTCAAAAACCAGACACTTCATTTTTTGGAATAATTCTCCTTCTGAACAAGACCAGGAGCTGTGATCCACCTCTGCCTCTGCTGCTGGTTACCAGAGGACACAGCACTGATGTGCTGCTGAATATCTGCAGCATTGTCAAGCCAACATGAGAAATCTCAACAGCTGGGATGGATTTTGAGAGGCCAGCTTAGCTCTGTGATCATGGAAAGCTCAGCTCAGGTCTCCTGGAAGGAACCACACTGCCTCTGGTACTTATAATATATAATATTATATATAATATATAATATTATACATAATATTTTATATATATTATATTATATATAATTTATATAATATATTATTATATACATATAATAACCCCTGAAGCAGAAAGTTCATTTTCCTCTCACCCTTTTGGCCTGTTCAAGCTGCTCAGAGAGTTCCTCCAGGGCAGTGGCATGCCTCTGCCTGATCTCCTGGATCTGGGCTTCGTGGTTTTTGGTTTCCTCCTCAATTGCTTTCTTCAGCTCAGCCACCTCCTGCTCTCGCTTTGTCCTGGAGGAAGCACAAAGGGCCACCCAAAAATCAGCATTTCAGTTTCTATAAATCACAGCTGAATTTCAGTGGTGCTTTCTTACACAGACCATGACCCTACCTCAGCTCTTGCTGTGCTGCAGTGGTATCCAAAGTATCTTCCAGTTCAGTTTTCAAAGCCTCCAGCTCTTCACTCAGATCCCTTTTTTGCTTTTCTGCCTTGTTCCTCGATGCCTTCTCAGACTCCAGATCCTCCTGGAGCTCTGCAATCTGAGCCTGCAGCTCCCTGATCACCTTCAGGGCATTGTTCTTCTGCACTGCTTCCTCATCCCCCCTGTCAAACAGGCACCACACTTACTGGGGCTGCACCTCCTCAGAACCCCCTGCTTAAATTAGCGACAAACACAGCTCAACTCTGCCACTGGAATAAAATAAATATCAGCATTTACAGAGTGGCTGCGTTGGAGCTTTAAACATCTCAGATTCCCACCCCTTCATGGGCTGGGACACCTTCCCAGGCTGCTCCAAGCCCTGCCCAGCTTGGACATCTCCAGGGATGGATGAAAGGTACCACAGATAAAACTATCAGGATTATCAAGCTTTAGTTTACAGTCAGGTATTCCTATTTTGTAGATCTCAACACTGCCCCAGAAAAGTTCCATCTGTAGAATTTTCTCTTCCTGCAAAATTATACTTTAGAAAGACAGGTGGTGTTCAGCACAACATGGGATTGCAGGAGGATCACACAAACCCAGATAAAGTCTGTGCTGCCCAGCACTTTTTTAAGAAGAAATACACATTTTTCCCTCCTGAGGCTGAATTTTGGGAGATTAAAAAAGCTTCCAGAGCCCAAACACTGCTATACCACATGAAACTCCTCCTTTGTGCAGGTTTGCAGAGCCAGGATACTGAGGATCCCTGAATTTCTGTAAATTTGCCATTTCTGTGCCCAGCACAGGGCTCCAGAGCTGGCTGCTACTGCAGCCAGGGGAATTCACTTTGGGGGAGCAGCTTTGCCCCACTCTGACCTGGCCACAGCAGCCTGCAGCTCCTCCTCCTTCTTGGCCAGCTGGATCTTCAGCTCCTCAATCTGAGCTTGCAGCTCAGCTATTTGGTCCTGCAGGTCTGTAGTTTCCCCATCCAGTTTTCTTTTAGCTTTTTCCAACTCCTGGCGGGTCTTCTCCTCCTTTTTCAGGCGTTCTAAAGGAAGCACAGAATTAAATTCCTGTGGAATTGTCCCTCTTGTCACCCTCAGGGACTTTGGGGTGGCAGGAAGGGTGGGAAGTTTAATTTATGCTGCCTCAATTCTTTCTCCAGCCTGCAGAAAAATGAAATAGCAAAGGAGAACTGCCATGATTTAGCCAGAAAGTCTGGGGAAAGTCTCTGACAACTGTGAATAGTCTGAGATGAGGCCACAGAAACTTCTTGGTAGAAAATAAGGAGTGGGATCTGACAGAGCAGCTTGAGCTGTTAGGCCAGATAATCCCAGACATCCCAAAAAAGAAGATAAACTGTGGGCTGGAACAATTGCAGGGCTAGGCCAGACACCAAAAACCTGCTGGAAAATGGCATAGCTTAAAGTAAACTTGAACAAACCATTTTACTGTGCTGTTTAATCACATCCCATCAATATTTAGCAAAACTCTGCAGCCCTGAGAGCTCCCTCCCAGGGATTTATTGTGCAGCTGGGATATCCAGCCCTGAGGAGCTCTTTGGGACAGGCACCCCCAGCAGGGCCACAGCAACCTCAGCTGTCACCGGGACAGGTGCTGAAAAATCCCTTTGCAGGATTTCTTCTCCTGGGAAGCTGAGAAGCCTCAGAGAAAAATGTAAATAATAATTATCTGATTGCTTCTCCTGTGTTTGGCTGCTTTGGGATGTGGTTTGGACATTGTTTACCAAGAGGTGCATATTGATTGGTTTCATGTGAATTGTTTTAACTTAGTGACCAATCACCATCAGCTGTGTCAGACTCTGAGGAGTCAGTCACAAGCTTTCATTATCATTCTTGTTAAGCCTTCTGTCTGTATCCTTTCTCTATAGTTTTGTATAGTTTTAGTATAGCATTCTTTAATAAAATATAATATCATTAAATAATAAATTAGCCTTCTGAAAACATAGAGTCAGATTCCTCATCTCTCACCTCGTCCTGGGGACCTCACAAACACAACACACTTCCAGCCTCTCTTTCTAAACCATGCATAATCCTTATGGGTCTTCATCCTTGGCCACACACCAAATGGTATCTCCAGCATCAAGTGTTCATGTCAATAATAAGTAATTGTTTAAAGAAAAAATGTAGTCCACACAGTATTCTCCTAATTTTATATACATATAGCTTTATACTAATTCAATGATACCTGTGTAAGAAGACCAGGAGCAAAAAGATTAACAGCAATACTCAATGGAAGCCTCTCAGTGGGCTGAACACAGGGCAATGTAACAGCTTAAAAAAAGGCACAAGGAAGTGTTTGCTACCCAAGTCCAGTATAGGATGCCGTACTTTTCCATTCTTTGGTTCAACTAAATCACAGCTTCAGGATAAAATGATGTGACAAAAAGAACCTTGTACAAATTTATTTAGTATAATGGCTGAATGAGCTGACTCTAGGAGAATCTTGCATGTTCGAGCAATGTTTTATTTCTGGCTTTTCTTGACACTAATTCTGTCTCTGGCTTCCTATAACACATAAATGATATGGAAATTAAAGCATGAGTGAAGATCAAACAAAAAGTCACAGTACTTGAACGCTGTTATTTTTACTTTCCTGGATGAAGTAATTTGTATTAAATTATGCCAACTAAGTTACCCTAAACAAATGTCAATGTTGAAAACTAAAGACAAAATATTGGACAACAAGATGCTGGCTAAAGGATTTGCAGGACATTTTTCAGTTAATAAGACACATAAATATTTCCATATTTAGAAGACAAAGTTCAAATCAGGAAGCTTCAAATACAGTATTTTGGAAAGGGAGCAAATATACAAGCTTTCAGTGGCACCCCATAACTTCCCTTTTTTTTACATGCATGTAATGTTCACTATAGTTCTTATCTCTCTACTGATAAGAAGCCTTTGCCAAGCAGAAGACTCACTAACTAACCTGCTCTTAGCTGCAAATGACATCCTGCAACCCTTTCAAACTTATCAGAAAATAGCGTCACATAATCAGGTTTGAATATAATAAGGGCTTGTTTTACACTGGATACAATGATTCTCTTTGTGGAATAATAGTATCATAAAAGTTCATGAACATAAAAATTATGAAAACAAGTAGAGAAACATGAAACAGTTCTGGGAAAGTACACTGAACTAGGCAGTGGGCATCTGAGTTTCAAGATGTTTAAATTCACACAGCACACATTCTTACACATTATTATCCAAATGCTGCAGTCAAATGAGAATATCTCAATATATAATGCCATTCCCTCAAGTTGTGTACAAGGTTACTCAAAAAAGATCCTTAGAAAAGGTTTCCACGGGCCTGGAACATGCTTTGAATTTAGGTTCTACACTTTTCAGTCACACTGAAACAAGATACTGTGAAAAAATAACCTTTGGCCATGTGACAGCAAACTAATGAGTCCTATGAATAATGCATGAACCAGAGTGATAACATTCTTGGCTTTAGTGGAACAAGACAGGAATCTGGTGAAGAGCTAAAGCGTGTCATGGACTACTTGCAAGCCCTCTTTACTTTCTAAAATGCTCCTCAGCTGTTTTGGGTGTATTTCACAAGGAATAGCAAACACTCCCAGCTGAAATAGTTATCACTTCTGCAGATGTTGGGGGATTTTCCTTCTGGGAAGAAGTGGACACATAAGGTAGGAGCAGCTTGTATTTTCATGGAGGAATGCAGATATGCTATGTTGTGAACTGGTAACCTGAATAAGGGACACAGATGTGCTCAGTACATCATGTAAAAATGTACATTCAGTTTGTCTGACCTAATTCTCCAGTGTCAGCCACAGCTGAGGTACCTCTGGAACAGAACAACCACCACACCAGGAGCCAGCTAAGGACTTGCAAATCCTCTTCATTATTCATTATAGAATGATACACATACTTTTGGAGTTTAACCAACCAACAAATAGATGTAATGGTTTAAAACAAAATCTGAACTTACATGTTGGCATGTCCTACAAGTTTTCCAGAACTGGGCCAAAAGCCAGTAAGAAAAGTTGCCCTCACCAGGGACTCATGCTCTGGTGCATCTTTTATAAACATGTGTAGCATGAGTTGGGAAAATAGATTTCTCATTGCACTTGAAGACAGGGCTCACTTCTCAGTAACACTTCATAACTGTAGGCTGTTCAATTAAAGCTTGACTGCAGCAGGATTCTTTTAGATTGGCTCACTGCATCCATCAAATTTACACAAGCATTGGAGTGCTGGCTGAAAGGGATCTCTGGATGCCTCTGGTCCTGCCCCACATAGGAGGCAGGGCTGTGTCCAGCACTAGATCAGATCAGCTGTTGCTTTGCCTGGCTGAGTCCCAGGAACTTCCAAGGACAGAGAGTCCCTGGCCACTCTGGGAACCTGTTCCAGTGCAGCACCAGCCTCACTGGTGTGGAAACCCAGGGCACAGGGAATATTTCTTTGTCTGCTCTGGCGTGCCATGACCCCCAGGGGAGGCACTGACTTTGACCCTCATTCATGGAGAAAGCTTCCTAGACTTCAAGATAGACTGGAATCCACAAAAGTGTGCAATAGATTATAGAGAGTAGTGTAGGTGTATCACTTGGTGAGAAATTTAGGTTTTGGAATTTTTAGTGTGTTGTGGATGGAAGCAAGATGGAGGGCACAGGGTGTTGTCCTGGGTTTCTTCTTCATGCTTCTTCT
>JAWWMN010000057.1:10990128-11002434 GCA_035047745.1 Catamblyrhynchus diadema
AAGAGAAGAGAAGAGAAGAGAAGAGAAGAGAAGAGAAGAGAAGAGAAGAGAAGAGAAGAGAAGAGAAGAGAAAAGAAGAAAAAAGAAGAGAAAAGAAGAGAAAAGAAGAGAACAAAAAAATTCACCTTATTCCACTCAGGAGCCAAATTCCTCTGTCCTGTAGAGAAGCTGAGGGAGCTTCCCCATCCCACTTCCCCACCTCCAGTCACTGAGAGCCATACCTGGATGTGGCCCTGCATCTTCTTCTTCTCATTCTGCAGTATTTGGTTTCTTTCCTCCTCCTCCTCAACCCTGGACTCCAAATCATGGAGAATTTCTTCCAACTCTTGCTTTTTGGCAGCCAAGCGAGCCCTCATCTCCTCAGCCTCTGCAAAGAGCTCTGTCTCAGCCTGGAGCTGCTCTGCAAGGATGTTCTTCTCCTCCAGCACCTGCAAATACAAAAGGCAGTGAAGCTTTAAAAGTGACACTTCAGAGACTCTGGTGAGAGATTACACCTGTGACAGCCACAGAGGTGCTTCAAGGCCACGTTGTGCTCCAGTTCCTGCCTCCCGTGTCCACATCCCAAACCAAGAGGCTTTAGCAGCAGCCCAGAGGACACCAGCTCTGGCTCCAGCAGCATTTCCTGCAGAGGCAGAGCAGTGCCATGGGCTGATCCTGGCACTTCTGGCCAGTCCCAGTCCCCATCCCTGAGGATGCCACTTGTCACTGGGCATGGAGGCACTGCCTGCCAGCCCTGGAGTGCCCCCACCCACTGAGGGTCCGTCCATCAGCTCCTTGTCTCTCCAGGTGACACTGGAATTGCTCTTCCTTTATTCACCAAATTTCTGCCAGCACAGAAAGCCACCAGATCTGCAGAGCTGTCCCAGGTGTTTGCCCACAGCCTGCCCAGCCCAGGCACAGAATGACACTGCCACTGAATTTCTCCTGTAAACCAGGGAAGGCCACAAAATCAGGTTTTGTTTTGGTAACATGTTTCTGCACCCCTGGAGGAGCAGCTCATGCTGTATCTTCCCATTCCACACTCCAGCAGAGTGGGAATCAGCTCACCTGACCCTCCTTGGCTCCCTCACATGGGCCAGAGCACAATAATCCATGTCCTGCATACCAAAAGCTCATCTTGGACACAAACCTGTTGATGTTTCCTTTCCATTTCCTCCAGCTCTGCCTCCACTTTTGTCTGTTTTTCTTTCACCTTCATCAGCTCCTCATCCTTGGCTTGAAGCTCTTCTTCCTGACGAGTGACCTGCAGAAGAGGCTTCACCTGCACAGGTGGCAAATGAAGATGTCAGAGCCTGCACTCAGCTACTTACAGGTGAATGAAACAGAAAAGAAAGAACAGAAGGAACCTTGGTGAAGACTCTCCACCACTGCCAGTGCCTCAGCTTCAAATATGCAGCACAATTCCTCTGCAGGATTTTCAGTGCACTCAGCTGCTGCTGCTTCTTTGCAAAGGCCCTGAAGACAGCAAGAAGTTAAATAAATAAATGTGTTAAATACAGCTGACCATCATTTAATTTTTAGTTTATCCAACCCTACAACACTTACAGATCGAGAATAGGCTTATAAATAAGTTTCAGTAACTACAGTGAATTTATGAGTTCTTGCTCCTATAGAGTCAGAGCAAGAGCTGCAGTTGCCATTTCCAATAATTAAAAATTCTGTTTTCCCTTACTCTCAACGGGTTTTTTTTTTCTTAAAAAGACAAAATCAGGATGGATTAGCTACTTTAATTTTTAAAAAGCAGCTTTCCAAAGAACGTCCAGGAACCTCCAGTGGGACAGGAGGAGAGACAAAGGAATCTGCAGCCACTGTGAAGGGCTGTGTGTGCCACAAAGGCAAGAGCAGGGAAAGGAGATATTCTTAAGGAATGAAGGTGCAAATTCTCCCCAGGCAAAAATCCTCCTAATACCCAGGGTACAATTACAGTTCCTCAGGCAACACACCCAGAAAATCTCTCCTGAAATTCAAGTTTTAAAGCACAGCTCCCTGTCAGAGAGGCTTGAGAGAGCCAAGGGAAGATCCAGTCCCAAAGCACACTCACTTCCTGGCCAGGTATCCCCTGCACACTGCCTGGAAGAAGATGATGATGTCTGTGATCTTCAGGTCCCTCTCTTCCTCCAGGTGTGCCAGGACTCCAGCTCGGAAGAAGATCTTGCTCTGTCCAATTCTGTACAAGTTGGGGTCCAGCTCCAAGGCCCTGATCTGAACACACAGGCAAGGCCGTTGTTGTTACACCAAGAAAAGGACAATTTAGGGGAATTTTCCAATGTTTAGACAATATTCAGCTATGAACACTTACCATACGCTCACAGGCTTGCTTACCATCCATGAAACCTTTGGGAATTGCATTGGGAGTGAGGATCTCATACCTGGAAGGCAAATGAAAAAACGCCTTTACACTCAGCAATAAACAATGTAATTCATAGTATAAACTTACAGCATGAACTACAGTGACCAAGTGTACAGTTAGGGAATTCCTCCAGGAAGCTTTTCCAGCAGCCAGTTTTGGATTGTTTCCCTTGCCTACTGCCTTCAGAACAAACTGCAGTAGTTAAACACATCAAGTTCAAGGCCTCACAATCAGGTTTGGATTTTCTTTGAGCTGGGCTGAGAGAGAAGGGAGGAATGTGGGGTCTCCAATTATTTAACAAGGAACTCAAAAGGCTCTTAAGAACTGAAAAGGCTGTTGCTGCTGCTGTTACCTCTGCCTGAATTCCTGGAACACGATCCTGTTTGGGAATCCCTGCCGACAAATCCTTATTCCTTCCAAAACCCCGTTGCACCGGAGCTGATCTAGAACCAGGTGTGGGTCCAGTTTTCCAGCCTGGACAAAACAAAACAAGGATTATTTTAACTGGCATGAGTGGCAAACTGTACTTTCAGTTTTCCAGCCTGGACAAAACAAAACACAGATTCTTTTAATTGGTATTAAATGAATTATTAAATTAAATAATATTAATAAATTCTAAATTAAATAGATTATAAATTAAATTATATTATTTAATGAATTATTACAGTGGCAAAGTGTACTTTCAGTTTTTCAGGCCAGAAGGCAGCTGGGTGAGTCAGGGCACGTGCAGGGAACTCTGAGCAGACACTGCCCAGTGTGACAGCCCTGAGTGGAGAGGGAAGGCCCGGGCAGACGCAGGGCTCAGGGCCGGTGAGAACAAGGAGAAGCAAGCAGCAGGAGCGGCCTGCAGCCCCTACCCTCTTCTCGTGGTTGGGGATGATGCAGCGCACGAAGTTGGGGTTGGTGTTGCGCAGCGTGGCCATCAGCTTGGTCAGGGACTCCTTGTAGAGCTGGCCCACGGTGCGGAACATGCCCTTCTTGGTCTTGTAGGCTGAGCCAAAGGCCGTCTCCGTGATGCCCGTCACCTGGTCCAGCCCCACGATGCGATCCACTGCGGGGGACAAGAGGCAAGGGCTGAGCGGCCGCCCCGAGGGGCTGGCAGGGTGGCCCTGGTGGCCCTGGTGGCACGGGAGCAGCAGCAGAAGCCGGGGACAGCGCTGGCGGGCGAGGCGGCGCAGCGGGACCGCGACACAAGCTCGGGGACCAACAGCCACGGACTCATCCAGCACAAGAGTGCAGCTTCAGGAGGTACAGGCTGAAATATCCAGCTCTTTACCTGCAGTTCTACATGACCAGGAAAGCTGTTTTCTGTGTTTAAATCACTTTATAGAAAGGTAAATGCCAGCTCACAGGCAGCTCTCTGTCTGAGTCCTTACAGTGCACAGTGTTCATGGGTTCAACATTTGGAATTACACATCTGTGCATGAAAAGTCACTTATGACATAGAATAGGTTAAATAGAATGGGTTAAACCTGAGTTTACTTCATCTTTCAATAGAAATTTCCAGAAGAGTTGGAAATAGTGTTATTTCAGTGACAAGAGGGGAAAATGTATCTGCCAGACTTGTGCTCAGCTGCTATTTGGGAGAGTTCTTCCCATTTTTAAATATACTTGCAAAAATCTCCCTGCCCAAAAGACAAGTTTCCAACCAGGAAAACTCCACACCAAAGCACTTCCAAGCTGCCTTTAGTAAAGTACCACAATAGAGATCTGTCTTTGATTTTTTGGGACATTTTGGGTAAGGATCTCAAGGGTCTGGTTTTTAGAAGCACAGTTAGAAATGTGAGTGCCATTATTAAAACCCTGAAGGTGATTCTATGTGCATGTCAAGAATTGTTAAACAGTTCACTAAAAGATACACAGGTGGTTTAACACCTCAGTAATTACAGCTGGTGCTTCTTAGGACTGAGCAGATCCCAACATTTGTGGGTTCTTCATGAAATCCAAGCTGAGCAGCCAGAAACAAGAATCTATTTGTAGGCTACAGCTTCAATTTTGTCACATTATCTTCAAATTCATTCAAACCAAAGCAGAGGGAATTACGCTTTATTACCAGGATTATCTGACAAGTAAGGGACTCTATTTAACTTCTTCCTAATATTCAACTGGTCAAAGATCTATTAAAAAAAAGGAAAATTAAAAGCAGAGAAACACAGGGCAGCAAATTTGAATAATCAGTTTTAAGTCTTGTGTGTAGAGCAGAGCCTGGATCCTCCACAGGGTTTTGAACACAAGAATTAAACTTATTAAAGTTGGAGAAGTAAGTAGGTGATAAGGTGTTTATAAGGTCACATCCCAAACATTGGTTTTGAAGCAGAATTCAGTCCCAAATCAGACATGGGACAGAGGCTACAGGAAGTCAGTTTTTTAGGGGATGAAATGATTGCCAATATTAGAAACCTGCACCCACCAGGCCCCACTAAGGACTGCAGCCACTCAGCTCTATCTCACCTTGTACTTCCTGCAACTTGGCAAAGATCTGATCCTGCACTTTTGTGCTGCTCCCCTCTGTGCTCCAGCTCTAGGAAGATGATTTATATTCCAAACAGGATGACTGGAGTTAAATGTGAGCTCTGCCTAAAGGTTTAAAGCACGAACTGCATGACTGGGCCATCGCCCCTGGCTGGAGCCCCTGGATCAAAGCTCTGCAGGAATTCCTTTAGGAACATCCCTGGTTTCCTCAGGGATGGGATCTATCAGGAGTGGTGAGAGACAAACCCAAAATCTGAGGGCACAACCTTCACATCCATGTGTTTCTAAACTTGGGGAGAGGAATCCAAGAAGGATGAGGAAGTTGAATTAAATATCTAAAGTGTCTTCAAAAACATTCCAAGTGCATTTATTGATTTCTCAATACCCCAAAAAACATCTGCAGCTTATATAAATATTAAAATTAATAGGCTTTTAAATAAAAGGACAATTCCAACAAGGCTGGAAGAAGTTTATTTCACTTTCTACCCCCACTAGAACTGCAGCACTCATCCTGATACTTCAAAACATTCTTGAGCTCTCCTCCCAAAAGAACACAGCCACATCCTAAAAGATCCCAGAGTTTTGTCAATGTTGGACTGCAGAAAGAAGCTTGATAGTGTTCCAAAGCTTTTGCATTCTCTCAAATGCTTGCAGCTACCAGAATTGTCACTTTTAGAGGCAATTCTACATCTCCTCATGGAACCAGGAAGCAACAAACCTTTTCATCTGCAATGCAAAACTGGAGATGCTTTGTGTGTGTGCAGCAGCAGCTGGACAGGAATGCACTGGGGGCCCCAGGGGGGCTGGGGGGGTTTTACCTAAATTCAGCATGAAATGAGAAGTTCATGCAAGCCTACGAGCAAAAATGGTTCTCCTGGAGGTACAACAGCCCTGCCTTTAGTAGGCCTAGTGTTTTATATCCATTCACCTGGTGGTTCATGAAGACCAGAAATATTGTCATAGAAACAGGCTCTCTGAATATTCTGAATCTCTAAGGCAGAGAAACAGCAGAAACACAAAGACAGAAGAGCAGATACACAAGACACTTGAGTTAGTAAAAACAACAGGTTCATCAATTGCAAATACACTTCACTGTGCCACAACATATCCCATGCACATTTCAATGGTCTGTGGGAACAGGGTGTGAGGATTTGGACCAAAACACAATTGCACTGTGTGTGTCCTCCAAGGGAAAGGGGCAGATCCCCAACCAAAAAGTTCTTTACAGATTCATTAAAGCTGCTCTCTCTGGCTGCCCAGAGAGGGAAATTCAGCATTAACCTCCAGCACCACCTAAATCACAAACTGCATTTCCTCCTCAAGTAACAAACCGCAGGGTTTATATCCTGTGACATGTAAATATGCTCTAATCAGTAGACTATGATGTTAAAAAGCAGAATAGAAAAGTCCCTGCTAAGTATTTATGTGGCTATTTATGCTTTTTGGAGTCACTTGGTGCAAGTACTGATAAATACTTCCAGGTGATGGGCAGGTAACCTGGCTGAGCAGCAGTGTGCAGTTAGAACAGGATTTGATCTTAATCTCAGCACTTCTACAGCTGCTATTGCAATGAATTTTAGGAGATGTGGATTTCCAGAGTGCCACCCACCACTGCACAGGAAATAACTGTGCTGGTGCTCACTGAGACAGTGTTTACAATGCTTTACCAACAGCAAGAACCACCCCAGCTGTTCACACTCAGGACTCCACTGCAGCAAGTCCCAGCCAAGAGTTCTGGACAAGATTCCACATGAAATTGGACACAGAGCAACAAGTAATAAGTGAGTATCAGTTCCAGTAATGAACATGAGAAGCAGCTACTCAGAAATGGTACATGTGCAAGGGACCAGAGGTGCAACTCAGCTTCCTTGGTGGACTTTGGGCACTAAGTAAGAGAGAAAATGCTGTAGGGATTTACAATGGAGAAGTGGAGGGTGAGGAAGGAAGAGGCATTAAAAAAACCCCAAACAACTCATCCAGCAAGGTCAAACCACCAACAATCTGTGCTCAGAGCTCTCTTACCATCCTTCCAAAGCTCAGCCACGAATTTGTCCGAGGACTGGTGCAGGAGCGTGGCCACGTTGTCGTTCAGGGGGTCCATGTTCTTCATCAGCCACTCATCTGCCTTGTAGTCCACCTGCAGGGCAGCCAAGGGCTCAGGCTCAGAGCAAAACCAGCTCCAGGTTTCCGTTTCTCAGCATCAAACATCAGAGGTGCTTTCCTCTCACCGCCCATGCTCGGGATCACCAAGGCTGGCAAAGACCTCCAGGCTCAGATCCAGCCCTGCCTGGTGCTCACATTTGCTGGCTGAGCCTCCTTAGGACAGCTCAAAGTACCACAGGTTTGCTTTTGGAAGAGCAAATGGGGTTTTCTTTAAAATTCAGCAATCTGACTGCTTTCTTACCGACAGCTGCGTGTTTATTTGCTGCCCAGTTTATTGCCAAAATAAGTTTCACTGTGAAGATGTAAAACCAGCTCTAGGATAGACACCAATTACTTTATCTAAATTACTGGAGAGTAAATTAAGGATGTGCTGCAGAATGATTTTTTTAGAATTTCTCTACAGTATCTACATTTAAATACTTGGTTCTATACAGAAAATAAAGTTCTTATCTTTAAAGGGCCAAACCTGGGGTTCCCAAATAAACCCCAGCTCAGCAGCTAAAAAATCATTGATACCAACCTGGGCTTCATCCCAACCCAGGGAGCCCTAAAATTCCCTAATTCCCTACAGAGATACCCTAAAATCTCTGTAGACCAGCACGGTTCTGCTCCACTGCTCCAACCAAGGCAGAAGTTGTCTATTTTTGCACCCAGGCTTTGGAAGGAAAGCAGAGAACTTTCCCCAAACCAACCCTTCCAAACTAGAATTTAATGGTGAGCCCTTACCTTCCCTGCATAGTGAATAATGCAGAAGTCTGCTTTGTCCTTTAGCTGTCTTGGCTTTTGGAACTTGGAATGAGTTCCTTGCTCTTGGACCAATTTCTCCACAAATGTCTTGTCAGTAGCTTTAGGGAACCAGCATTCTTCATCCAGCAATGCCAACACACCAGGAGGATTTGCCTGAAAAGCACGTTGAGAATGTGTT
Source organism: Catamblyrhynchus diadema (assembly GCA_035047745.1). Taxonomy (NCBI): domain Eukaryota; kingdom Metazoa; phylum Chordata; class Aves; order Passeriformes; family Thraupidae; genus Catamblyrhynchus; species Catamblyrhynchus diadema. The sequence continues at coordinate 10,998,039 of JAWWMN010000057.1, forward strand.
CATGTTTTATATATGCATATATATAATTTTTAATTTTTTTTTCAAAGTTTAATATTTCCAGTGCACCACTGAACATCACAATAAGGGTAGTCCAAAATACTCCAAGCCTAATTTCAGTAAAACAAGCTGTGGGGGAGTCCAGGTCAAGAAGGATGTTATGGCTGATTCCAACAAACTCATTCCAATATCCTTGGGGACACCACTGAGCTAGTCCATGCTGACCAGAGCCTTGCTTTGCAAGGAGTTCAGCTAAAAACCTTGGTTTGCAAGGGTTTCTACTTAAAAGGTTCCGAGGGAATGCAAAATTCACCTACCATTTGGTGAGAGATGGTTCACTGTACCTGGCATCACACTTACAGAACAACTGGGAGGGTACTGAGGTTTGATTTGAAATTAATAAATAACTTGAGGTGTTTTGGGATATTCACCTAAACATGCGCACACTGAGGGCAGCCACACTTGTCCCCTGAGGCTTTTTGGGGAAATTTTGCCTTCCAAGGAGGCAGAACTTTCTCAGTTCCACACACAAAGTGCAGACCTTTGATAAGTGAAACAAGATTTCCCTTTTCCCACAGGGAAAGAGGAATGCAGCTTTTCTGCTGGTCAGGATGCACAGCAGCACTGGGAGCTCACCTGCACCCCAGGATACACAGAAACAGGCAGGAGGAGTAACTGCAGCGGCCCAGGTTTCATTTAAAAGGTTCTGAGATGGAAAGAACAAATTTCAGGAGTCTCTGTTCTCCCCATCTGCTCCTCCTGCTCCTCAGCTTCCATGGATTGAGCAGCCAGAGGAGGATGTTAAAAACCACAGTGACTAAAACCACTTTAAAGATCCTGTTTTCCTATTTGCAAGGTAATTTTCTGGGGGGAAACTCTACACGAAGTTTCAGGAATTTTGCTATTGATTTCCAATGAAGGAAGTCTACCACAAATCTTGGAAAAACTTTCTACCTGAGTCCCAAAGCTCCTATACCACAATGGCACAGTTTAATGACACTGACAGGATTAATGACTTCATTAGTACCAGGGAAAAAGGTATAAAAATAGCAGCTTCATATCTTGAGCTCAGTGTTTTACACTGACATGAGGGCAAAATCCCCTCTGGATAAATCCTTTTATTAACAATACACGGTATTTTAGATTTGAACTTCAGCATTCCAGTTAATTCCCTTTTAATGACAGCTCCACAAAGAAATGTCTCATTTGCAGGCAGCAAAAGACACAGTCAGCACTCCAAGCTCTCCTCCTCAGAGCATTATTCATGTGCAGACTTACAGGTCTTTCAATTAAGTCAATGCAAGGCTGCAGATCCAGGCCAAAATCAATGAAGTTCCACTCGATGCCCTCTCGCTGATATTCCTCTTGCTCCAGGATAAACATGGTGTGGTTGAACAACTGCTGCAGCTTCTCGTTGGTGTAGTTAATGCAGAGCTGCTCAAAGGAGTTCAGCTACAAAATAACATCAGTGTTCAAGAATGAGTCAGTGACAAGACACCGCAGATCTGGGAGGCAAAAATTTGACTTTATAAGGAAATTCTCCAAAACTTCACGAAGTTCGAATGTAACACAAAGAAAACTGGAAAGCAATTCTACCAATCTCCATGACCTAAATTATAGTACGAACAATTAAATTATAGTAGGAACAACTACCACACATAGAGAAGGATTAAAGATTAAATTATGATTTTCTGGCACTGTAACTTTGGGCTGTCAAAGCCTTTACACCCAAACCAACCCCTCTGCAGTGTAACCTTGGACCATGCTGCTTTCGGTGCCTCTGCAGCTGCCCTGAGCCCACAGAAACAGGAAAAGGAAAGCCTGAGCAGGGATATCTCCCTGTACCTCGAAGATCTCGAAGCCAGCAATGTCCAGGATGCCAATGAAGGAGGCTCCCTGGCGTTTGGTCCTGTCCAGGGCTTTGTTGATGCGGTGCACGAGCCAGCGGAACAGGCGCTCGTAGGTGGCCTTTGCCAAGGCTTCCACTGCAAAGTCCGCCTGCAAACCCAAACAGGAACATTTATTTACCCTGGAAAAGCCATCAAAAGGACACGGACATGGATGTTATCACAAATAACTCAGTGAAGGAAGAAGCTGGATGGAGCTAATACCAGTGAGGAATGAAAACAAGCAGCAGGAACAGTTTGGAGTTTGATCAATGTTAAGAAAAATGTCTTTCTAAACTGTTCCATAAAAACAAAAGATCTCCAAGTATTTGATAATGTCACAACATGAAAGGATGAAACCAGGAGAAAGTCAAGGAAATGGAAACGTTTCTACTATTCTACAAATTATTTTTACCATTTAAGAACATTTCACACCGACACTAAAGCTTTAACAGAGCAGCAAACACTCAAAGCCAATTGTCTTTGTTAGGAGCTAATGAGGATGAGGCAGCTTCCCTCGGCCTTTAAAGCACCTTTCAGAGCTCACCTGTTCTTTGGTCTGGGCTCTCTGGACCTTTCAGAGCTCACCTGTTCTTTGGTCTGGGCTCTCTGGACCTTTCAGAGCTCACCTGTTCTTTGGTCTGGGCTTTGTGGGCCTTTCAGAGCTCACCTGTTCTTTGGTCTGGGCTCTCTGGACCTTTCAGAGCTCACCTGTTCTTTGGGCTGGGCTCTCTGGACCTTTCAGAGCTCACCTGTTCTTTGGTCTGGGCTTTCTGCACGTAGTCCCGGCCCACCTTGATGCGGGGGGTGAGGATGGCGCGGGTGAATTCCATGACGTTCATTCCCAGCAGGTGGCAGAGCTTCTGTGCAACTGCAAGGGACAGAGGGACATGGGGACAGAGGGGACACAGAGACAGAGAGACACAGGGACACGGGGACAGAGAGACACAGGGACACGGGGAGAGAGGAACAGAGGGACAAAGGGAGCACTGAGACCCTGCCCTGACACCTGGAGCAGCTCCTCACCAGGAGCTGGCATCTCAGGAGCCAGCCCAGATGCCCAGGTCAGTGCCAGCCTCAGGGGCTGTGCCCCAAGGCTGGCAGAGCTGTCCACAGAGACACAGCTGGGTGTGCCTGGGGATGAGGGAAAGGCTGGAATTCATCAGGGGCCAGCTCATTAACAGCTCATTTAGCTGCTCTGAAAGGGAACACATCCCTTTTCTGATCCTAGGAAAAAAGGACAGCATGGGGATATGGCACATCAAATCCACCATCCTAAAGGTGCCTGAAAACCTGGCTCAGGGTAGGCAGCTGTGCCAGCCCAAAGCAGGGCTGTGCCACCTTGTCAGGGAGCTGAGCACTCCCCAGGCCAGGCTGGCACAGTGGGAGGGGTCCCTGCCATGGCAGGGGGCTGAAATGGGACAATCTTTAACCCAAACCAGCCTGGGATTCCAACATTTCACACAGAACAACACCACAGGCATCAGAGCACTTCAACAGCAGGAGCCTCCTGATGTCACTTCATTATTTAAATGTGCATTACCCACACCAGCCCTACGGACTCCTGCTGCATCGGTCCCTCCCCTGAACACGAGGCCCTTGGGGGGCTGTGATTCCACACTTCTAAAAATGACAGTGACACTGAAGGTATTTTTAGGTCTAGGGAAGTGTTGCCCTTTAGCAGGAAGCTCTCCACACCACCCAGTAAGAACTTGGCCCCTTATCTTTATCACCTGATAGTTTCTTTTACTGTCAAAATGAAAATAAAAAGCTGTTTTTTCAGTTCAGCATTGGAAAACAGATGTTCATACTAATATATGAAAGTTTCTGCTGCATTATTTTTTTCTTTAGTATTAAGAAAACTATTATTGCTCTTCAATGTTGAGATTCTCTGTCTGGCCATATGTTCACTGGAAGGGTTCACGACCTGACACACAAGCAGTGAGATCAGGGGAGTGTCACAAACTGAGCTGCAAACAGGAGCATTGCTGGGCTCTCAGTATAAAAATATGCACCAGCACATCAGATAAAACTCACAACCTCAGGGGCCAAGCAGGAAGTGCTCTCAGGATCTTTAAAACAAACAAATAAAACAAGAACTTGGAAATATTAAGTAGCCACGGGATGCTGTAAAGGATATTACAGTGCAAGGAAGGAGGGTCCCAGAGCACCCCAAATACCACACTCAGCTCCTTCCATAACCCAGGGACATGGAGTTTATTGTCCCAGCCTTTCCAGTCAGTCATAAACTGTGCGTCAGGTGAGAATAATCCCAATAAACCACAGCAGTTGAGATCCCAGCCAATAATCCCAATAAACCACAGCTGGTGAGAATGATTCCAATAAACCAGAGCAGGTGAGATCCCAGACAATAATCCCAATAAACCACAGCTGGTGAGAATGATTCCAATAAACCAGAGCAGGTGAGATCCCAGACAATAATCCCAATAAACCACAGCTGGTGAGAATGATTCCAATAAACCAGAGCAGGTGAGATCCCAGACAATAATCCC
>JAWWMN010000057.1:11008602-11019167 GCA_035047745.1 Catamblyrhynchus diadema
GGCTCTGGGATCAGGAGGCTCTGCAGGGATCAGGGCACAGGCTCTGCATGGATCAGGGGCACAGCTCTGGGATCAGGGCACAGCTCTGGGATCAGGGCACAGCTCTGGGATCAGGAGGCTCTGCAGGGATCAGGGCACAGCTCTGGGATCAGGGGCACAGCTCTGGGATCAGGGCACAGCTCTGGGATCAGGGCACAGGCTCTGCAGGGATCAGGGCACAGGCTCTGCAGGGATCAGGGCACAGGCTCTGGGATCAGGGGTACAGGCTCTGGGATCAGGAGCACAGGTTCTGGGATCAGGAGGCTCTGCAGGGATCAGGGCACAGGCTCTGGGATCAGGGCACAGGCTCTGCAGGGATCAGGGCACAGCTCTGGGATCAGGGCACAGGCTCTGCAGGGATCAGGGCACAGGCTCTGGGATCAGGGCACAGGCTCTACAGGGATCAGGGCACAGGCTCTGGGATCGGGGCATAGGCTCTGCAGGTGCCCAGGCTCTGGGATCAGGAGGCTCTGCAGGGATCAGAGTACAGGCTCTGGGATCAGGGCACAGGCTCTGGGATCAGGAGGCTCTGCAGGGATCAGGGCACTCACAAAGCGGGAGGAGTTGTCGTTCTTCACGGTCTTGGCGTTGCCAAAGGACTCCAGGATGGGGTTGGCCTGCAGCAGCTGCCTCTCCAGCTCCCCCTGCAAACCACAGACACAAACACAACAGATTTACCCAGAGCACAGGGCCCAGGTGCTCTGCCTGTCCTGCAGTCACCTCCCCTGGTGTGGCAGTGCCACCACCTCCACAGGGGGATTCTCATCCTCCCCTCGCTCCCAAACCTGCAGCTGCCTCCATCCAGGGGTGAACGTGGCTGGATTTTGGGTGGCGTTTGTTTATCAAAACACACACAGAGACACACACAGACAGAGCAGGGACCAGACAGGACTTGATGGATGTTGAAAGTCACTGAATATGGGAAAGAAAATTCACATTTAGGGCTAATGAAATCAGGCACAGACCTTTGAGTGCTTAAGGGAAGAAAGCAATTTAACTGATTTAAGGTTTTAGGTTTAAACTTTGTGAGGGCAATACAGCTATCTCAGAACACCTATTTCCAAACTCAGAAATACCCATTTTCAAACCTACTTTCAGGTGAGTGAAACTCCCCTTCAGTCAGCCAGACTGAAACTCATCTCATTGCATCACCTCTGACCTGGCTGCACCAGCACTGAGCAACACCAATTACAAACACTGCTTTCAAATTGCTCAATCCAGCCAGCATTGCTCAGGGTGCTTAATGCATTTGTTAAATGCTTCTGTCAGCTCTGGCCAATGAGTTTAGAATTTGAAGTACTTATCTCAAGGAAATTGCACAACAGCTTTTACAAGTTCTGTCCATGAGGAGGTCTGGTAACAAAAAAAGTCTGTGCTGCTTCCAAGAGCCCAGGAGGCACAAATGTACACAGGAAAATATATTGTCTTCTTGCTCTGAAGGATGGTTTGGGAAAAAAAAATAAGTGAAGCTGTCTGGAATGTAGTCTCCAATCCGACATTTGTGTTCATGAACCTGCTTTTTCCAATTATTTATAGTCCTGGTGAATAAAGGCCCAGACTGAGCATCAAAGAACAGGAAGCATTAAGTCTCTTAAGGCTTCCACACAGGGTCAATTCTTAGACAGGAATTTTTAAAATTCACGACTTAACACCTACAAGAGTTTTATTTGTATATTGAAATATATTTCAAGCTCTCCTGGAAATAAATGGCTGCTCCTTCTTTTATGTGACCTCAAGTTATCTGCTCAGAAGTTGCTTACTTCCAAATGTGCTCCCTTTGGGACGACACATTCCCTAAATGCTGGGGTGGGTAAGGAAGGAATAAATGCAGAAGGAATAAATGTGAGTCCTAGCCCAGAGCAGAGCCAGCAGTGCCATGGCAGGGCTGCCAAGGTGACAGCTCAAAAGCACATTTAAACTGACCAAAAACTGCAGCTGGAGACAAACTGGATGCCTGTTATAGCCACTCTGTGCTGTTGATATTCTCCAAATTTCCCAAGTAAAAGCCTCAGAGCCTGGAATGCTCCCACCTCCCCTCTCCCAGCTCCTGTGGGCACACCAAGGTCCAGGGCAGCATTCCCTCAGCACTGCTCCTGGGATAAACCCAGAGCGCCCAGCCAGGGCACGGGGTGTGGCACAGCTGGCACAGCTGGCAGGTCCAAATTCTGCAAGGTTTTGGAAAAGAAATGCCCTGAGTGCCCAGTGAGTGCTGCATGGCATGGCTGGGATAAACCTGGAATAAACCTGGAATAAAGCAGCAGAGGATGTGGATGAACACGTTTACCCATTACATGCTCTGGCTGCTCCTTGCTGCCATCACCTGAGGAGCTGAGGGAGCAGGGGATGCCCAGCTGAGGGTGAGCACCATGGGAACCAGCAGAGCTCAGTGCTGCACACACAGACCTGCCACAGCCCTCACTGTGCAAAAGGCTCCTGATTTGGGGGTTTCCTCTCTCCAGGCACTGCTTTCAGCCAAACCCAACCCTCTTTGGGAAGGGCTCAGGGTTTTACACAGACACTGAACTCCAGCTTGGCCTCTGGGCACAGCCCCTGCACAGCATCTCCCCAGAACTTCTTGGAAAAAGCAGAATGGGAACGGGGAGAAGTGAGGGCATGCAATGGCTCATGCAGCACCACGAACACAAGGCCAGGGACTGTCTCAGTTTCAGAAAAGCAGCAGCAGCCCAGGGTCTGGCTCTGGGGAGGCAGGGGAAGCTCCATGCTACTCACATACAGCAGGGATCCACTCTGCACTTCCAAGGGACATTGAAACACAGATGTTAATGATTCCATGCCTTATGCAGTATCAACAGCCTGGGATTTGCATTTTCCACAGCCACAGTTAAAATGTTCACCAGCAAACTTTTCATGTCCACCCTGGCACCCAGCTCCAAGCAAGAGGAGGGTTGAACCAAACACCACCGTCTATTCTCGGACTTGACAAATATTTGAGTCAAAAACCTTAGAAGTGACTGATGTGTGCAAGGAGGGAGGATTCCGTTGCTCCCTGGGAATGTCTGCAGCTTCTGAACAGGAGAGCACAGCCCCACAGCTGGGTCTGACTGTACCACACACTCCCAGAGGCACCACAGCTGCCCAGGCACTGCTTTTTGCTCCCAATAGATCACACCTCAAGGTCCCTTTCCTATTGCCCTTTGCACTGGAGTTACACTGCACTCATCAGCTCCAGAGAAAGGCAAGGGGGGATTCACCAAGCTGAATTAACCCTTCAGTTTCTGTGGCTGGTCACACCCTGGGGAGCTGGGACAAAGCTTTTGCTTTATTTAAAACCTCAAAGGCATCACTTACCAGCTCGGGTTAGACTGGGGCACTTCTCTTGAGGCAGCAATTGTTTATCCCTCCCCACAGTCCTGCCCTCAAGCTCCACCTGAGCCTCCTCCAGGTGAGCTCCACCTGGAGCCCTGCAATTCCTTCTCTGCCCCAGAAACCGGGATCAGAGCAGGGCCAGGGGATCAGGAGTGTGGCATGGGCAGGGGGATGTGCCCAGCACTCTGCCAGCCTGGGCACTGACAGCAGCTGGAATTCACATCAGCAAACTTCACTCCGATCCCACTCTGCTCACACCACTTGTCCTAGAAAGTCTGGGGAAATCCTTCATTTCTCAAGGCTTTTGGTTATGCCAGGCCTTTCACACTTGAGATCAAAGTCTTCGCTGGTGATTTGCAAAGCTATAAAAATATCCAGACAAAGCACTTAATCAAAAGAATTTTGTAGCTTCCATTAATCAAATCTTTATTTAGTGCTTTGTTTAATATTTAAAAGTGTTCTGCACTCTCTCAGCAGCACATTACCCAATATACACAAAGTAATTTGGAGGAGAGTGGCTGGAGAGAGGGCAAACCTTTAATTTCAGGGCTCAAAAGTGTTAAAATCCTTTGCAATGAAAGTGGTTAAAATCCTTTGCAATGCTGAGAAACTCACGAGCTGCTCACTCTTCCCTCTCTGAAAGCCAGCTAAATATTTCCAAAATTCTCTACTAGCTGTGTGTTCCTTCAAGGTTTCCCACATTATCAGCACAAAGAGAAGCATATACATCAGTTCTCCTACGTAACTTGAAAAGCATTAAAAAAAACCACTTGCCTGGTGTTTGACGGGTTTGGGAGATTCGGGCTGTTCATTGCAAACAAACAAATGATAAGTTAGCAAGCAGGCATTCCAGCTGCATGTCACATCCCCCATTAGCACTGTCAGCACCTTTAACCACACTCACTTCACAGAGAGTTTCACAGAGAGTTTCACAAAACGGCCCAGATTTCAGAACAGGGTTATTGGCACGTGCCACACGCTGCACCCGTGTTCATGCAAGGGTTAATGAAACCCAGTGTGGCACAGGGCCCTTGAGAGCCAGGGAGAGGCAGGAGCTGCATTATTTGGGCACTGCCTCCAAAATGAACCCAGCCTGAGTCCCCCTGTGCCCAGCCCTGGGCACTGTGGGGTGGCTGGGGTGAGAGGTGGTCGCTTGTCACCATGATGCTTTCTGAAAAATCCTCTTTGCCCAGGACTTTCTCCTGGGAAGCTGAGAGGCCTCAGAAAAGAATGAAAACACTAATTACCTGATTGCTTGGGAATGTGGTCTGGAGATTGTCTACCAACAGGTGCATGTTTGATTGGTTCCATGTGAATTGTTTTTAATTACTGACCAATCACCATCAGCTGTGTCAGACTGAGGAGTCAGTCACGAGCTTTCATCATTCTTGTTCAGCCTTCTGATGTCTCCTTTCTCTCTAGTTTAGTATAGTTTTAGTATATAATTTCTTTTAATATAATATAATATAATAATAAATCAGCCTTCTGAGCACATGGAGTCAGATTCTCATCTCTCACCTTGTCCTGGGGACCTCACAACACCACAATCACTGTCCTTGAGCACTCCCAGAGGGGTGGAACAGCTCAAGGGGAGCCACACAAAGCAGTCAGGGGGGCTGCATTTGCACCCTATTGCAAATATTTAAAAATGCAAACCCACACTCAAGACAAGACCTTTGCTTCTTTCTTTCAAGCAGCAGCACAACCTTGCACTGGACACGTGGCCAGCAAAAAGGATAAAGGGAAGCTGAAGGTAATAAAGTAGAATAAAAACCCTTCAAAATTCAAATCTGCACAGCTTCAGCAGAAATTTTCAATTCCATCCTCTCTTCCTTGGATCAGACTGTGAGTTTAATAATCTTAAGCTTCATATCTGAGAGCCTGAGGCAAAGTATTGTGGAGAAACACACACAACATGAGATTTTTATAGCCAGCCAAACGTGCTCCCTCTTTCTGTGACTCTTATTTTATCAGTGCAGGATGGCAGATTTGGACAGAGGTCTGTCAGGCAGAGGTCTGTAAGGCAGCTGGCAGAGGTCTGGCTTGCTCAGGTGAGTAAAGTGAATTTTCAAATTGCCAAGGAAAGAGCCAGCCCTCCTGGAATGACAGGGCAGGACAGGAGCACCTTGGGATTCAGAGGAGTTTCATCTGTTTATATTTACAAAAGATGAATTGCACTCCTGGGTGCCCATTCCTGCCCTACCAGAAACAGAACTGAGCACCACCAGGCACAGATTGAACTTCTCTGGGTTTAAATGAGGGCAGTTAAAGCCCACTAGGGAAACCCAGGGGAGCTTTAGCCTGAGTGAGCCTGCCCGAGATCCTGTCCTTCAAAAACTAATTCTGTTTCTTTAGAAATTAATAAAACAAGTTAAGCAACTTAGCATTTCAGCTACCAAGGCAAAGGTAGCCACTGAAAGCAATCATTAATCTGAAAGTACCAGTAATGAGTTCTGAAGTCTAAAATAGCATCAACACGAGAGCTGGGTTTAGTGAAATCAGAGGCAGTTTGGGCTGAGAACACTTTGGGGAAAGCTTAAAGCCCCTTCCAGGGCCTAAAGGGGCTGGAGAGGGACTGGGGACAAGGCATGGAGGGACAGGACACAGGGGATGGCTTCAGTGCCAGAGGGCAGGGCTGGATGGGATCTTGGGAATTGGGAATTGTGCCCTGTGAAGGCTGGAGGGTGCCCAGAGCAGCTGGGGCTGCCCCTGGATCCCTGGCAGTGCCCCAGGCCAGGCTGGACACTGGGACTGGGAGCACCTGGGACACGGGAAGGTGTGCCTGGGACAGGGGAAGGTGTCCCTGCCATGGCAGGGGTGGCACTGGATAATCTTTAGCATCTCCTGCAACCCAAACTATTCTGGCATTTTGTGATCTGCATCTGATGTAAAGGTTTCCCCTGATGGAGACTGGACACCCTGCCTTACTTTCAGCCCTCAGAGCAGCTCCTGCTCCAGCCCTGCCCAGCAGCTCTCCCTCCCCAGCCTTTATTCCCACTTTTAGGGCTGCTGCAGCCTCAGCTGGCTCTGCCAAACCCCACAGGTGCTGAGGTTCCTCTGCCACCTCTCCTCCTCCCCACACTTTGGGTGCAGTGCCCAGGACACCACCTGGGATCACCCAGGAAATGAGGTTCCCACACTCCCAACCCAGGAATCCTCACTGAAACTCAGGCTGGAACTCCAGCCCGGTGCCACTGACTCCATTTGCAAGGCCCTTGTGCTCAGGGCTGTGCAGGACTCTGTCAGCTCTAAGGAAAGAGGGATTTGGGGGCAGAAAAGCCTCCTGGACAAGCAGCTGGATGCCAGCCATGCCAGGCTGGGCAGGGCATGGGCAGAGCTCTCACAAAAGCTGAACATTTCCCCTCCATCCCAGCTGGAGCAGGCACCTGGTGAGCCCCTGTGCTGCTCTGAGGTGTCACTCTGGGGCTCCTCTGCTTTGTTCTGTTTTTACAGCACTAGGTCAGGCAAATCACAGTTAACCCTAGGCTTAGCATACAAATTGCTTTGTTTAAAAAAATAATCAATGAGGCATTCAAAGAGGCTCAGAAATACACATGTCACTGATAACCATCTGTAACAGGATGGCTACAGACAGACTGCAAGCCATGGATTAATTTAACAAGCCTATTTAGCATCTCCTTGTGCACAGGGCAATGCACAGGTTGCAGACTGTGGATCACCATCAGCCCTCTGCAGCTTTCTAATGAATATGCAAACAGGGTGAATTAGGGCTGCTTCTGTAACCCCCATTGTGACCCTTCCTACCTTCCCAGTGGCACCTGTGAGGGTTGGACATTCTTTGTTCCCAATATACAAACACAAACTAACGGTTGCACAACGAGACTCATTTGTATCTTCAAAATTAGTTTGGTGACAAACATTCTGCATTTTTCGTGGATACGTGGCAAATCCAGTGCCCACTGTGGTACTGCATTGAATAAAGGGCACAATCCAAGACTTTTATTCAGGACACTCCCTGTTCTTTTTGTTCACATCCCTGCTTTCCCCTTTCTTTCCTGTGCCTTCACAGGCTCCCTCAGTTGCATCATCTCCATCCCTCAAGATTTTGAAAACTCAGCTTTTGTGGGGATTGGGCAATGCAATCTCACTTTGAAGGGAGGCACATTTTGAAAGGCGTCTGGGCAAGAGGCTTCCAGAAGTGTCTGAGGTATTCCAAGTTGTCAACAGTATATTTAGAAATATTTGGTGCAAACCCTGCGTAATTCACTTCTCTCCAAAAGCCTGCTGGCAATTTTGCTTCTGTAGAAATTGAAATAACACTGGGTTTGTCCAAGGCTGCACAGTGGTAAAGCCAAGAACATGCATAACTGCAAACCTCCCAGAACATCCCTTGTGCTGGGTGATGTCCCAGTGTCACCAGAGTCACAACATGAGTGCAGGTGACACTCCAAGGGATGCTTCAGTGGGAATGGGGTGCTGGGCAAAGGCTGGGCTGATCTCAGAGGTCTTTGCTGTAATTCTGTAGGCCTCTAACTCTATAAATCCATAAGATAATGCAGTTTGAAGGTTCCAGCCACCACAGACACCAGGATTACTACTGGAAAACCATTTGTGATTACAGCAAGACACTGTTTGGAGCAAAGCTCAATTAAAACTTCACTGCAAACATATCCAAGTGCTCCTAACAATGAATATTCAAACCTATTCCTGGTTTCTAAAAGCAAAGAATCACTCAAAATTCAGTGCAAATGTTGAAGCCTGGCAGGAAATCTGAAGAAAATTCAATATAAACCAGAGTTGGTTTCAAGCTACCAAAAAAGCCAATATTCTCTGATATAAAAGTATATACTCACTTGTTTATAGTGTAATAAAATCTGAGCTTTTAATTAGATGCTGGCTTCTAAATAAAGCAACTCTGCAGCAGTTTTTAAGCTGTATGGTTTTTCCTATCTACAAGTCAATTTTTGAAAGCACAGAAAGCTTGTTCACAAATATAGTACCAAAAACTGCATCCAGTGGGAACTAAACTCAGTTAGAATTGCCTGGGTTTATTGAATCTTCTTGGAAAATGGGGTTTATTGCATCAGAAAGCTTTGCTTTTATTTGTATAAAGCCTTTAATTTCACAAAAGAAATTAGGCAGCTGACATGGACTAGAAATTTTGATGTAACTGCTCATTTCAGCCACTGCTAAAGAGAAAATAATGGTTGAGACAAAATTGCACAGATTATATGACAGTTCAATAAAAAAAGTCATTTTTTCAAATGCAAAGATGGTAATTTGCAAAAAGAGCAATGAAGTAATGAGAAAACACCCCAACTTACAGGAATATTATGGTCCTTTCTTCCTTTATGGGAGGAAGCAACATGAGCAAGGTACTGAATAACCTTCTTGGTGTTCTCAGTCTTCCCAGCACCAGATTCACCTCTGCAAAACAGGGCAGACATTTCCTTCAAAACTCACCTTCAACAACAGGAACCCTTTGTTTACAGCCCCTCACCCATCCCATTGATGGCTCTGGCTGTGCACAGACCAAAAGCCAAAAGCAGGGATGCTGCAGGGAACCCCAAGGTGCTTGTTTAAAATCCTTCCTTCATCCCACAGATCTCCTGAGCTTTAAGGTGTTGATACAAGGTGTGACATCAGTTTGATTAAGAGCTTTTGGCTTTGTGCCTGAACCCCTCTGCTAGCCAAGGTGACATGAAACACTTGTGCCCTGCCTGGATCACTGCAGACAGAATTTTTCAGGGCGCAGATACATTTTTATTTTTAAATCATGAGATATACACTTTTACGCTTAGCACCATTTTAATACAGCAGGGTTTGGTTATGGGAATTGCCAAGTTAAGGGAAACACTCAGCACCTTCAGGAGCCAGAAAGAGAGTGCAGTAAAACACACCTTAAACAAGAGATTCTTTTCTTTCCACTGTTCACCTCGGAATCTTTGCTAGGTTCAAAATATATTTAAGGCCACAGGGCTACGTGAAACCATAAAGAAATGAATTTATCAGTGCAGGGTTCACAGATCAATAAAGATAGCAAATGCACATTTCATTTTTAAGCCAGAGGTGGATTTAAAGCAGACCATGTTTAGACAGAATTTATGGAGAGGTTTACAGGAGATATTCAAGGCAGGAAATGTGACCAGGTTCATGACCCTGCAATCACAAATGAGGTTACTACAGCTCTAAAAATGACAGTTTGGGGTTTTTTTCCCTAACCTAGGTCTGATCTTCAGACAAACCCAGCCCCAGAGGGATGCAGGGGTGCCTTAGGCAGGACCCAAGCAGTGCAAGGCACTGAAGGAGGATTTCCAGGGAGACAGAGACTGCCGTGAGCAGCTCTGAAGTGTGGGAAGCTAAAAAAGGTTTTATGATGGGGATTTGCATGGAAAGAGTGGAAGCACTCCTGCCATTCAACAGTTGTTCAAAAATTAACAGTTTGGAAGCCAGCTCCTTTGTGAGAGTGACAAGCACACATTTTCCCTGCCTGCTTATTTCTCCTCTAAGCTACTTATAATGGAAATGTTCATTTAGCAGGGGAATTTAGGCACATTCTTGAGCAGCCTTTTTCATCACACACCCCAGTTTTGCAGCTAAGCTGCATTTGCTTAGGAATTCAGCACCTCCAGAGCTGCACTTGTTGATCAGATAAGAGCTGAGGAGCATCCCTGTCCTCACCCTGCACTCAGCAGCTGCACAGGGGAGCTGAGAGAGCACCTGGAATTTGAATCCTGCAGGTACAGGAGGGATATTGACACTGGCCCAGATTTTCAAGACTCAAACGCTCTCATTGCTCCTCACCTTCCAAAACTCTCAAATCCCAGAAATCCCACAGGGAATGGCCCTAAGAGAGAGGAACCTCTGCTGAAGGGTGGTGGGATGGGCATTTCTGCATCCAGGAGCAAGAACCTGCATTCACTGCAGCTCATGGGACTCCTCACAGGAGTTCCAGGTGAAACAGCTTCTGTTTGACCTGAGGGGACAGCAGCAACCCCAGGTTTGGCAGGAAAACCCCAGGCAAAATGGTCCTGCAGATGAGCTGTGGGATAGTGCACAGCCCCAGTGAGCCAGCTGTGGCCTCAGCTCCAGAGGTGGAACCCAACCAAGGGTCCCTGGATTACTGATGGCATCTGCTTCTGGCTAAAACCCAACCAAGTATCCCTGGATTACTGATGGCATCTGCTTCTGGCTAAAACCCAACCAAGTATCCCTGGATTACTGATGGCATCTGCTTC
>JAWWMN010000057.1:11022506-11058802 GCA_035047745.1 Catamblyrhynchus diadema
CTAAAACCCAACCAAGGGTCCTGGATTACTGATGGCATCTGTTTCTGGCTAAAACCCAACCAAGGGTCCCTGGATTATTGATGGCATCTGTTCCTGGCTAAAACCCAACCAAGGGTCCTGGATTACTGATGGCATCTGTTTCTGGCTAAAACCCAACCAAGGGTCCCTGGATTACTGATGGCATCTGCTTCTGGCTAAAACCCAACCAAGGGTCCCTGGATTATTGATGGCATCTGCTTCTGGCTAAAACCCAACCAAGGGTCTCTGGATTACTGATGGCATCTGCTTCTGGCTAAAACCCAACCAAGGGTCCTGGATTACTGATGGCATCTGCTCCTTGGAAACAGCTCCATCAGTCTGGCTAAAACCACTTGGGATCCACTCTTCCCCACAATGATTGGAAAATAGCACAGAATATGAAGTTAAGAAAGCTCTGCCCTCCATTCCCCAAAGCTTCCAGGGAGACAGGGGAGTTCCCTGCAGACTTGTTGGCTGGGCTGGCTTTGCTCAGTGCCTGGAAAAACCTGGAAGGTGCTACCTGAAAAGCTGGTTGCAAAGGAGATTACTCTGAGAATTGGCTAATGGATAACTGGGTTTCCTTTTTGCCAAGATACCATCCCTGTGAAACCCAGAAAGTGGGTGCACTTTGGGACAAGTGGACAAGTGGAACAACACCCTCTGACTTAATGAAAAATCCCATTTCCACCCAGCCCAGAGTCCCCACAAACAAGGCAAATGTGAATGCTGATAAGCAGAAAAAAAAAGCCCCAAACTATCAGGTACCAATTCTTGCTTCTCGAGTCTTTATTTCTCATTTCCCTTTCACTGCAGTGTTTACATTAACATAATTCATGACCATGAGCAATAATAAAAGCAGCTTTGCCTGTTTCTGGATGTGTATTAAAAAATGCTAATGTAAAACTATTCCAGCAGGTAAGAGGAGTAAGAAGCACAGCAAAATATACATTTACATTTTAAAACAATACAATTTGTTCTTATTGTCAGCAGAGCTTGGGAATGCACTATTAGCTGTGCCTGTAAAGCTAGAGAAATAATCTTTTCTGTCAAATCACAAGAAGAAAGTTTATTACATTTTAAAGGAGGAAAATCTCCTATAACACATGCAGTGCAGAGAAGCTGCTACAATAAATACAGCTCAGATGTCAGCTCTGGAAAAGGGCAGCACAGGGCTGGAGGAGTCAGACAGCACAAGCACAGGAAAGGCAGCAGCTTGAAACACATTCCTTGTGTTAAAAACCCTCTAAATCTATCAGAGGGGTATTTTAGAGAGAGTCTTTGTGCAAGAGCTCATTGAAAAGCAGCACCAGAGGATGTTATCATCCCAGTCTGCTCTCCCTGGAGCTTACAGGAATGCCAAATATTTCCTGCAGCATCGTGGCAAATAGCTCTGCTGCCACATACTATGAAAGAATTAGAAGATTTAGGATAAAGCCCTTTGCATTTACAGGAATAATGACATCTGCATACTTTGGTTCTTTCCCAGGAGTGCGAACACATGGATTACAAAAATAAATTAAAATCTTCTACCTCTACCAACCTGCCCAAAAAAGGTAAACTCTGAGTAACACTACGTACAGTATTTATGGAATGGGGATGGAATCACAAAGCTAAAGCTTAACTTTTTCTAAACCTTGTTTTAATACAACTCAATCTGTTGCCATAAATTAAACAACTCAAGCCCTGTGCTGAGAAGCAGCCTCACCTCAGCCAGTGGCAGCTCTGCTAAATGATTTCACCTCCTTCATTCCAGGCTGGCAGAATCTCAAACTCAGCTCCAGCCATGGGCTGTGCCAAACTGTGCTCCCAAGGAAGCAAACCCTCCTTGGCTCCAGCTGGCAGCACCAGGTTATTCCATCCTCTAACTGAGGGATCTCTCCCTTGGAAGCCACCTTCAGGGACAGGTCAAACAAAGTCTGCCAGTGGCTGGTGAATTCATGCAGGATCCCATGTCCAAGTGCTCTTCCCTGGAGCAGCAAAGCTCCTGCTTTGAAGCAGCTTCATGCACATTTAAAAGAGGAAAAGTGTAGCCAGCATGAGCACTTGAAAGTTGAACATGGTTTTGAATTCATTGCATGTAAAGCTGGAGTGTCATTTTCAGCAAAGCCCAGAACTCTCCAGGCAAATTCATCCCAGCTCCAATTTGCTTAGGAAAATGCAGGCACTGACTCAACCAGCTGCAGCTCTTTCCTGAGCAGCCTGAGCCCAAACCTTGCACAAGAAGCATTTGCACCACTGGATGGGCTCTCACTGAGAACAGGCAGCTCAGAGAGGGGAGGGCTCACAGCAAAGAGCAGGGATGGAGCTGCTCCTCCCAGGAACAGCTCCCAGCAGCAGGTATTATCCCAAAAACAGGTCAGCGCCCCTTCCAAGGGGTCTGTTCCAGGAGGAAACACCATTTCTGAAGGAAAGAGCAGTGGAAGAGCTGCTTTCCTTAGTGCCAGGCAGGTCTGAAGCATTCCCGCACCCTGTGACAGTGACAGCACCCAGCATGGCAGGGCCACCACCCCTCCCTGACCTCGGAAATGCCTTGTGGGCTGCAGGGAAATCACATGAGGTTCAAGCTGTTTGCTGAAGACCACTGGCCCCTCTCCAGCTGCCTTCCCAGAGAGCCATGAACTCCATCCCACAAGGTGCCACGAGCAGCACGGGACACAGGGACACAAACCCAAAGAAAGCCTTGCAGTCCCAGGTGCCATGAGCAGCACAGGACACAGGGACACAAACCCAAAGAAAGCCTTGCAGCTCCAAGTGCCACGAGCAGCACAGGACACAGGGACATAAAACCATAATGTCCAAAGAAAGCCTTGCAGTCCCAAGTGCCATGAGCAGCACAGGACACAGGGACACAAAGCCACACACCCAAAGAAAGCCTTGCAGTCCCAAAGCAGGCTGTGCTTTATCTTCCTGCCTGGGCACAGTCTCCAGACTAACAATGTTCCTGAAGATGTGGAATGTGTTAGCATGGCCAGATTGCAGTTGGAGATCATCTCTGTGATTTAAATTCCTGAAAAACTAACCCAAACAAAGTCAGGATTTTATATTTTGGATGGCTGGGTCACTCAAACCCTTCCTCTGCCCCAGGAATTTCAGTCAGGACAAGCCCTGGGATGAGAAGGTGATGTGGCAGCACTGGGTCCTCCTGTGAAGAAGTGGCACTGGGCAAGGTCCTAGCACACAGAACCCACCCTGCTGCTCACAGCTCCCCTGCCACAACACCTCCTCCCATGGAAGCAGCCACTCACAGAAGGCCCCAAACCATGGAAATATGGAAATATGCACTTAAATTGTTTGGAGGAGAAAGTAACTGCCTATGTAAGAGCCCCAACAATCGCCTTTTGTCCTTGTGACAACAGCAGTTGCAAAGAACAGAGGAGACACTTATTCTCAGGCACAACTGAGCACATCATCTGCCAGTTACAAATTAACAGATATTTACAGACAAGACCTGTAATTAAAGGGTGCCTTAATCACCTGCCTTATTTTCTGCAGGAGGTATAACTGATAGTTTGGAAAAGAGTCATTAATTGGCTTTACTATTGACGTGGCTGCTCTGGAGCTGCTTCCCTTCCCTCCTGATGCTCCCCATCATCTCCACAGCACTTGCCATGGGAATGCTCCCAGCTGGAGCCCAGCCAGGGGTTGTATACAGAAATGTTTGGTATTTGCTGCTGCTGGCCTTTAATAAGCAGCCTCTATTCCCTGCACAGCCCATCACTCCCACGGAAGGCAGCTCAGATTAGATATCCTTGTAGGGCTGCAAGCATCTGCTGGACACCTCTTTATCAGGCCAGGCCCAGCTCTGGGAATGCCAGAGCTCTGTGCTAAGAGTCTCCAGAACACACTGGTGTGTTTGAAAGTGCAGTGCAGCACATTTCCAGAGCTGACTTTCTTCAGTGCTTCCCAAATTCCTAATTACCACAACACAAATTCCTTCATCCTGGTCATCAGCCTGGCATGCTCAGTGAGCAGAGAAACACCAAAACTTCACAAAATAGCAGCTGCAGCTTCTCCGAGTGAAAGATATTAAAAAAAACCAACACCCTGAAATCTCTTCAGCCCAGCTTAACATTCCACGGAAGAGGAAAATGTGCAGGAAGGTCTGGGAATGCTGCAGTGTTGGCATCACAGCTCTGCACAAACCACTGATGGATGCTGAGTCAACACAGGCTGAAAGCCACTGCTTCCAGACCCAAATATATCACTTATATTATATATATATTACTTATAAGCTAGAAGGAACATGAAGTTTCTGGAATTACACATATTTTCCTTTCTTTTCAGCAAACTAAGAATTTACAGAGAGAAGGTCCAAAACAAACTCTCATTTGCAGTCCCATCAAGGGGGAATGATGAGATGGAAGTTGGTTGAATCCAGCTCCCCAGAAAAGTGCTGGTGGTGAGGGCTGCTCGTTTGCTTTTCATTGCAAAGCTGGATGAACCAAACTCCAGAGCAGAGGAGAGCTCCAGCAGCCTTCCTCACCATCTGTTAGTGGTTAGCAGCCCAAGATTAAACCATCCAACTTCAAAGCTAAAAAGAAATTCTCACCATTGCTGTTTGTTCAGCTCCTCCCATCTCCTCTCCAGCCAGGCAATAATCTGGCTTTCACCCATGGATTGTCCAATGGATCTGGGAGCTGAAGCTCTTCCAGTCTCTAAAAACCCATATTTGGGTTTCTCAGTTGGTGAAAGGCCAAAGGCACAGAAGAAATCCCATCACTGCTCCTGAGGAAATCAGGGGGATGCCATGGAGCAGCAGAGCCTGCTGGACATGGTTCACTGTGAGAAAAGCCCATCCATAACAAGAATTTCATCAAGTTCCTTCTATAGATTTCATCCCTGGCCTCAGCAGTCCCCAGTTCACACAAGCAGATGGGGAAGGGGAGAAGAACAGAACTGAAGACCAGAGTGTTGAAAGGTTCCCAAGGTAAGTACAAAGGGATCAGACACTCACTAGGCCAGAACCCAAGGAAGGCACTGGAAAACTGCAGAGACAATCTGTGAAGAACAAGAACCCAAGGGCTTGTCACAGCAGCAGCCCCAAACCCAGGAATTCCCCCAAAAGCAGCACTCCTGGCTTTCCAGAAGAAAAGGGGCTGGATCCAGAGACCTGCTAAAGTGTCCTTCAAATACCATTGCTGGAGAAGTGATTGCCCCTCCTCTAAAGGCCATGGAAGGTAAAAAACCAGGAAACGTCACCAACAGAGGCAGGGGGAGAGGTGAAGGTGCAAAGCAGGCAGACCCTCAGCAAGCAGCAGCACAGCTCTGTCCCAGACAATTCCTGCCAGGCAGCTGGAGACAGGGAAATGACAGGCACACCACAACTGTCCACTCAGCTCAGGGCACCACTCACGAGATGGTTTTTCCCCATTAGCTACCCTGAACCACTCCTACTGGAGAAATGAGAAATTATTCTGAGGGCTCCCAGCCTCAGTAAACATCAGGGTCAATCAGGTGATCCAGGTCCTGAGACAGCACGTTTGGGATGAGAAGATGAGTCTTATGAAGTGCCACAGGAGTTTCTGAAAGCACCTCCAGGGTGGTTAGCACTCTGCTTGCACTTTATTTACTGCTGCCTTAGTCCAGGACCTGCAAAACCAGTGCCATGAAGGGGAACACAATTTAAATTTACCTCATCACCAGCAGCAGCAATGAAGGGCAGTCCTGGACCCTTTCCCACTCCTGATCAAACCATGGGATCTCTTCCCACCCAAGGGAGCTCCCCATGGCCCTGTCCCACTCCCAAGGAGGATTTAATCCCCCAGAATCCCAGTTTATAATGCAGACCTACAAAAGAGTAAGGCTCTCCCAAGAGGTGTGGTGGCATTCTCCCTGTCAGGATGTGTGTCCCTCCTCATCCTCATCACCTGAGCTCCAGCTGCTCTGCAAGGCAGAGCCAAGCCCAGCCAAGGAGGAACCAACTCTGCAAGGCAGAGCCAAGCCCAGCCAAGGCAGAACCAACTCTGCAAGGCAGAGCCAAGCCCAGCCAAGGCAGAGCCCAGCTCAGCCAAGGCAGAACCAACTCTGCAAGGCAGAGCCAAGCCCAGCCAAGGCAGAGCCCAGCTCAGCCAAGGCAGAGCCAAGCCCAACCAAGGCAGAACCAACTCTGCAAGGCAGAGCCAAGCCAAGCCCAGCCCAGGGGAACCCAGCACAAGATGCACAAACTCCACACTCTATACCAGATACAAACAGGGATCAATTGTCCACTCAGTGCAGGTGGATCAAAAGCTCACAGGAACCTTAGAGGGGAGGTAATGATAAAGTTGGAGGCAGGTGAGCTTAGAGGCTTTCCAATTTGTAAATGATCAGATTGGACATCCACCATCACTGCCATTCCAACCTTGTGGGCTTGGCTGATCATGCAAAGGAGAGGAAAGTTCACGGGCAGACACAAAACATGAAGCTACTTCAAAACATTCACCTGGGGCAAGCACACACTGCCAAGGCATCCACAAGCACAGGGGAACAAAGCCTTTCTCCTCACCCTGGGATCCCATCCCTGCTTTGAGGGCTGCTTTGTGCATGGCACATGGAATAGGCAGCACACAAAACAGGAGTCCTGCTAGGAGCAGGAACCACAGACCCAGACAAGCCTGAGTTACCCAGATCAACTTTTATCTGAAGCACAGAACTCTTTTTGCTTCTGTGTCCTTAGGCCCTGGGAATCCTGCATCCATGGTATCCATGGCTGGAAAGGGCAAGGCTTGAAAGGATCCAGCCTCAGTCTTGTACGGACTCTGGGAGCTAAGGCACTTCTGTAGGAGCACAAGATGGAGATTTGAATCCCTTCTGTCAAGAAGGGAACTGAGCCCAGGCCTGCTTGCAGCAGTCAGTGTCCCAGTGAGCTGCTCCAGGCAGCAGGCTCCCCCCAGAGCACAAGCCCAACACCGAGGCACCAAGCACTGGAGCTGCCCCTGTGCCTCAGACACTGCATTTGCTGTGTTTTACCCTGCAGACAGAGCCACAGTGAGGTTTCCAGCCCAGATGAGCCGCCCTGACCCCCAGGCTGCTCCCAGCACGGACAATGTCCCCCCTGCAGCCCAGGCTGGCACAGGGAGTGCTGGCCCAGGGCAGCACTCTGAGCTGAGCTGTTCCTGCTCAGTGCAGCTGGGGCTGGGCCAGCCTGGCTCCCTGAGCCCAGGGAATCCTTATCTCCCTGCTGACACTCCCTGCAGCAGCACAGGAAGCTGCAGGAACACACAGTCCATGGGGGAGAGGGCAGGAAGCTGGCTCAGCCCTGCCAGCTGCACTCCGAGCACTGAGAGCCTCAAACCCCCTGGTGCTCTGCCTTCCCAAGCAGGGAAAGCTCAGCTACAGCCACAGGTTTGCCCAGGTGAAAAGGGAACCCTGGTGTGCCTCTCCTCACAGCTCCCTGGGAGGCACACCCAGAGCTCAGCTGCTGCTCAGGGTCTCCAGACCCACTTTTGGATCTTGTCTTCCCCAGGCCTTTCCCCCAGAGCAGTCACAGCACAGCAGTGCAGAGATGAACTCCTTAAAGCTTCTGGGTGGGATGCAGAGCTCCTCACTGACGTTTTTAAATCACATTTTTTAAGCAGAACATGCCTAGGAAACTCAATAAAGTGAATTACAGTATTAAAAGGCTATATCCCCATATTAAATACCACTGACTATATTCCCATATTAAATATCACTTCATGCTACATCTTTTCCCACTGCCTGTCAAGACTGAAGATCAAGCTTTGCCTCCCACAGCTGTATCAAAGCCCCTCTCACAATACAGATTGCCCAAAGTGCCAAATGAAAAATGATCACTCACGTGCAGAGAATGGATTGGTCCTCACGGTCTGCAAAACAAGAACAAACACGGTTATAGGGGTTTGCTTACACTGCTCTGTAATCTGCAAAACAGCTCCTTTTAATTGACTATTTCTAACATTCATCTTTTCAGTTAAACAATTCGAAGGACACTCTAAAGCAATGTTAATAATGTCCCCATTTCACATGCACACACCCCTCAAACAACAGCTTGGAAGTTCCTCAAAGTCCTG
Source organism: Catamblyrhynchus diadema (assembly GCA_035047745.1). Taxonomy (NCBI): domain Eukaryota; kingdom Metazoa; phylum Chordata; class Aves; order Passeriformes; family Thraupidae; genus Catamblyrhynchus; species Catamblyrhynchus diadema. Next base: position 11,030,534 of record JAWWMN010000057.1, read on the forward strand.
ACATTTCAGATAATTGGTTAAATTTAATAATCATCCACACAGCAAGGCTTTTAACTATATTTTCAGATAAAGTGGCCCTAACACTTCTCATTCTGAATGCATAAAGAATATAAACCCTTACATGAGGAGAAAAGCAGTTTCAAGCACACAACACTGACAACCACACACTTGGAAAGAGCACTGCCATCTCCAGCAAACAAGTGCTTTCCTCCCCAGCATTTTGTTCCCTTTTTAAATGAACATGCAGGCCTGAAGAGCTCCCACAATTCAGCTTATTCATGAAAGCCTTGTCTAAAGGACATCCAGGGAAAGCAAAATGCTGCAGCACTTGCTCAGCACTTTGTGCTGCACTCACGACCTTTGGGAGGAACTCCTGAAGGTCAGGTGCAGCCTGCAAGGGCTATTTCATCATGCCAAGAGCTTCACAGGGTGTATTTCAGCACCATATTAAAAATTCTATCATCAAAACATGGGAATATACCTGCAGCAAGAGAACATTTCAGCTGAAGCCTTTCAGAGCAAGCAGGTGCCAGCACAGGCTGAGCCACAGATGCCACCCCTGGCAAGTTCCAGACTGCATTAACACCAAGGGTGACAAGAAATGGAGCTGCTTTCTGACTGAAAAATGTTAAAAACATTCAGTCAGCTGTACTTGGAGCCTTTTGTGCAAAAATGCCAAGGACCAGGAGTGCTGGGCTGGCCCCTGTGCAGAGCAGCTGCACTGGGCTGTGCCTCACCAGGTGAACCCTGCAGCCCATGGCTGTGTCCTGCAAGCAGCTGAGAGCTCCAAAAATCTCTCCTAAGGGTGACAAACAGCAGAATGGGTGCAGGAGAACTGGAGAACGTTAGTTCAGATTATTAAAAGTGGGAGAGAAAAATTCCAAGTGCTGGAGACCCTCCTGACAAGGCTGCAGGGATGCTCCTGGATCATTCCCTACAGCTGCAAGACCAAAAAAAGGAATGGGAAGCCTGGGACAGCAAGAAATGAAAGATGAGAGGGGGCAAAAGCAGTGGGAGTATGACAAGAGAAACATTAGTAAAACATTTATTTATGTTCTTCTGGGTTTGCTATCAGGCAGCAGGTCCTGCAAGACCTGTCCAAAAGGAGTTTCTGGCGGCAGGAGCAGGGCCAGGGCAGGGCTCAGGTGGGGCCTGCAGAGCCAGGGGGGCAGCTCTGAGCCTGGGCTGCTCCCAGGGCAGCGACTCTGCAGCAGCTCTGGCCAGCACAGCGCGAGGTGATGCACGACAGCACAGAGCATTTGTTCCTGCAGAATAAACAGCTGAATGAAAGCCAGGCTGGGACTGTGAGTGGAGCTGAAAGTCAGAACTTCTTAGCTTTAGTATTTACTGAGGCATTTCTTTAAAGTGACAAGTTGATTTTCCCCTTTCTTACTTCCCAGAAATAACTTCACCTAATTTTGGCACTGTAGCTGGGCCATTACCTCAAAAAGCACAGCCTCCTCTAAACCAGACCTCTTCAGTTTAGCACTTCAAAAAAGTTAACACAGCTAGGTTTGCCTTGAAGTTTAATTTATTTAAAGGCAGTGTGAGTTTGTCAATGCTTTGTATTGTGACATTTGTTGCCTCTGCATTTACCATGCAATGCTACTTTGCCACAACACACAAGGCACACTATAAGTGAATTTTCTTACCTAATTAAATTTAAAGAAAATCTACAAGTCCAGAAAGTTGTATTTATTTGCCACTGCCAGAAGCTCCAGCAAGTGCAGCCAAGCTTTTAATTTTCTCTGTCCAGGAGCCTGAACTGACACAGCCCTCACAAAGTCAATTATCTGCATTTCCTGGGTTCCAACAAGGCACTCTCTGACAAATGACTAAGGTGGAAGGGTTATTTATGGTTTCTTTAGCTCCTTCTCCCCCAGATAACACAGATAACAGCGTGTGCCTGCAGCCCTGATTTCAGAGCAGGTGCTGCCCCTGCTCAGGACTGCAGCTGCCTCTCCTCAGTCTGCAGGGCCAGCACAGGAGCTCTGTCCCAGAACAGTTCCCAGCACAGACACCCAGCCTCTGCCTGGCTCTGCTCCAGTCACCCTGCACTACACTGATATTTAAAGTACTGCAGAGGCCCAGATCCCCCTCACCAATTGACTGGGTATGAATGGGAGGAGGCACTTGGAGCTTCCCTGAGTGAAGTGCCCAGCCAGAAAAGCATTTTTGGAATTATCATTCATTCACAGACCTAGGAAAACAACTCCACAGGTGCCTTACCTGCCTTGGGCTTTAACCTCTCTCTGACTGCAATTCTTATCGAACAGTGACTTTTATACAGTCACTGACTGTCTCACAATCCTCTTCTTTAATGAAACAAGTGTGCCAGGGTGAAAAAAATAAAATCAGCTTTCCCACCTCGGGAAAGCAATGGGCTAGCACACAACAGGACAGCATGCAGAGGAAAATGGTTCTTATTTGCAGGTTATTATTGGTCCTTCCTCAAACCCAAGCACAAAATTCTGGTGGATCATTCACTCTGGCACAGCCTTTCCTTTTCCCTGTCCAGAGCAGTGATCAAATGCCACCCCCATTGCTGGAGCTGACATTAAAAAATTCCTGCTTTTTTGGGAGGTGGAGGAGGCAAGTTCTTTGGCATTTCTCAAACAGGAGAAATCACAGTCATTGGCTGTCTAAAAGGAGCCCTGTGCAGGGAGCAGAGGGCTCCTGTTTATTTGTAGGTGGTGTTTCATCCTCAGGTGCCATGCAGTCCAGCCCAGCAACAGCTCCTGGCTCCTGTTTGTTGTGGATGCAGCTCCAAGGAGCTGCTGTGTGTGTGCCCTGTGCTCTAGGTGAACAGGCTCAGATATCAATCTACCCAAGGTCATTTAAAAATTGCATTCCTGACAAGTTCTGTGAAAACAGGGCAGTGCCTGGGGGACAGGGACCTTCCCAGCAGCACAGATTTGCTGCTGCCAGAGCTCTCCCAGGCCAGCTCCATGAATGCCATGTGACAAGGAGAGCACACAGGTGTCCCCAACCTGCCACGCCTCAACTCCAAGCTCCCAATTATTTTCTTTTTCCTATTTTCCTGCTGGGCTGATAAACATGAGAAGAGATCCAGTTACAGAGATGAAGCACGCCTTTATAATTTGTGTTTGCTTTTAAAATGTTGCCTGGTTACTCCCTAAACTATCATCAAACACTTAGCACTGTGACAGTGACTCCCAACAAACACCTCTGCCCAGAGCCAGCAGCAAGAGTGACAGGCACAAGTTGGTTTGCTGGGCACCTACCAGGCCAAATGTGCCCTACACACTCCTGGGCACAACCAGAGTTATTGTTATTCTGCATTATTATCTCTGGTTATCCCACATTTTACCTCCATGGCAACTCACTCCCTCCTCAGTGCAGCTCTGCAGCTTCCCAAAGCCAGGGCAGGAATAAATCAGCAGGAATAAATAAATAAAGTCAGCTTGCAGGAATAAATGAGCACTGTGCCCCCAGTGACCCAGAACACAAAATTGATATTTTGAGTTTTAACACCTACATTTCACCAAGTTACAAGTGTTTAAAGATTTAAAGAAGCTGAAGCTGCAGATGCCAAGGCACCTGATGTGACACACTCAGCAGGGCTGGGCAGTGTCACTGTCACCCTCCTCAGCAGGGCTCAGGTGACTGAAGGATGGAAACACCACAGGTATCTCCAAGAAAGGTGAGCAGGGTCATTGCACATCCTTCCAGCAGCTGAAAGGAACCTCTGGAAAGGAGAAATTCTCAAGGACACTTCAGGAGAAGCCATCTCTCTTGGTGCACCTTCAAACTGCATTTATTTTCTTTCTTCTTGCCTTGTCATCACCAGCTCATTCATATATTGGTGGGGTTTTACATCCAACCCTTATTTATTTGAAACTACCAATGAAACAATGAACTCACAGAAATTCTCATTCTTTCTCCTAAAAGGTGTAACATGAATTTATACCAAATTCAGATGCAGCCTACTCCTCGTGGGTTTCCAGTGGTTCTAAGTCCTAGAATAATAATATTTATCAGCTTTGCTCCATCAGTGCTCAGACACTTCTCTCAGAGCACTGAAACTGCTCAGCCATCACTCCATGGGGAATTACATCAACCCTGTCCCAAAGGCCACTCCACAGGGCTGCTCTCAATCGCTCAGCAGTTGCAGCCTGGTGCTCCCCACACAGCCTGACACACCACAGCCACAGCCAGAGCCTCCTGCACCTCCTCTGCTGCCTGAGCAGTGCCAGCTCCAGCTGCCACAGCCCTTTAACAACCAGCACCTCCCTCCTGCCCCTGCGCAGGGCATCTCCAGGGCTGGGTCAATCAAACACCTCCTCACTGTGGGGTGGAGCACTGATGGAAACACTCCAGGTGTCTCTGCTATTTGGGAAAGTAAAATAACAACAGCTTTTATTAAAAAGGGAAAAAAAAGGCTTTTCCTGGGCTGGGCTGTAGGGCACCTGAGGATGAAACACCACCTACAAATAAACAGGAGCCCTCTGCTCCCTGCACAGGGCTCCTTTTAGAAAGCCAATGACTGTGATTTCTCCTGTTTGAGAAATATCCAAGAACTTGCCTCCTCCACCTCCCAAAAAAGCAGGAATTTTATTATGTCTGCTCCAGCAATGGGGGTGGCATTTGATCACTGCTCTGGACAGGGAAAAGGAAAGGCTGTGCCAGAGTGAATGATCCACCAGAATTTTGTGCTTGGGTTTGAGGAAGGACCAATAATAGCCCACAAATAAGAACCATTTTCCTCTGCATGCTGTCTGTCCTGCTGGCTGGATGTGTGGTTCTGTCCCTTCCTGAGACAAATCACAAGAGCCACGCTCCAGGTCTGGGCTGGCTGAGCACATGAGGTTAATAATTAGCAGGGATACATAGCAGAGGTCACCCAAAGCCCAGTCCTGGCTTACCCTGCACTTGTTCCAGTGACCCACAGCTCTCACACAGGGATTGTTTGCCTGTCCCAGCACACGAGGTGGCCACACTGGTTATTCCCTCACCCAGCACAGCCCCAGCCTGGGGACTCAGCCCAGCTGGGAACTGAGACTGGTTTAGAAATCACAAATCACGAGAGGGGCGTTTGCAGCATTAGCTCGAAATTCCCCAAATTCCTGAGGAGAAAAGTGTGACGTGCTCAGCCTGGCAGCCAGGGCTGAGTCAGCAGAGAGGACAAAACAAACAGGACTCTGTCCTGCCCACTGCAGCATTCCCCACCACAGCAGCCACAACTGGCACTTGGTTTGACTTTTTAGCCTTAATTAAGTTGGAAGAACCTCAAATATGGTTTAGTTTTCACTGTCAGTCTCTCACTCCCTTTATTAATGATCATTAAGAGAAGCTTTAGCAGAATTAATTCAGAAATGACAGCAGAGCTGCTGTGTTTGTGAGCAGCAGTTCATGGGTAACGTGCTGCTCACCCAGCAAACTCCAGCAGCTTGGGGAGATTGATCTGCTGTAACTCAGGAGATGAGCAGGGCACACAAGGCAGCTCCAGTCTGGAGGAAAGCAGGGGAAGCTCCCTGGGCTGGGTGAGTGCTCCTGATGCCCACAGTGCCCAGCTCAGGGCCAGGCACAGCTGCTGGCCCAGCTCGGTGCCCTGGGGCTCACAGGGGCTTTCAGCAGCTCAGCTGAAGGGCAGTGACAATCCAGAGGGAAAAGCTGCCCAGGCCAGAGCTGCCAGGACTTGCTGCCTGACACCCACAGAGCCACCAACACCCAGGGGAGCAGATCTCTGCCTCCCTCCAGCCCTTCATTCACCCACGGCGCCCTCCCAAGAGAAATGAAAATCCACACAGGCCATCCCTACACTTACATTTCAGCCCCTATTTGCATTCTGCTTAGCACTAACCTAAGATTAGTAGGAGCTGGGAAGCCACAGGCTGGACAGGGTTTATTTGGACTGCAGAGCCTCAGCACAGCAGCAGTCCCCATTCTCCATCAGCCCTGCTTAAGTTGTTCTACTTCCCACGTAGAATAATTCTGTTTAGACAAAGATTACACTGTCCACTGAGACAATGACTCAAGGAGGCCCTTTAGCTCTAGGATCTGCCATCTAAGCTCACTCGTTTAACTTTTGCTCTTCTCCTTTCCAAACAAACAACCAAGCACCAACCACTTAACAAAGGGGCCCGGCAACTCTCACTGCAGTAACCTCCTTCCCAAGCTGCTTGATCCTGCCTGAACTGCACAGGAGAGACAGCAAGTGTGACAGCAGGGCCACTGCAGGGCCATGCCTTGGTCTGTGTCCTGTGTGCCCAGCCACAGTCTGGAGAGACAGCAAGTGTGACAGCAGGGCCACTGCAGGGCCATGCCTTGGTGCTGTGCTCAGCCACACACAGGGCACAGATCACCCCCAAAGCAAGGCCAGGCACAGACACTCATGGCAGCCACCAAATCCTCCTGCAGTCTCCTGATCCATGTACTCCTGTCCATGTGTTCCTGCAGTCTCCTGGTCCATGTACTCCTGTCCATGTGTTCCTGCAGTCTCCTGATCCATGTACTCTTGTTCATGTGTTCCTGCAGTTTCCTGGTCCACACACTCCTGTCCATGTGTTCCTGCAGTTTCCTGGTCCATGTACTCCTGTCCATGTGTTCCTGCAGTTTCCTGGTCCATGTACTCCTGTCCATGTGTTCCTGCAGTTTCCTGATCCATGTGTTCCTGTCCATGTGTTCCTGTTCATGTATTCCTCCATGCACTCCTGTCCAAGTGTTCCTGCAGTTTCCTGATCCATGTACTCCTGTCCATGTGTTCCTGCAGTTTCCTGGTCCATGTGTTCCTGTCCATGTGTTCCTGCAGTTTCCTGATCCATGTACTCCTGTCCATGTGCTCCTTCAGTTTCCTGGTCCATGCACTCCTGTCCATGTGTTCCTCACCCAGGCTTTAAGCCCCACTACATCCTGAGGCACAGACTATCAGAGTTTAGCTCTGCTGTTAAAAATTTTGCTTCTTTTTGCTGTTTTGGACATGTTATCTGCAAATTTCAAGTAATGACTCTGTTCCTGCATAGGAAGAGATGGGTGGAGGAGGCTCCCCATTCCCTCTGCCTGTGCTACTTCAGGTTCAGACTTCTGTTACATCTGACCTGAATTGTCATTTCCTTACTGAACAATTTTGTTCATTCTGGTTGTTCTTTCAATGTCTCCTGCTCAATTTCCTCTCTGCCCAAAGCAGGGCTGTACAAACTGCAGATTAAATCACAGAATGGTTTGGGTTGGAAGGAACTTCGGAGATCATCCAGCTCCACCCCTGCCATGTCAGGGACACCTTCCACTGTCCCAGGCTGCTCCCAGCCCTGTCCGGCCTGGCCTTGGGCACTGCCAGCCCCAGCTGCTCTGGGCACCCTGTGCCAGGGCCTCCCCACCCTCCCAGGGAACAATTCCTTTTTAATCTCTAACTTAAACTTCTGCTTTGTCAGTTTAAATCCATTCCCCCATGTCCTGTCACTCCATCCCTTGTGCCTCTCCAGCTCTCCTGGAGCCCCTTGAGGCACTGGAAGGGGCTCTGAGGTCTCCCCAGAGCTTTTTCTTCTCCAGGCTGAATAACTCCAGTTCTCAGAGCATCATCCTGGTGCCTCCTCTGGCCCGGCTCCAGCAGCTCCAGGTCCTGCCTGAGCTGGAGGCAGCTCTGCAGGTGGGCTCTCACCTGTGCTTGTGCTTGGCTCTCTAAGTCCATATATTCTAAAAGTATTACATTATTATAGATTGATTGTATGTATTAGGAAAATAGAAAGAAAATGTGTCAAGTCTATGGCAAAAATGTTTCTTAGATGGATCTCTTTTCCACTCACTCCTCACACTCTCTGCCTGATTTACAGCCACTGCTGCTTTTAGATGTCCCCAGACCCTTCGTCCCTTCAGCTCCTGCTCAAGCAGCAGCAGCTCCAGCACTACCAAGGGAATTCACCTTTCCCAAGATGTTTATGCACAAAAAGCACAAACAGAGGAATGCAGGTTCCAGGGTTTGCAGCAGCAACTCCCAAACCACAAAAAGCACAAAACAATGGGAAGGATTGACCAATCTTTAACCAGTTCTCTGCCCATATGAAGGCCTTTCCTCACACTGCTTACAGTTCCCCTTTGCTTAGGATTGTTATCAAAACTCCTTTTGAAAGCTGATCATGAGCACAGTGGTCTCCAGATTCTGAGCAGGACCCTCAGAGATGGCTCCAGCAGCTCCCATCTGGCTGCTCTGCTGCCAAATGTTTTTGTGCAGCACAGTCCATCAGCTATTCCATCTCTGAGATTAAGGGTTTGGTTCTTGCAGATTTTCCATTTACTAACCCTTCAGAGAATTATTTCCTGCTATTTTTCACAGCAGATACACATCAAGAGGTAGACACCTATTTTTTCCTGCTTTTTCTTTTGCATTTTCCTTCTCCACACCATCTGATGGATTTGAAAAAGCCCAAGAACAGGATGAATTTGAATGGCCCAGGGTGATCAGAAAGCCATGAGCTTTTATTCACCTTCTTCTCTGAAACAGATGCACAACACCTTGCAACTCTGAGTCCTTGAGGAAGGCTCCAAAGCCTGCCAGGAACACCTGAGAGCATCAATCACGGACAAGTGACAGGAGGCTGGAGATGCACCAAGACAGAAATTGGCAATTGTGCTGCTGCTGTGAGTCTGGGGCCCAACACAAGCAGCAGGACAAGGAGCAGCCCTCACCTCTCCCCACTGGCCAATGGATAAACCCTGCTCTGCTGCTCCCTTGCCAAAAAACAACAAATTTAAGAGGAAGGGGGAGGAAAAAGGAGCTGCAGCAAGGGCTGGCAGTGGCAGTTGTGGCATAGCTGCACTCCCAGCTCAGCAGCCCAGGAATGCAGGCAGGGCTGACAAACCCCAGCTTTGTGCCCAGCACGGCTCTCACGCTGCTCCCGAGATTAGAACACATTGGAGGTTTTGTTACATCAAGGCATTGCTGCTTGTGCCTGTCATCCCAGGCTTGGGCCAAGCAGGAGCAAATTATCCATTTCACAACTACCTAGAAATAAAAGGAGTTTAATTTAAAGGAAAGCTGTGGTGCAGGAGCAGGTGCTGACTGAGTGATCACACAAAATGATTCATCTCATGAATGATTTCCCAAGTTGGGTGCACTTAGCCTTGAATTCCTGTCTGTAGGCACAGTCACAATTCAATTATAAGACCAGCTTGCATAGCAAGTTTTAAAATTAAAGTCATCTCTGCTTGCTCAGAATATCAACCAAAAAAGCTCATGGAAGTGGCTCATCTACTGCAGCACTGCACTTCAGGAGGGGGAAGAAAACCGAGGCACTGAGGAAACTAAAAATTTCTTCTGTAACAATTGTGACCCTTGTGACATTTGTAAATACAACAAAGTTACTGAAATTACACCAAAAAAATGTCAACTTCCAAGCAATTACGCCTTCAGAGAGAGCTGTGCACTGGAAGTATCATCATCCCCAATTCAGTGCCCAACCTTGAGCTGAACAATAAACAGGGATCCAGTCACATTTTGACACAGGAGGGACAAAGGTCAGCAGAGCACTAAAACTTCTCCAACAACAACAAAAAAAGGTTTAAAATGCAGTTTCTAGAACTAGATTGTGTAAGCTCAGTAGGTACCTGCTACTGGTGCCATTCACAGCTGGCCAAGCAAGGTGCAGTGATTTCAATCCTGACAACTCCCAGCCCCTGAATCCCACAGGTTTAATACCAACAGCCAGAACACAAAAGTGAGGGGAAGGAGATGAAATATTGCAAAACAAGTTCAGCTGACAGAAGTGTTCATCATTCTACTTCAAATTCAAAAATAATGAGGCAGGAGACTTCCAGCATGATGGATTTCAGTTTTTTCTACTTTGTTTCTTGCTTCAGGACTCTCCCTGCACTCAGCCATGCAGACACTGCATGTGACACTCCTGGAGGTGTACAAGCAATCTGGATGTTAATGGTGCTGTCACCTGAGTATTTATATTCCACACCTGCCTGAGTGGACCAAGTGAAAGCCCAGAATTCTCAATGTAACCATAAAGGGACCTATAAATCCTTCACATGACATTTACCAAGCAGCCAGTTCTGCTGGGATCATCATCCTGCACTTTGTAACTCCTTAAAAGGCCTTGGGGACCCTTTTGGGAAGTCAAGATGTAATGAAAATACCAAGAACATTAATGGCACATTTATCAGGTTCCATCTGCTCTTCACAACAGAGAACACCAACCATCACTCCCAACTTTTTCAGTCTCAGAGCAATTTTTCCCTCGTCCATTTGAAGATTTAATAGACCTTTAAAAGAAAAAAATTGTCTTATTTTATTTTCAATTCTTTTCTTCCATAGCTGGGGGTGGCTATGCCCCCAGGGGAGGACTTAAATCAAGATTAACTACAAATATAGCTCAAGAAGATGTTTTGAAGAGAGAAGCATTGCACCTGTAGGCAGTTCTGGCTTCTCCAACACCAAGTGTTCCCTTCCCCTCTTAGGCTGTTTCCGATAAACCTTCTCTGCAACAGGATTAAAGGCAGGCCTAAAATATCAGTGCTAATTTGGTGCTCATCAAGATGTCCTCAGGGAAACAGGATAAAAAGGAGAGACTAAGCATAATTATACAAGAGTAATATTGACAGGCAAGCTGGGCTTTAGCAACAAAAAGTCAACAAGTTTTCCTTAATATTTCCTCCGAAGCACTTGTATGTCACTGAATAAAGGCACAATAAAACAAAGCCACACTTCCTCCAGAAATCCAGTGGGAAAACTGGAAGGGAAGAGGGAAAAGAGAAAGTCAACTGCGGAAAAAGCACTACAGGAAAATTTGTGAGTGCTGCTTTTGCACAATCAAATCTCCTTTGCTGGTAAAGTATTGTCACAGCCCTGTCAGCCCTAGAAAATTCATTTTTTCTCAAAGAACATCCTGCTCTGTGGCAAATTTTCATGGCCCACAACTTTGAGCAGGACTGAAGAACACCAGCAAGGCTTGCAAATTGTATAACCAAGCAGAATTAAGGTCAACGTTGTCCCAGGGATTAGGGCAGCAATTCCTTATGATCATGTCAGCAATGCTGTGTGGGGCCAGCCCAGCCCTACCCCACTGCTGGGCTCTGCTCCAGCCCATCACCCCTGGCCATGGGTACTCCCTGCTCCACCTCCTCCTCAGGGAAATGAAGGGAAAGTGCAGGAGAAATCCACTAAACCACCTGTGAAGTAACACCCTACCACCACAGCACTTTGAAAAATAATTACTGGGGGAAAGAGAGGGGAAATCCAGTCTGGAAAGCTGAATTGCAGGTTATTATCTGCTGCGGTCAGGCACTGGGTAATGAGGCTTTTCCTGAAGAGAAACCCTGACTGGCATAACTAGAACGCAGCCCAGGTCCTGCCCGTCTCCAACAGGAGCTCCTTCAACTCAGTCTTTAATGGCACTGCTGCAGAAAGGGCAGCACTCAGCACACCCTGCACTGCCTGAGTTTGCTGTTCCCTGCAGAACCTGCCCCAAATCCCTGTTCATCTGCAACACTCAGCCATGGAGAGCAATCCTGCACCTCCAGAACTCCTTCTGTCTGCCTGGGGAGTCCATCCCCTCCAAACTGGGGGCTCAGACCCGTTCTGTGTGTCAGACTTTGCCCCCAGCCCCTGCCCCCTGTCTTTGGCAAGCACTGCCCCACATTTCCAACCATTCATTCCCCCCTCCCCAGAGGGCACAGGCAGGGCTGGCCTGGGCAGCCAGGGGGGCAGGAGGTCCCCCCAAACAGGAAATTATTCAGGGGGTGAAGGACAGAGCAGGCTTTGATGGCTGGCAGGCGGCAATGCTTCCACACAGACTGTTCCACCACAGCACACATGGAAAACTGCAGGGATTCATTTGTATCCACAGTTTAGGAAAATTCAGAGTGTTCCAGCAATGTTTAACACAAGGAATAACTATGGAGATGCACATACACCAGTTCTGATGACCAGAAAACCCTCTGCTTTCATAATCTAAATAAAAATCTCCATTTTCTTATTTAAACACACAAAACCTCAGCAAAGCAGAAACTGGAAGCTGAGCTGTGACTCTCCATGCTCTGAATTAGAGGCATGAAAGCACTGAGAACCTGAGTAACACTTTACTCACTGTGCCCAATTCTCAGCACAGTAAAATTGTGGTTTCAGGAACCAGCTTGCTCAGAGTCACAGCTCAGGTCCAGGTATCCTGTTAATCACAGTAAACAGCTCACAAACACCTGGAAATGAGTAGTTTGTGATTAGCTGCAAGGAAAAGAAACATGATTATACTGCACAAAATACCACTGAACAGGCCAGGAAAATCCAGCCAACCACTTTCATTAATCTAGATTAGTGGCCAGGATATTTCTATTAGGGGAAGGTCATATTCTCCAAAGGAATTGCATTCCTATGGTTTCAATTTCAGGTTTGAATCCTAATAATTAAACTTCAGACGTCAAACACTGAAACACAGCAGCCATGGCTATCAAAAGGAACCTGTGGACATGCTGCAGCAGCAGAAGCAGGACTTCAATAATCCTGGAAAAACTCCTCTCTCTGGCACCCCAGCTGTGTGTGCCACCCCAGCTACGTACACAGAACAGACAGGAACTGCACAGCAACACTTCTACAAGCATGTGTCAGTCACTTAGCAGCAGCAGCACCCTGGCCAAGGATTCTGCTGCACATAAATGCTTGCAGACACCTCTGATGATTAATCTGAAGAGTTTTGATTAACCCAGGTAATGGTTACAGACATATTTCTACCAGGCAAAACTTCCTGACACATATTTTCTGTTTCATTGAAGACTGAGTGCTGACTAAAACACAAGGCAGAGTTAGAAGAAATGAGAGACATTTTGCACATTGTGTTAAATACTTGATAGGGAAAACCCATCCTCACCAAGCCCTGGGCACACTCAGTAGCTGACCTTGTGTTGCCACTGATAACCAGAAACAAACTGAATAATGTGCTACTGTTAAGACAAATATTATTTGGTGCTCTAATGACTACAAAACCTTGGTTGTTGTAACTGCAAGTCTTATTTACATGGAGACAAAGTTCCCTGAAGTGTCTCTCTGGAAGCACAGAAGCAGCAGGGTCAGTGGCAGAGCCCCCCACTCCACCTGGCACAAACACTCACTGCTCCCCCTCACCAGCACCCATGCTGGGCTGGAGTTTTTATTTATCCCTGCAATGCAGCTGTGCAGACAAATCATCAATGGGAAATTCACCAACTCCTGCAAATGCTGCCTAAAACAAACAGGGAGTGGCTCCATACAGGTGAAGGGCACTAGAAACACAGATTTAGCCAACCTTAAACAAGTTATTCCCTAAATAATGGATCCCATTGCATGGGTTTCATCTACTCTTATTCCAAGCTATGCATTCATTAGTTCAGATGAGAACTCAGGCTATCAAAACCAAAAAGAAAGCAAGCACAGAGATATTTGATACAAAATATAAACCTCCACCATCAGAAGGAAAGAAAAGAGGACTGTAACCAAACATACATCACCATGCGCATTTTTTTTTAATTCCACCTTCCAAAAATAGTAACATTTGTGCATGTAGCAGGATCTCCAGAGATACAAATGAGTTCCAGCAGGCATGTGAGCAAATATATGGAGCACCCGGAGTGTGGTGACTGCTGACATTGACTTACTTTATTAGAGGACATGTGGCTCAAGGACATTTCCGTGCATTCTTGAGACCATTTCAAGAGGTGCTTTCAGACTGGGAAGCACTTAATCACAATCCACTTGAGACTGCTACAATAAACTCCTTAAAATAAATCTTAAGGTTTGCCCTGCTGTTTTTCCACACGCACTTATTAGGGGTGCTCTGATCTGAGCTGTTAGAGGCTGTTGTTCTGGTCAAGAAATCAGAATTTCTTTCACAAAACCACATGAAAACAGAGCTCCAGGTACCCACTGGGAAGCAGAACAACTCCTGGTGGCCCCAATTTGCAGCTGCCCCCTGCCTGTCCCTGCATCACCCCCCTCTGCTGGCACAGCTCTGCTGAGGTGAAAGGACACTCAGCAACCTGAAGTTGATTATTAAGCAGCCCTAAAGACAAAGTCACAATTCAAGAAACAAAGACTTGTGTGATGTATTTAAAGTGTCTAAAAAACCAAAAGTTAACATTTAAATGGTTTAACCTGGCAGCAGAAGCAGCTTTCCCTCAGTTTGGGTGAAGTAGGTTGAACAGCTCTTCCCCTCCTTCCAGCCCAAACTCAGCTACAGCACAACACACAGCAAGGTGTGCAGAGCTGGCTCCTGGTTACACACACAACATGCTGCTGTCCCCACACCTCCAACAGCCCTCCAAACATGAATCAGCATCGGAACGAGCTGTGCTTCCAAAATCCTGTGTCAGAAATGCAACTGTGTGAGTTCAACAGCACGTGCTCATTTCTGTCACATCAGATTCAGTTCTCATGTTTGTCCAGCACAGCCTTAAAGCCAAAATTCAAACCATGAGCCCTCCATGAACTCACTCTATTCTACTACAGACACAAAACAGTTAGGAGAAAAAGAAAGAAATTCCTCCAGGTTAAGTATTTCCCTGACCTCTTTTTGAACTCAAACCCACCATTGTTCCATTGTCACCTCGGATTATTTGGCAGCTGCCAAACACCAACACTTTTATAGCATTGCACAACATCTTTGGGCATACAACTTAGCTCTTTTTTTGGGAATAAAGTATTTCTGACACAACTGCCAGAGCAGCAATGGCCCAGCCCAGCTGTGCTGGTGTCACCTTGCTGCTGTCCCTCAGTGAGTTACAAACCTGGTTCTCTCCTCCTCTTTAAACCCCCGATTGCACATGGCAAACCCCAGCTGCAGGGACACTGAGGAGTGGCCAGGCAGTGTCCAAGCCCACACTGCTCCTTACCTTGCAGCATGCACCTGTAGGCAGACTCGGAGATGGCGTAAATGTGCGGTGGCATCTCGTGGCGCTTCTTCCCTCTGTACATCTCAATAATGTTCTCTGAATAAATTGGGAGGTTCTTGTAAGGATTTATGACTACACAGAACAGCCCTGAATAGGTCTGGGAAAAGAAAAAAATAACAAACATTTCTGTTAGTAAACAGTATTGAAATAAAGTCGTAAAGAACAGAAAGGCTTTTCACAAGTTCTAGAATATTTATCTTAACACAAAATTGAGGTGCTTTTTGTAGGGCAACTCGAAGTACATGCTATATTCAAATTATTGGTTTCTAGTTCTCTTAAAAGGCTCTTTAATTACCTGCATAAAAAGTAATTTAAAGATAATAAGGCTAGGTAAATTTGAAGAGGAGTATCTGATCTCTTTCCCACAGACATTTAAATCTCTCTTCCGTTTGCCAAGTTCCAGCTCTATGGACACCTTTTGATGTTCACCTCCTTCAGTAAAATGTGCATTCCAAGTTAGTTTCATTTTGAAGGAACTGATACTATCCATTGCTCTGGTAAATAATCTAGATGAGGGAAGAGCCTCTGTCAAACCACCACCATTTCTGCTATCCTGTCTCATAACTGTCCATCCTTCCTGCCCGTCAGCCCTTTTCAATCCCACAGAGGGCTCATTCCCTCCCTTCCCAGCCCAGCTGAGGGACAGATCTGCCCTGCAGATGTTTCACACCCTCCCTGCAGAGCTGACACTGCACAGAAGTGGACAAGCAGAGTGTCAAGGAACCAGCACAAATTGGACATTGCTGTTTCACTGAAACATTTCTGTTCAGCCAAAACACCTCAAGTGCCACAGGACCGAGCCCACACTGCAGCCGTGCCCACAGGGCTGCACTGGACTCCCAGAGTGTCAAGGAACCAGCACAAATTGGACATTGCTGATTTCACTGGCACATCGCTGTTCAGCCAAAATGCCCCAGGTGCCACAGGACTGAGCCCAGCAGTGCCCACAGGGTGCATTTCCCTGTGACCCAAGCAGCCTCCTGCAGTGAGCTCCATCCCTGCGCCTGCAGTTATCCCTGAGGATCCATGACAGAACAGCCCTGCAGAAGGAGCCCAGGCAGCCACGGACACTGGGTTAGAAGGAGGACAGAGGAGCCTGGCCTGGCTCAGGATCAGAGGCTCTGACACCGCTCCCTGCACACAGCACAGCTCCTGGGTGTTCCCTGTCCAAGGAATCTGCTTGACCCCAGCCCCTCCAGCAGCAACCACACCTGACTGCTCCGAAGAAAGCAGAATATCCAATCTCTCCATTAACTGACTGCTCTGAAGAAAGGAGAATATCTGATCTCTGCATTCACTGCTGTCTCCTCACATGCTCAGTTCCTTTTGGTCACTACTGAAATTCCCATCTTTACCAGCTCAGGAAGGGAGCAAGAGAGACCAGGTTTGCTAGAAATAGGAAGTATCTTTCTGAATGTCAGGAAAACCACATTTCTTACCTCTGCAGGTTGAGAGGAGAAAAAGGATGGGGAGAATAAACAGAAAGCTTGAACAGCTGTTGAGAGCCCAGAGTACTGAGCAGGTCACCCAGGATATAACATTTGTCCATTTTAAAAAGCATTTCTGCTGCATTGGTATGAACACAGTAGCTGAGAGTCCCAGTCTACCTCTTTTTTCTTTTGTAAGTATAAAAGATTTTATCTGGAGGAAAAGGTGCCCCCCTGTCCTTTCTACAGCTCCACCAGCTCTGGCAAGACAGGCAGAAGGTGTTCTCTGAACTGAGTCCAGGAGCACCATCAGCAAAGAAAAAGAACTTGGTTTTCAGCCAGGTGTCCTGACATAGGGACATCTTATGTCCTTGCAGGAAAATACTCCCTCTGCTTTGGTGAGATCTGCTGGATGATAACTGCAGGGCCTTGCCACCTACACAAGGTATTTATTTCTCAAGAGAAAGGAAACACATCTTATCAGGGCAACCGAGCCAAGCATAAAGAACAACTTATCAGTCATTAACTCCACATAACATGGGGCTCTTGGCAGGTGGGCAGCTCCTCCCCAGCCTCCTTTCCTACCACTGTCCCTCCTGCCAGCACCAGTGCTCCTGCCCCTCCTGACTGACCTGGATAGTGCTGCAGACAAATGTCACCCAGAGCTGGCTGGAAACAGCAGCACTTCCCTGCCCAAGCCCATTCCTGCTCCCTGGGGAATGGAGGGAAGGCAGGACAGTTATTTTAACAGCTTGCTACAGCCATGCAAGGAGCCAATTAACTGCTCAACAGAGGCACCCCTTCCCAGCACCCTCCCCGTGCTCAGCTGAGGTCACCCACATCCCTCTGCCACCACCAGCAGTGACACAGAGGCTCTGAGAGCTGCCACAAGCCCAGTTCCAGCCCAGCCTTCCAGTCAGGGTAACCAGAAGAAAGATGTTTGCCAAGCCCAGCACAGAATCCCAGCTCAGAGCCAGGGAGCAGCACCTCTCCTGTGCTGCTCCAGTGCAGGCACAGCTCAGGAGGGAGCTGGTCACTGCTGAGAGCTGGGAGAGGAATTCCCAGGGCCAGAGTCCATCCCAGAGCTGTCCCAGCACAGTCCTGAGCAGTGTCATGGCACCACAAGGAGCTGGGGCCAGCAGGGCTCAGCCCTCCTGGAGGGCTCTGGATGCTCACCCTGCTCTGCCTCTCATCCTCTGAGCCTCAGAGTTTGGCCATTTCCCTGCTGGGCTGCTGCTCCTCATCCTCACAGATTGGCCATTTCCCTGCTGGGCTGCTGCTCCTCATCCTCAGAGTTTGGCCATTTCCCTGCTGGGCTGCTGCTCCTCATCCTCAGAGATTGGCCATTTCCCTGCTGGGCTGCTCCTCATCCTCACAGACTGGCCATTTCCCTGCTGGGCTGCTGCTCCTCACCTGAGCAAGGACAGAGCTCCCAAAGCTCTCAGAGAATTATTGCAAACCCACCTGCATTGGTGACCTCTTCACAACATAACCTCGACTGCTCTGCAGGTTCATCCAGAACTCTTTGTTTTGGCATTTTATGTTCCCAAAGGAAAGCTGTTGTTTTTTCCCCAAAATCACTGCCCTTGCCCAGACATAAATAATTTGATCGGGTAAATAATTAAAAAGAAACCAAAATCTTAAGTGCTGGGATAAAACAGTTCTTTGAAGATTATCCTTCTCTCCTCCCTCCAGTTGCTTTGGCATCATTAGTTTATTTCCCCAGCACAGACAGGGAGTAAATGTTACTATTTTAGCTACATAAAATATTAATAACCTAGAAAAACAAACTTAACAAACCTCTATTGATAACACCTAACCTGGAAGCCTGTCCAGCTATCTCCTGAAGCAGCAGCTGATGAACCTGTGAACCTGGAAGGAATGGAATAAGCCAAGTCCAATATAACCAAACCAGAGAAGGCCAACAAGTATCTTGGGAAATTGAAAATGGTTAATTGAAGAAGCTCTGTATTGAACAGGGCCGAATTAGAAGTCATGAAGCACAAAATTCTACATTTTGCCAGTGGTAGGGTTCATTTATTTGAAACTTAATCTAAAGGAGAGGTTTTTATCCCAGACCATCCCTCTGTGCCATGGGCAGCTCTTTGCATGCAGCACCCTGAACTCCAACACCCTGATTTGCTGAATGTGTTACCAGTTCCCTCTCCTGCTGTTTCCCTGCAGAATTTCAAAATGAGACCTTTCCCAAACCAGCACCACCCTGCACAGCCTTCATTTATTCACAGCAAGATGGAACTGAATTTTCCCAATTTCCTGAGTGTCATCTATTGCAGCAAGCAATAGATGAACATATTGGTGGGCTGGCTTCATGGCTTGGCAGGCACAGAAACACAGAAAGGATGCTTTTAATGAGCCAAATTTAATTGGGAGGGAGCAAATGGCACCAAAATCTTTCACAGCTGTTTTATAACTGCAAGTCTCACAGTGAATCACCATGCCTAAAAAAGCAGGAAAGGGCTTTGTGCATGGAAACCAAACACATGAACAGTAGAGACTGTTTAAAACCCCTCAAAAGAGCGTCTTGGTGAGCAGCCCCAGGAGGAATTATCAGGAATACACACACATCTGTTTAACAAATGGACACCCATTGAATGAACTCTATCCTGTGGACTCTGATGGAATTGTCAGGTGGGAATGAGAGCTGGGATCAGCTGGGTGAGCTCCAGTAACAGCCCAGGCTGGATGGAGAACCAGCCCTCATTCATTTTTCAGCTGAGAGAGGTGGATGAGCACATTAAGAATTGAAAGGCAAGCAAAGATGCTGATTCACCTTGAGCTGATGGATCAGCTGCTGAACACATTCCTGCCTCAGGAACAGACAGCACCAACCCAGCACAGGACAGCCTGGAATGCACTCTGCAGGCAGGGCTCCAGACACAGGCAGTAAAGGAGAGCTCTGACTGAGAGCTGGGTTATACAAGCTCCCCTCCAGGACACTAAACGTGCACTTTGAAGGTTTCCAGATGCTTCCAGCCTGTATCCAGTAGTTTATCACGCAGTAATTTGGGTTCTGGTAAGCTGTCCTGACCTGCAGAGCTCAAGGTCCTGGCACTGGCCTGTTTCACACCCCATTCCATCCCTGCAGCCTGGCAGGGAGGTGGCTGCGAGTGAACAACTGGCAAACAGGGAGTTATTCCCAGGTGAAACCACCTCTCCTCTGCCAGGCCATGCAGAGACCTCCTCAAAGCAGCACTGAGAGACACCAGCATCATGCAGGTACAGCTGGGCATTGTAACCACCAGTCTGGTGATCTAACAATCACCCCAAACACAGGCTCAACATTTATCTGCAGTTCTTCATATATAAAAAGTGACAGCTCCACTCTATTACTACATTAATAATTAAGCTGAAGTAAGCATTTAGACAACTCTCATTATTAGCTGAAACAGAAACCAGCCATTCCCAGCCCAGCACTGCATGCTTTAAGCACTATCCCATAACTAAGGGAGTGGAGCTCACTCTCCAGTTGATAAATTGCCTCAACAGAGCATTTTCTTGGCCTGGTTTTCACTTCCTGAGGTTACAGACTCACCTTTCATACTCCAAGCTGAGTTCCCTGAGCTAGACATGGTTTTCTCAGAGCACCTTTTCTCCCTGGAATTATCCAAGCCAAGCCTTAAAGAAGGGCAGGGACTCCTCAGCCCCAGAGGGGATGAAGGTGAGGCTGTGCCCCGGGGTGGGCACAGCACTGGAATCAAAGGTTGCTCAACCAGGACAATGAACAGCCTGGGAAGCTCAGGTCAGAGAGGCTGGGGATCACAGCCTCAGATTTACTGAGGGCAGCCCAGCAGGAGAGTGAGAAAGGAAAGGAGCCCAACACACCCAGCAGGCAGGAATGGAAAAGCTGAGCCCACACCACGGATGGTTTGTCTGTGGATGTTCTGCACAGCTGGGGCTGAGCTGAGGCTCAGCAGGGCTGAGTTTCCACGCTCAGGTGATGCCCTGCCCTGCCAGCTCCTCCTCTCACACAGACACACTCAGGGTCACAGCCTGGGCTCAAACTGCCTCAGCAACTGCTCAGAGCTACAACATGAGCTGAGCTTGCAGCAGGGCCACAGGAGAATTAAAATCCCCCCACCAGGCTCCTGGAGAGCTGCATGTCAGAGCCTGACTGCCCCACAGACAGCCCTGCAGCAGCTCTGACCCAGGCACGGGGCTGCAGGGGTGTCCTGAGCACAATGCAGCCACCTGAGCAGCTGCACAGGAGAGAACAGAGCAAACTGCTGCTCCTTTTTACACTACTAACCCACCCTTTCTTACAGAAACACAGTTTGACAAGAACAAGCCTTTCTCATACCTCTGCTTACCTGATTCACTTCCTTGCAGTCCCTCAGACATTTCTAACCCTGCACACAGCTCCCTCAACTTGGTCACATTTATGAGTCTTCCAAAAATCAGTCAGCATAAAAAAAAGTTCTTGTGTCAAAGCAGTTCCACCAGTGAACCCCAGCATTTCTTCTGCCACATGCTGGGTATTAGATCCAGTGACTGACTTGTGGTAGGAAAAAGAATTAAGGAACAAACTCCATTTCTTGCAGGTTTCTTTTAATACCAATCTTTGACAGTCAGTAACGTGAAACATTCCCAACTGGACCAGCAGGAAAATTAAAGCAATTAGAACACAGATGCTTATATAATACCAGAGATTGTTCTAGGTTGCACTCAGGCCTCACAGGAGGCAGCAGCTTAACAGAAGGAACAGCTTAAAGACAGCTCCTCCAGCGCAGGGCTGTAAGAGCCACCACCCACAGCAGGCTCTGGAGCTGGGGACTGTGCCACAGCTCCCATTCCTTCCCTCTCCTACTCCAATAAAATGGAAAGTACATTCAAAAGTGAAATAACAGGGCTGCAGAGCCATTACAGAGGTAACAGTTGCAATTACCAACAAATACCTGCTGCAGTGCTTGCACAACACTGAGCACGTTTTCTACTTCACTGGTGCAAAGACAGCCCAGCAGCCCTGTGCCAGGAGAGCAGAACCAGCAGGAGGCTTCCAGGAACTCAAAGCCTCACACAAACAGCTTCCAACGCTTTTTCAAAAGTCTTGGCTTAAAAAAAACCATGGGGGAGTGAGCAGGGAAGATAATGCACAGTTCACTGGAGCTTGGGGGACTCTGAAGCTGAATCTAAACCTCTCCTCAAGCTTTGTTGTCCTTCTTCAAGAACAGCAGAACTCCTCACTCCAACCTGACTCTCCCCACAGCACACACACCGTGGGTACCTGCCCCTAGCTGAGCCCCCCAGGGCTCCCCACAGCCCCCACCAGTCACAAGGGACCATCTGGACACGGGCACAGAGTCACACATGGGAGAAATTCTGTTCATTTCAATCCTTCTGGCTCAATGGGGCAGGAAGCAGTTAAGGAGAAGCTGCAATGATCTCTGGGGGCATCACAAAGCCACACAAGCGGGCAAGGGCCTATCCAGGAAAGCTGGGCCTGCAACAGATGTGGCAACAGCAATGGTTTAAAATAAATCACAATAAAGCACATAGGACTTGGGATATCTTGGGTTTTACTGCAGCTTAATTACAGCCTGTGTTTGAGTGAGCAATTCCTTCATCCCATCCCACTGCAGTGGGAACTTCTGACTGCACAAGCCAGACTTGTGGCCCTGCCAGAGCATCAGAAAAGGCACTCAGGCTCCAAATTTACAGACCCACTGAGTGGAAAATGTGCATTTACCCCAGAACTGCTCCATGTTCACCTGCACTCACCAGTCAGACCATTAAACCCACCCAGCTGCAGCTCAGGTCTTGGAGTCCCTGCAAAATCAGAACTTTGTGCCAAACCTGCACAGCCATCAGACCCACTGGCTTTGACAGGATATTTCTGTCCACAAGAAGTACCTAAGGTGATGTTTCTAAATTTAAAATACATTTTTAAAAGTGGGATTGAAGCGTCTTTCTTGCCATCCAAAGAGCTTTAAATTGCTGGGTAAAGTGTCACCTAATGTCTATCACAGCTTGTGACAAAGAATTCAGTGTGGTCTTGAAAGAGCAGCATGGAGGGCTGAGGGACCCTTACCATCCCCTCTTCCCAGTGGATTTCATTTCTCCATCTCATTGTCTGAATCAAAGGCTTCCTCCCCTATGAAATCATGTTCTGCAGACACAGCCTGAGCACAAACCAAGCTCTAGGGCAGGTATCTAGAAGCCTCCACAGTGGCATTTTACATGCAGGTTTTATAAAGATGTTTCCTCAGCCAGGGTACAGACCTCAGTGAGCCAAAACTTCTGACTAGAACTGCTCCTTTCTTAAAGCAACACCTCCAGAAAGTCACCTGGAAGTCAGTTCATGGGATAAGGATATTCAGGAAGCACCATAAAACCAGTCTGAGCAAAATCATGTTTATTCCAAATCTTCAAAGGACCTCCCAGGCCTGTGGGTATTCCTCCTGGGTGCCCTCCCGGTGAACCACCTCCAGCTCCTGATCTGCAGCTGAGGGATGTCACTAATGCAGCCTGAAGCCAGGATTAAAGCTGGCCACTCCAAAGCAGGGCAGCCCCAGCAGTTCAGTTTTGAACTGGAGAATCAACGTTCACAACCATTCACGGGAAGCAAAACCCACTCCAGCAGGATGTGAAGATCAATTTAGAGCATTAGTGACTCAAATGATAGGTAGGAAACATTGATATCCCTAGAAAAGCACAGAATTTGGGAAAGTTCAGACATGAAACACAAGGAGAGTGAAAACTCCAAGCAAAGGCAGAAGCAATGAAAAAACAACTAAACCACCTGCTGTAGGTGGCTGCACCTTCACAGAACCAGCACTAACACTCAAATAAACCTTGAGGCAACCAAAGCAATAGATGATGTTAAAGTGGAGCAAGCCATTAGTTATTCCATCTCCAAATCAAACTGGGATCACCATAACTGACACTCCAACCACCTTTCCCAGCATTCTGTACAAGTCCTGCTCCTTTTCATGTTCTGGGCTGCCATGAGCAGACCCCAGAGGGACAGGAGCAAGCAGTGACACCACGCCTTTACAAGCCCTGACCTTCCATGTTCTCCACTCTGTTCACCTCCCCCAGCTCAGCAGTGGTGCCCAGAGCCTGAGATCACCACACTTGGCAGGCAGCAGAGATGCTGCAAGTTCCAGAAACTGCTGGCCACCCCTACTTGGATGTTACATGAAACTCTTGGAGGGAGCATCAGTGCCCAGGTCACCGTGGGCCTTAGTCAGCCTCCTGTTCCTGGACACAGATCACAGCCAGATGACTGCAGCCACCCAAAGCTCGCTCCTTTCCTTTCTAGGGACTGAAAGGAAACGTGTGGCTAGTCTACTTCGCATTCTTGCATCTTTCACTTCCTAGAAAGGCAACACTCCACGCTGCCTGTTGGGAAATTCCAGGAGATCTGATCAGATTCACCACCTGCACCTCAACTGCTTGAGACCAACACCAAAATACACAATTTTCATCTGGTTATTATGGGAGTACAATCTGGAAATCCAACCAGAGCTTTAACCAGCTCCTGTCAGCACAGCCAAACCACCAGAACTCACTTGAGCTCAGCTCACCTGGGCTCTTTTCCTTACACCAGGCAAACAGGAATGTGGGCAATGGCTCTGGGCTGTGCCAGCAGCAGCAATGCCACGTTCATGAAGTTCAGGGATGCCCCACAGGGCCCCCAACAGCTCGAGCTCCTGCAGTGTCCCTCTGGCCTGTGAATCCCTGCAGCATCCAGTCCTCCACACATCCCACACTGCTGCACACCTTCACCAAGCAAACCAGCTTTCATTTCACCCCAGGAGCCAACTCTTACATCTGCACTGAACCAGGGCTCCTGGGAAGAGCAGCATCCTCCAGCAGTGTCCCTGTAACTCAGCAAAGCCCAGCAAATGCTGGAGCTTCTCAGTCCAAGCAAGCTCTCCCAGCTTGGGCAGGGAGGTCTGTCACAAACGCCACACGCACTGACCCCCCTGCCTGGCAGAGCATCACACAAAGAACACGCTCCAGTCTGGCCCAACAGAGCAGGGATGAACCCTTCGGGAAGGGAACAAGGTCAGGCACCTGCAGGACATCACCAACTCCACATGCAGGAGCAGCCAGGCTCCCACAAAGGGGGACTGTCAGACCCAGAGTGACACGCTGCGCCCTGTGTGCCAGGTTCTGACAGCGCCCCCACAAACACTGCGCCTGTGTTTGCAGGCCCTGCACTAGAGCTTGCTGCAACATTCAAGGCCTGCAGGTTTGTAACCTTCATCATGAAATAGGGCTATAATAACTGTAATGAATTTCCTAACGGCCATAATTAGGACTGATACACAGACTGGAAACTTTTGACCTATCAACCTGTTTACTTTTTGTTTTCAATCCATTAATTATGCAATTAGTTTCCTTATGCAGGAATCATTCCAGAAGCATTTTTCACCCAGCTCTGCTATGAGCACCTTGGTGTAAGGCCTTGGAGGAGGAAGCTGACAAAGACACACAAATACAAAAAAAACACTTTGTAGTTGTACATAATTTTTAATAAGTCCAAATACTATCAAGGGTCAAGCTAAAAATGTACCCCCTAATCCCCAGATGGAGGGGAAAATGAGCCAGCTATCAGGACTAAATAAAGTGGATTTAAGCTTTAAGTGTTTATAAAAAGTGAAGCAAGCATTTAAGCAGATGTTCCAGTGTCTTTTGAGACAGAAAGTCTCCTTGTAGCTGTTCCTGACTCCCTGACCCAACAAGTCACTGTGCAGCCAGCCTGCCAAGAGAGCAGGGGCTGCTCCTGACTGCAGGCACAGACCTGGGACAGAGCCCAGGGGAGGAGCAGGGTCAGACACAGCACCAAGGGCGCTGCGATTCCCAACTCCAGAGCAAGATGCTGATAAGCCAGATGTTCAATCAGTGCTTCAAAACCTCTGGAAAAAAACGAGCTTTATCTTATTGGTTTATTTTAAGCACTTGAACACATCCCTTCCTGGCCACTAGGCTGATATTCAGTTCCAAAAAGACATTTTGCACTCCCAGTACTCCCAAACTTCATATTTTAAATACCAGCAGAGCCTCTTATTGCCATTTTTAACATGCAGCAAGTTAAAACAAGAGATGTGCTCACTCACATGAGCAGTTAACCTCAGCAATCCAGCAAAGTGAGGGTTTGTCACCTCCCTCAGCAGAAGGAAGCCACTTGCCACTGCTCAGTGGATCAGTTCAGCAGGAGACAAGTGCTCCAAGGAGCAGCACAGCAGAGCCCCCCCAGCTGCCATGGCACATTCTGTGGCTGAAAGATGCTCACAGAAGTGTATTATTTATTTTATGACAGAGCTCTTGACCTGTACACAGCGCGGAAAAAGACTTTGGACTCATGCAAATGCTGGGGATACAAAGTATTTAGGCTGCCAAAATCAAAGCCAAGACCTACTCTGACAGCAGGGATGGCAATCAGGTAAGGTCAGCTGAATTAGCACCCAGAATGGATCCCATAATTACTACTTACATAGATGAGCCCAGAGTAATAGCGATCCTTTAAATTATGCAATACAGAGGCTTCATTTAAACAGGTTAATTCTGCCATGTCTTCCACTTTGGAGAACTTGGGAGGATTCATCTTCTGAACATCATCTTTATTGACGAGCGCCTTCTTCCCGTTCTCCGCCAGTTCAACCAACACCTCATCCCCCTTCTCCTCCTTGATGCTGGCTGCCTCGAAGCCATGGCGCTCCGAGGGGATCCACACCAGCTTCTTGGCAGTCCAGTCAGCCTGGGTGGCAGGGTTGTAGATGACAGCCCTGTCCACGAAGAGGTAGCGCTCCGGATCCTCCTGGCCCAACCTCTGCGCCATCCCGGCAAGAGAAGGGCTCTGCTCCCAGTCACCCTGCCAGAGAGAGGGAAAAGCAAGGAGCACGTTACACACAGCCTCACAAGCCAGTCATCCAGCACCAGCTCCTGCTCCAGCACCAGTTCCTTCCCTGGGAGAAGCAGCACCAGGCATCGCTCCCAGCCTGGAGGAGCTGCTGCACAACCGAGGCCCTGCTCACACACCTGTGCCACACAAAAGCTCAGTTACCTGTCAAGTGTCACCCAAACCCAGTGCAGGACAGCCAGCAGGGTTCCAGCTGTGCAGCAGCAAGGCAGAGACATCACAGCAAGAGCTGCGGGCAGGAAAAACACACACCTGTGTGCTGGGCTTAGATAAGGAATGAGAGCAAACAGAGCAGCAGCTTGGCAGTAAACTCAGCTGTGATGGAAGAGTGAAAAACAAAAATACAGAGATAGATACAAACCCATAAATCTGCTCAGTGGATTCTGCTGCAAAAACCAGAAGGTGGCAAAGAGGAGTTTTAAAAATGTGGATTTGCAACTACAGACAAGAACTTAGGACACCTGGGGTTTCTGCAAGCCATGGAGGCAGCTAAACCTTGCTCATATTCTCCCTGAAAAGCTTTGCATTTCTACAGCCTGCTCCCATTCTCAGTCCTGAGTGCTGACATCACCATATTCCAAAAAATGTCTCCAGATCTCAAGTTTACCTCCAGGCTCAAAACACTGCAAGGAATGATGCTGGATTTTCCAACAGCTCCACGGGTAATTTGAAGCAGAGAGAAAAACCACTGACTGACAAGAGCCCCTGCACACTCATTTTACCTGGCTGCCTCTACCCAAGAGAGGCCCCTGCCATCAGGGCCAGGATTCCTGGAGCTGGCAGATCCAGCTGCAACTGCCCACAGGGCACCAAGTTAAAGCCTGACCCCTGGTCCTCAGGACTTTAAACGTCTTGGTTTGTAACACACACCACCTTCCCTGCTGAAGAACCCCACACTGGCTACGGAATCCTTTCCCAGCAGGTAACCCAAAGGCCAGCTGGGGAACAAAGCCAAGGAGGTTCCCAAACTGCATTTGTCACCTTTCCTACTATGGCACGCCGCCCTGATGGAAGTTCGGCAACCC
Source organism: Catamblyrhynchus diadema (assembly GCA_035047745.1). Classification (NCBI taxonomy): domain Eukaryota; kingdom Metazoa; phylum Chordata; class Aves; order Passeriformes; family Thraupidae; genus Catamblyrhynchus; species Catamblyrhynchus diadema. Next base: position 11,057,749 of record JAWWMN010000057.1, read on the forward strand.
AACCCTCCCGAGAAGAACGTGTAATTAAACCGGATAATTGTGTCTCTAGCTAAGGCAGGGAGATTTGTTACATTGTCCAACTTTAGTGCAAAGCAAGCCTGAAGTCACTGAACCCTTCAGAGGCGTGAGGAGCAGATCCCTTAGCACAGATGGCTTAATTCAAATCAAGAGATGATGACTCAACATTTAAAGTATTTTAGAAGAGCCTCTCAGAGAAAATTTCCATGAACAAAGATGGAATCGGCGAGGGCACACCTCTAAGTGATAGCTGGACTCCTCCGCCAGGAAATTGACGGGTTAGTCAATAAATGCCACATTTGGCTGGAGAAACCCACAGATGAAATAGACGAGCTTTGAAACCCACGTGAGAAAGGTGACTGTCCCCAGCGTGCCAGGCTCCAGCCCGAGGTCTAACAAAGCCCTGGAACGGCAGTACCACCCTGGCGTGCCAATGGCCCTCGGTGTCAGGTCTGAGCGCTGCTGGGCAGGTGAGACACAGCCCGGGGCAGCCAGCACTCCGCTTTTACACACCGAGGGGCACCGGAACCTGAAGGTCAAACAAAGCTCATACAACGAAATGAACCATCACTGCACCCAACGGAACTAAAGGGTGAAGACGAAGATGAATGCATTCATAGAGGAGTGCACGCACCGGTCACACACCAGCGGTGTGAGAGACTGGAGAGCAGCTCTGAGCTAAACCCAAACCTCGGGCAGCATGAACACCTTCAGGGTCATTCTCCCACGCGGGCTCCCAGCCCCACAAAGCCCAGCACAAAAGACCCTCTGCAGAAGCAAGGCAAGCTGCAGCTCACCCTAGCCAGGGCTGCTCCGCTAACAATGGCATTCAAATGAAACACACAAATGAGCACATTTATCATGCAGGAATCCAGCACTCCCAACAGACGACGTGCGAATAAAGGCAAAAAAAAAAAAAAAATCCAAAAAAAAACCCTCACACACACGTTGTGAACAAAAGGGGGGCGGGGGGAGCGGCGGGGCAGCCCCGGGCCCGAGCAGCGCCCCGGGGCCGCTGCCGCGCTGCCGCTCGCCG
>JAWWMN010000057.1:11063847-11077368 GCA_035047745.1 Catamblyrhynchus diadema
CCCTGAGCCTCCTTTTCTCCAGGCTGAGCACCCCCAGCTCCCTCAGTCGTTCCTCACAGGGTTTGTGTTCCCAGCCCTCTCCAGCCTTGTTGACTCCTCTGGACACGCTCCGGCCCCTCCATGTCCTTCCCAAAGTGAGAGCCCAGAAGTGGGCGCAGCCCTCGGGGTGTGCCCTCACCAGTGCTGGGCAAAGGGGACGAATCCCTGCCCTGCTCCTGCTGCCACACCAGTCCTGACCCAGGCCAGCAGCACCAGGATCCCAGGTCATGCTGGATCAACACCTGGATGTGCAGGGGGACCTGTGCTCAGCTGCTCCTGGCTTCCTCCTCTCCACCCATCACTGGGAAGGAGTGGAAGCTGGGAAGGCAGAGCAGGATTTTCGCAGCCTGCCTTCCACTCTCAGCACGAGGGTTTGGTGTGCAGGGCTCTTCCCTCGAGGGAAAGGAGGGATCGTTCTCAAATCCCAGCTTAAACCCTTCCAGAAATCTGAACTCCCTTCTCCCCTCGGAGCAGGAATTTGTCAGATCTGCTCTCCCTGCCCAGCTCACCACGCCCTGGGATCAAATGTCCCAGGAAAACCACGTGAGCAGGTTTGGGAAGCTGCCCTGGTACTTGTGTCTGAGGGCCTTCAATTCTCACCCCAAGTACACCAGCCTGCACTGCTGAAGAACTCCTCCCTTGCAATATTGTTTTTAAGGGAAATTATTTACTTACTACACAGCAGAAAAGCCAGAAGGAAGTTTCATTGGGCATCTTAGAATCAGAGGGTGAATCAAGCTGGAATGAACATCACAAGATCACCCAGTTCAACCTAGCTAGGATTTTGCAGACTTAGTTAAAGAAAATGGTGGAAGTCTCCCATGGATCCACTTGCAAAGGGCACATTTCCCCAGGGATCCCAGCCTTGCCCAGAGCTGGCCTTTACTCAGCACAACTGCAGGATTAGGTGTGTGGATGCCAGCAGCACGAGCCTGTCATGCAGAGCTCTCCCAATGGGAAAGATTCCCCTCCTCACGTTGTGGCTGTGGGGCTTGTTTGTATCTTCATTTCCCACAGACAGGGCTCAGTCCTGGTCCAGCACCCACCACCCAGGCTGGGAAACCCCATCTATCCCCTGTCCCTCTGCCCACACTGCTGGGGGAACTAAATGCCCCATCAAATGGGGAAATAATGCCCCAGAAAATGGGGGAAAAAGTGCCCCATTTGTACCCAGGCAATCCCAGCAGGATTATCTGACATTTGTGACATAAAAACACCAAAGTGGTGCCAAGGCACACAAGCCCCCTGCATGGCCCTTGGGCTGCACTGGTGGAACAGGATGGGACCTCACTGCCAACCAAACCTCTCCTGCACATCCCAGCTGCACCTCCCACCTGCTCTTCCACTCTTCCAGTGCCCACATGTGCCAAAAAGGAGAAAAACCCTTCAGAGCCCTCTCTGAGGCGCAAACAGCCAAGAGATGATGAGGACAGCATCCAAAAGAGGAGAACCTTCCAGCAGGAGCGGAGATCTGATGGCTGCTGGGATGCCTTGGGAGCCTGTGCCCCATTTTTAAAGACAAATAATGCATTTTGGGATGTCTCCCTGCCTTGTGAGAAGGTGTGAGCTCCTCAGGGCCCCCTGAGAAGGCAAGGACATTGCCCAGAGCACCAGCAGCTCCCACCACACCACCAGCAGCGTCCAGGGCCAGCGAAACCTCAGCTCCTTGAGACCTGACCACAAGAGCTTGTGTCTGCCTAAAAACCCCCAGAGGAGCATTCCCAAGCCCTGCCTCGTGTTTGGGCAGGGGCACAGGTGCTGCCAGCTGCTCTGACCCTGTGCAACCCTCTCACACTTCAAAGTGAGTGTTTGCCCAGCCAGGCTCCAGGCCTGCACCCTGGCCAGCTCCAGTGCCCTGCAAGGGGCAAGTGATGGCGTGCAGGGTTTGCCCAGGCAATTCCAGTGTGCTGGGGGTTTTCCCAGCTCCACTTGGAGCCTCCTGTTAGGCTCTGCGCTCTTTAATTGGAGCTGATTTACGGCATTTTTATTGCTGCAGACAGCCAGCAGTTGGCACAGCAGGCAGCTTTAATATTACTTTTGCATTTTGTTATTGAATCACCAGCTTGGAAGGCAATAGTGGGGCTTTTTATAGCTGAGCCTGGCAGCGCAGCTCCTGCCTGGGCTCTGGAGAGCTCAGGGTGCCCCTGGGGGCCAGCAGGAGCATGGCCAGCTGACCACAGCACAGCCAGGCACCAGTTTGTGTGAGCAGCTCAGGGACACAGCCCTGCTCCAGCTCCAGCTCCTGCTCCACGGCACTGCTCAGCTCCTCCCTGGGGCTCATCGTGCCTTTACTGGCCTGCAGGGCTGGCCCTGAGGTTCTTACCTGGAGATTTGCACCCTCCCAGAGTGCAAAACACAGCTTGTGCTGTGGAACAGGGGACAGGACAGCTCAGGACAGCTCACAGGAGGCAGAGCAGCATGTGCCAGCTGCTGCCACCCTCCTGTTTCCAGCACAGAGTGTGACAGGCACAGCGGCCTTGGGATGTGCCTTTTGCTGCAGCTCACACTCTCCATCCAGGGTATCACTGCCTTTCAGTCTCACAGGTGTGCAGGATCTCTGTCATGATCCAGCTCCCCTCTGTGAGGGGTGTGATAAAGTGTGCCTGGGAGAGATCAACGTGGTCTCTGTTATCAATCTATTACACACAGCTTGTTTTAGCACATTCTGGAGGAGCCCATTCACCTTCACAAGTCTCCTCTGTGGTTATTCATCTCTGGCTTGAAAGCAGGAGGGTCCAAGCTCCACACACAGGTTAATGCCAGCTGGAGAAACCCTCTGCCCTAGAGCCCAGCAGCCGAGGGCAGTGCCTGCGAGCTGGAGATCAGTTCTGGCAGGGGAATGTCCCTGCAGGGGAATGTCCCTGCAGTCCCGTTCCTGCTCCCACCCCTGTGGCAGCACCCGGCTCTGCGTGGAGCAGGGAGTTCCCTTGGCAGCCCGCAGGCACCGTCTCGTTCAGTCTCACTCAATGGGATTTAATGATTGACTGAACCCTGCTGGTTAATTACCCAGCCAATACTCAGCTATCAGCCTCGCTGAGTTTGTAACTCATACACCCAGCCCTGGCTGGGCTGGGGGATCGATCCCAGCAGATCCCAGTTTATCCCAGCAGATAGATGCCCTGGGGCAGTGAGGATGAGCAGGGTGAGGAGCAGTTAACCCTGGCACAGCCCATATGGCTCATGGCCTGCAAAGCCCAGCCCCAGCTCACAGGGGAAAAGGCTCATGGCACTGCACAGCCCGGCCCTGTGCCAAGGGGAAAAGGAGCTGGAATGTCCTTGCGGGGTCAGGCTGTGTCCCCTTTGTGCCCTGAGCACTGGGCTGCTGCTGGCAGTGCCTGTCCTCTCCAGACCCTGTGAATGTGCTCTGCAGTTTTTCCCTGTCCCCAGGCACAGCCCTCAAAGGATCACAGCATCATCAGGGCTGGAAGGGACCTCTGGAGAGCACCCAGTCCAGCCCCCTGCCAGGCAGGGTCTCCCTGAGCAGGTGACACGGGATCTCACCCAGTGAGGCTCCAGTGCCTTTGCTGATGTGGTGAGCTGTGCCCAGCTGGCAGACGGGGACCTGCAGCAGCTGCCTGGGCTGGCTGGGCAAAGCCTCAGCCTCCCCTTCACACAGTCCAGCCCTGGCAAAGGGCTGCAGCAGAGCACCCCCTCACCAACCCCAGCAGGGACAGCTCAGACGTGGGATGACTTCTGAAACATCTTCAGTGCTTCCTCCCACCCTGCAAATGGCACTGTTGGTGGAAAATGCAGATGCTGCCATGGGAGGAGTGGGAGAAAACCACAGCCCAGAGCCTGGAGCTGTTGGGTAGCACAGAAGTGGGTGCAGAAATGCAGAGTGCAGCTCCTGCAGCGTGGCATCAGGGTGAAAGGGCAGAGCACAGGCACCGGGGTGCTGCCAGCATGGGCATCCCACCCCTCTCGCCAGCAGAACCTGATCCCCGTGGTCATTCCCCAGTTCCTCTGGGAACATTTTCATGTCCCTGTCCCTGTGAGCATCTCTCCATTCCCACGAGCACTGCCCTGCTCCCATGCAGGCAGCATTCCCAAATCCCACCTTGGCATGGGCACAGCCTGTGCCAGCGGCATGGAGAAGCTCACATGCTGCTCAATAACTGCTCCCAGACAGAGGAGGGCAGAGCACCACAGAGGCCATGCTCAGCTGAGCTTTACGATGGAGAAGACAAAAGGTGATTTGCAAATGATTCAATGATTGAGTTTTTAATTGGACTCGTGCCTTTCCTCACCTGTTTAAGATGGATGAGATGGGTCTGAGCCTCTGGAAGGGCTGTTTGTAAAACAACCAACCAGGCTATTAATTATCCTGGATGTTAGCCTTGGCTGGAGGGCACTGCAGGAAGGGCTGCTGCTCCTCAGGGATGAGCCCTGGTGGGTTCAGGTGCTGCTCCTGGCTCAGGGATTTGTGTACCAGTACAGCACAGGCTGCTACCAGCTCTGTGCAAGCCCTCCAGAGCCCAGTAGCCCCAGTCTGATGAGCCTGTCGGGCACAGGAATTGAAGGTCATCTGCCGATGTGGCCATGGGACCTCCCCCACCTCTGCTGAAGGATCCTGGGGCTGCGTTTTTAACAGATTCCCTTCCTGTGCACGCATTTACACCCTGGGGTTTAAAGAGGCTGAAATGAATGTGTCTTTGGTAGCTCGTCTCTTTGTCATGGTTAATTTATTAATTATTTCTTAGCTGTCATTTTATATGTGTGCTGTTACTCAATCACCAGCAGGGTGGAAGCTAAACCTGACTCTAGAAAGAATAAAATGCCCTTTTCCTGTGTTGTTTTCTACTGGAACAGCCTCTGCAGGTGCTGCTGTGCCTGAAGGGCAGAGAGTCAAGGGATTTTTCAGTGTTAAATCATGTGGAAATCATCGTAGAGGGGGAGTGTTCATACAGGGGCTGTGCTTGAGGAGTGCTGAGCAATGATGGGTTTGCTTGGTGCAAAGAACACTAAAGGAGATGAAACAGCACAGGAGGAACCAGCAGAGCTTTGAGGTGAAGGAATCCCTATTTCCAGCCCTGCAGCAAAGCAAGGGGGAACCACTGACAAAAACCACCGGGCCACTGCCCCCAGGGGCCACTCTCAGCTCTGGGGGCATGGAAATACCCGGGGTGAGCAAAGCCACTGGTTTAGGGTGTGTAAAGGGGTAACTGTGCCACATTCGGGCAATTCCTGAGCATTGTAAAGGAGGGCAGCCCATGCTAGGGGAACAGAGCTCGTGACTCACAGCAGGACACGCAGCCAGTGGGGGTTTCATATACACATCCTTGTCAGGAATTTCATTTTTCCATAGGGCTCTTTCCCCTCCATCCTCCCGTTTCAATTTAAATTCCCTGTCAGGGTCCCAAAAGAGGCCAGTCTTCACCCCCAGCTGAACGTCTGCAGGACCTGTAATGAGTTAGGGCTGAATTGCTGCCAGCCCTTCTGGTAACGTTTAGAGAGGCCCTGGCTCCCGGCCAGACCCAGCGCTGGAGGAGAGAAAGGCAGAGCTTGACAGGAGAGAAGATATTGCAGGATGTCTGGGAGACAATCCCACCCCGGGCAGGATCACAGCCCTCTGCAGCCCCTTTGCCATCGCACCCCGGGCAGGATCAGAGCCCTCTGCAGCCCCTTTGCCATCGCACCCCGGGCAGGATCAGAGCCCTCTGCAGCCCCTTTCCCATCCCTCCCCGGGTAGGATCACAGCCCTCTGCAGCCCCTTTGCCATCCCTCACCGGGCAGGATCACAGGCAGGCCGCAATTAAACCGGATTGCGGTGTGATTAACGCCGGCTCTGCCGCGCTCAGCCACCCGCGGAGCCGCGGCTGCGGAGGGGTTAACAGCGCTGTCACCGGGGATCCCCGCGGCTGCGGAGGGGTTAACAGCGCTGTCACCGGGGATCACCGGGGATCCCCGCGGCTGCGGAGGGGTTAACGGTGCTGTCACCGGGGATCACCAGGGATCCCCGCGGCTATGGAGGGGTTAACGGTGCGGTCGCCGGGGATCACCGGGGCTGCGGAGGGGTTAACGCTGCTCTGCAGCGAGGGAGCTGTCACCGGGGATCCCCAGGGCTACGGAGGGGTTAACGCTGCTCTGCAGCGAGGGAGCTGTCACCAGGGATCCCCGCGGCTATGGAGGGGTTAACGGTGCAGTCGCCGGGGATCACCGGGGCTGCGGAGGGGTTAACGCTGCTCTGCAGCGAGGGAGCTGTCACCGGGGATCACCGGGGATCACCGAACCCCGGGGCTGCTCGCGGTGCCCCGCCGCCGGCACGGCTGGCTGCAGACAGCGGGTGACAGCCGAAGGTGGGGACGTGGCTGTCCCCAGCCCCTCCCGGCACATCCCGGGCTGTTGGCAGCTGCTGCCCACAGGACAGATGTGCCCGCCGGGAAGGGTGGGCTCCGGGGAAGCGTGTCCAAGGTTTTCTTCTACTTCTCGTTATCCTGCTGTGATTTTGCCAGCAATAAATTCAGTTAATAGCTCCAGTTTGAGCCTGGTTTGCCCGTGACGGTATTTGCTGAGGGATCTCTGCCGGTCCTTATCTCAAATCCATCACTTTCCATGCGCTCACCCCCTCGGGGGGCTTGTCCTGTGTCCCTGGAGCTGGAGGAGCCTGGCTGCAGCTCCCCATGCCCCTCAGCACCAGGGCTGTGGCTGCAGCTCCTGCTCCCAGCCAGCCCCAGCAGTGTCCCCTGTCCCCACTGGCTGCTCCTGGGCCAGTCCCCACTCTGACAGTGCTGCTGTGTCCGTGCAGCAGAGACATTTGTCCCCCAATGGGCACATCCCTGGCTGGAAATTCCATGGGAAAGGGCACGGATGGAGCCAGGCTGGTCCCAGCAGGGTTCTCCCTCTGACACCCCAGGGCTCAGAGCACCCATCCACAGCTCTGCCAACTCACACTGGCTGTTCACATTTTCAGCCTTCCCTTCATAGGCACAAAAAAATTTTTTTTTTTCTCTTTTTCAGTCCCTCGAGTCTCTGGTTCTCTGAAAGATCCTTGCTGCTGCTCAGGAGTAACCAAAAGCTGGATGTGCAGGGGGAGGAATGTGTGCAGGCAGGCTGGACCACACACAGGCCGGCTTAGGAGCTGGGAGAAAATGGATTTGTTCATTCCAAATTCCATCCCCCCTTTTCCTGGGCTTTGCTGGAGGTGCTGTCCCTGCTCCACAGGGACAGGGGATTGATGTGGCCGGATTAGGTGGAACCCACTTTTACAGGGCTGCCTCATTTCTCCCCTCCCTGGTTCTACTACAGGTGTTTTGTGCCTGATCTCTGCATTCCTGGCATGCCTGGAATTCCCTGATGCTTAACCTCAGATCTGAATTTCCTGGATTTGTAACATTTGGGTTTAATTGAGTAGCAATGACCTTGTACAATTATCCACCCAAACTTCTGCTGTTTGAGCCCCTCCATAACCCCAGCTCGATACCATTTTTGAACAAAACGTCTAAATTTTTTTGATGCCAAACCAGCCTCCAGAGCCTCGGCTCTGTCCTTCTGTTCAAACCCATCTGATATCCCAGATCTGGTGTTGAAAGGAGTGGCTCCAGTCAGAAATCTCTCCCAGTCTCACACTCAGGTGTTGTGCAGCTTGGTGGGATGCAGACCCGGAGCACTCCAACCTCCATCCCACAGGGACTGCTGACACCTCCAGGGAGCCCTGGCTCACTCCCAGCCATCAGCTTTTCCTCTCTCAGCCCTGAAAAAGTCCCGTCAGTATTTCCAAGCTGCTGAGCTGTGGTGCAGAGCGCTTTGGCTCCCCAGGAGCCGCAGGATGAGCGGGTGTGAGGCAGCTCCAGAGCTCAGGGCCTGGCTGCTTTGTGCCAGGTTTTTCTGGCCTCTATGCTTGCAGAAGTTGTGTTTGTTTGCTGGGAATAACTGCGGGGCAGATGGGTGAAGGGTGGAAACATGAAAGCCCTTGAAGGCAAATATCCACAGTGGAAATGTGTGAAATCCATCTCTTCACAGAAAGGGTGGCCAAGCATGGGAAGGGCTCCTCAGGGACACGGTGGGGTCCTTGCAGTGTCCAAGAAACACCTGGGGGTGACAAGGTGGGGATCGGGCTCAGGTTGGACTCAGTGGTGTTGGAAGACTTTTCTGACCTGATGGTTCTGTAATCCTGTGTGTTTTACACCGTGTTTTACACCTGGATCAGCTCCCACCCCGCTCCGGGCAGGACAGGCCCGATGGCTCCGGCAGGCTCGGTGCCCCGGGGATGGAGGATGCCGAGGGCTGCGGGCCGTGCTGGGCTGGAAAGGCTGCACGAAACCAGATTTCACCCCTGTCATGGTCCTGCCCTTCCTCCACGGCAGCAGGAATTGCCCCTCCGGGCTGCCTGGGTGGAAAATCAGCAGGATCGGGGCCAGGGCTGAGTCACAGCGGCGCGGCCCGCCCGGGCCCGGCCAGGCCCTGCTCGCTCAGCGCCTTCCTATCGCCCGGGATCGCCTGGAACGGCTTCCTATCGCCCGGAATCGCTTCCCATCGCCTGGAACCGCTCCTCATCACCCAGAATCGCTTCCTCGGAGGCGCTGCTGCCGGGGAATGGCACTCAGCAAGTCTGAGCAGCCCCCACGCCCTGCTGCAGCTCAGCCTCCCCTGACCTGCTCAGCCGGGGATGGGCTGGAGAGGAGGAAGAGGAGGAGGTGGTGGTGATGGTGGTGTTGATCCAGGACCCATCCCGGGGGCTGCTGCCGCACACCTCACCATTGCCACTGTCACCTGTGGGAAGCCCCGCCAGGGGCCCCGTGGTGGCCTTTGGAAAGACGCTGGCAGACAGCTCAGACCAGGGACCCATGAGCCCAGCCCAGGTCCCCTCTGTGCCCAGCCCAGGTTCCCAGAGCCCAGCCCAGGTCCCGTCTGTGCCCAGCCCAGGTCCCCTCTGTGCCCAGCTCAGATCCCCTCTGTGCCCAGCCCAGGTTCCCAGAGCCCAGCCCAGGTTCCCTGTACCCAGCTCATGTCCCCTCTGTGCCCAGCCCAGGTTTCCTGAACCCAGCCCAGGTTTCCTGAACCCAGCCTAGGTTCTCTGGGCCAGCCCATGTCCCCTGTGCCCAGCAGCCTGGCAGTCCCCCGGTGCTGTCAGTGACTCTCTGTCCCTGGTGCTATCCTCCCTGCTCCACCTCATGGCCCTGCCCTGCCCTCCCCTGCCCTGGCTCACAGCCCCCAGATCTCCTCTCTATCCAGCTCCCAGCCAAGGCTGGGATGTGAATTACTCTCAGGAGAGCCATGGCTGATGCTCAGGGCTGGTTTATCTGAACCAGCTCCCAGCCATGACAACTGTGGGGCTGTGTAGGGAGGGGATGCAGAGGAGCCTGCTTCCCTCCAGCATCCCCCAGCTCAGCTTTGGAGCTGTCCCTATTTACTGACCTGGAGGACATGGCCATGGTCACAGAGAAGATCCCTGGGTGGGAATGTTTTCACCTGGATTTGGGTATTTTCACCTTCCTCCTTTGCCCTGTCACTCCCCTCTCCAGTTGTGCCGTATCTCCAATTTCCAGAGCAGAGCAGAAGCTTTGCCATTATAGTTTTGTCCCCAACAAAACTATGTTTTTTCCTTTGTTACTTTTTTTTTTAATAGAAAATGTTTTGGGTTTCAGATTTTTGTAAAAAACTCACCAAGAAGTGAAATAACCCCTGAAGCAGAGCCCCTACTGAGCCAGCTGGCTCCCAGCTTACCGTCACCCAGTTGAAGTGGTTTGATCTTTTGACTTCTCTCTTTGTCACCCCCCATAATCACATCATTATCTCTTTCTGGAAGCCACCTTTGGTGGGGAGAGGAAGATTAAATGGCTGATAGAGGGAGGAAGGAGAAATCCAATGGGAACAGTGGGCAGAAGTGACCAGGGAAGAGTCAGATTGGTATCACCAGGTACAAGTTGTCCCCTTGATACTTCCCCACCCTCCAGCTTCTTTTGTTGTGCAAGATTTTCCGAGCCTGGTGTGGTTTGTTGGTTTAGCAAATCTCCACAGATCTCCTTTTCAAGCACCTTTTCAGTGTCTCCTGGAATCCTGAACCTCCTGCAGACACAACCTCGGCAGGGAGTTCCCTGACCCACCCCCTTCCCAGGATGAGCACACCTTCCTTTGGGCTGCCTTTGGCTCCTGGGCCCCTCAGCTGTGCCGTGGAGGGGACATGAGGAGGCTCATCCACATTTTTAAGGGTAACACTGTTCTCCAAACCTTGGGCCATCTCCGTCCTGCCTGAGCAGCTCCAGGGGCATCACTGCTATTGCAGAATTCAGCTCTTGGGAGCTGAGGGAGCAACAACCAGAGACAAGTCAGCCTCCCAAATGGGTCCTCTCCATTCCTGGGCACCACTGGGTGGGAAACAAAATGGAAAGAGTCTCCCAGCCCAGTGCTCTTGAGCAGAGCAGTGAGTGATGGGCTCTGCTCACCCATCTCCACCCAGGCAGGGTGTGCAGGTGTCCCTCAGTCCTGTCCCACTCACAGGGGTTCCTGCTGTCCCACCCTGGCTGTGCAGTCTTGTCCCACTCTCAGGGGTTCCTGCTGTCCCACCCTGGCTGTGCAGTCCTGTCCCACTCACAGGGGTTCCTGCTGTCCCGCCCCGGCTGTGCAGGTGTCCCTCAGTCCTGTCCCACTCACAGGGGTTCCTGCTGTCCCGCCCTGGCTGTGCAGGTGTCCCTCAGACCTCTCCCACTCACAGAGGTTCCTGCTGTCCTGCCCTGGCTGTGCAGGTGTCCCTCAGTCCTGTCCCACTCACAGGAGGTTCCTGCTGTCCCACCCTGGCTGTGCAGGTGTCCCTCAGTCCTGTCCCACTCACAGGAGGTTCCTGCTGTCCTGCCCTGGCTGTGCAGGTGTCCCTCAGTCCTGTCCCACTCACAGGGGTTCCTGCTGTCCCACCCTGGCTGTGCAGGTGTCCCTCAGTCCTGTCCCACTCACAGGGGTTCCTGCTGTCCCACTCTGGCTGTGCCCTCACCCTGAGCCCCTGCAGTGCCCCGGGGCAGTTCCCAGGGCACAGGACACTCTCTGGGTCTGCAGGAGCAGGGGCTGGCACTGCAGGGTCACACACCGTCCCCGTGCCCAGGGCTGTGCTCACAGAGCCTGGAGAAGGAGCCTGGTGAGTGTTTCCTAAACCTGCCCCTTGCCTCGCTGCCAGCCCAGCCTAACTGGGCTGAGCAGGGCTGCCTGACTGGTTTCTATCCAGCTGGGCTGGTTTGGTGTTGCCTCGCTGCTTGCTGGCGAGACAAGTGTATTTTCTGGTTCTGCTGGCAGCAGCTTTCATGTGGGATGAGCTGCTCTGCTCCCCTGCGCTGCAGCCTGGGACTGGGGCAGCTCCTGTGCACACACAGCTCTGTGCTGGTGCCACCAGCAACTCCTCACCAGGGACATCCCCTGGGATGTCCCAGTCCACACTGTCCCCTGTGTAGCAGCCCTGGAAGGCCTCGCTGGCTCAGCTCTGCTCTGCTGCCCGGGGCTCACGTGGGATGCTCACCCAAAGGGCACAGAGCTCCTCAGGCTCTGTGATGGGTGCCCAAACCCTGTCTGTTCCAATGCCAGGAAGGCAAAGAATGGCTCATTCCTGAGCAGAGAGATCTGTGAGCTCTGGAGGTGTTCAGGAAGTGACAGGACGAGCACTCAGTGCCTGCTCTGGGTGTGATGGTCATGGGTCACAGGCTGGACTTGGTGATCTCAGAAGTCTCTTCCATCCTAATGATGACATGATTCTCTGATCACCCCAAACCTGGAAAAGCTGCTGGAGGCTTTGGGTTGAAGGAGGCTCCTTACTTGGCCCAGGGCATGTGCAACAAAGCCAGGAGCTGGATGCAGATCTCAATCTCCTTGGAATCTCCTCCGCCAGGCCTGGCTTCTTCTGCCAAGTCATGTCAAGGGTCAGTGACAGAGGTGAGAGCAAAGAGCCCAGCCCAAGTGTCCCAGCTCCTCCTCCCCTCTGTTTGTTTCCACCAGGCTGACTCTCCACAAATAAAGGATTAATTGAGGCTGTAACAGTTAACTTGAAAGGGCCCTGCAGCATGAATTCGGGATCCTAAACACAACCAGTTTCAGGTCAGTAATTAGTGCACTTCACTCGTTGCAGGTGCACCCTGGGAGCTCTGAAACAAGTACAGGATCAGCAAGAAAAATATCTGGAAGCAATGGCAGTGATTTCAGAGAGCTCTCTGGCTTGAGCACCAACTGGATTGCTGCTGCCTGCCTCAATAGGGCTGCTCCGTTACTGGAAGGCCTTTGGGCATTGGGGCAAGATCCTGACATTTCATCTCCAACCTACAGAGTGAGGGCACCCCATAATTCCCATATTGCAGGTCTGGCTGGACCCTTTCCAGTGTGAGCATGGACAGGTCACTTCAGCCTCCTGGGGCTCATTTTCTTCTTCTCTGAAGCAGCAGAGGAGGTTCTGTGCATTGGGGGGTGATGGGTGTCTGCACAGAGCTGGGGGAAGGGATGAAATCCCGCTGCAGGGCTCTGGTTCTGCCCCTGCCTCAGGGCAGCCACCACGGAGCTCTTGGAGCATTGCTGGGGACCAGCACCCAGCACAGGAGGAGGAACAGGATAAATCCCAGATCCTGCTGAATGCCCCCACGGGCAAACCCTGCTGCTTTGTCCAAGCTTGTTGAGTTTAATTCACTAAGAAGGAGGCGACTCCTTTCTTCAGGAGCTGAGACTCTTCCTGAACAAAGAGCCATTGTGGGATGTGATGGGCCTTCCTGGGCAGTGGGTGGCCTTTGTGCAGAGCTGGGGGCTGGAGGCTGTGCCAGGATGAGATTAGCAACCCTGGGCAGGGAAGGGGAGCTCCTGCAAGTGTTCTTATGCTGGGCTTTGCACAGTGCTGTCCTTGTTCCTCTGCTCTCAGCCCCTCTCACCTCTCCAGCATCCTGCTCATTCAGCCCTGGAGATGGGCACTGGGCTTTGGGAGCTTTGCTATTCCAGCCCAGCATCCTGTGGTGCTGCTGTGACTGTGGCTCAGGCTGCAGGGCTGGGGCAAAGTAAATCACCCATGGTGGAAACAATGTCCTGAGTGGGCAGGTGGTGCAGGGAGGGCTGGAAGGGCAGGGTCTGGCAGCAGCCCCTGTGATGCCAGTGGGGCTGGGTGTCCCCAGGGTGGCAGCTCAGTGCCACAGCAGCGAGCTCAGCCTGCCCACGAAGGGCACTGGCCATCTCCTCCCGGGAGACAAGGTCAGAGCTGCCAAGGAACAGGGGAGGGGACACCACAGAGGGGCCACAGAGACCTCCTGTGTGCCAGCCTGTGGGAGCTGGGACCCCCTTTCACTCTCCAGGGGAAATTTCCCCATGGACACTTCCCTTGTGTTCTCCTGCACAGGGCAGCGAATGCCCCAGGAGCTGATGGTCAGTGAGAGCCAGGACAGTGATATCCATGGCCTGGCTGAGGAATTGCCCCAGGAGCTGGTGGTCAGTGAGAATCAGGACAGTGAAATCCATGGCCTGGCTGAGGAATTGCCCCTGGAGCTGGTGGTCAGTGAGAGCCAGGACAGTGATATCCATGGCCTGGCTGAGGAA
>JAWWMN010000057.1:11099171-11114146 GCA_035047745.1 Catamblyrhynchus diadema
TTTTTTTTTTTTTTTTTTTTTTTTTTTTTTTTTTTTTTTTTTTTTTTTGTTTGAAATGGTAATGAACTCTTTTGTTCTGCCCTTCAGCAGGAGCCAGCAGTGGGGTCTGTGCTCCGTGACTTTCTGGGCTGTGTCCCCTTTGTGCTGTTCTGGGTCAGTTCAAGGCAGTGTTCTCCACATTTCTGGGATTGGTGGGAGCCTCACAGGCTCTGTGTCCATAACACACAAACCACGATGGGCACGGACTTGGAATAATTCTCTTTTTCCTTCCACGTGTTTAAAGCACCCAGTGAGTTAATTCCTGGAGAAGAGAGAGGATGAAAGAGATAATAAAGCCCAGACTTGTTCCTCAGCTGGTAGCCAGCTATGGACAGCAAAGTGACTCTGCCATTTCCTCCTGTGGGGTGAATTCCCACCCCTTCCCAAATGTCCCTGTGGGTCTGGTTTCAGGGTACAGGCAGAGACACCTCAGGGCCTGGATCTTATGCCAGGAGATCCAACTTTGCTCTCTTGCCTGAGCCTGGGCTGAGAGTGGGTCTGCAGGGAAGGGGCTTGGAGAGGGCTTGGAGGGATCTGGGAAAGAATTTGGAGAGATCTTGGGGGGATCTCAGAAGGATCTTGGAAGGATCTTGGGGGGATCTCAGAAGGATCTCAGAAGGATCTTGGAGGGATCTTGGAGGGATCTTGGCAGGATCTCAGAAGGATCTTGGAAGGATCTTGGGGGGATCTCAGAAGGATCCTGGAAGGATCCTGGCAGGGCCTGGCAGGAGCTGGTGCCAGGCACGGAGCCCCCAGGCTCTGCAGGGCTCAGCTGCCGTTCCCAGCTCGGGGTCCCTCTGCAATCCTGGCAGATCCTGGCCCACCACAGGGACCCTGGAGGTGGCAGAGCCCCCCTGGAATGTGCCTGGGGCTGACACTCTGCTTTGCCCTGCATTAGAACAATCAGCACCTGGGGTTTGATGGAGCTGAGCGCTGACACTTGCCTGGCTGGTGCTGCTTTTCCAGATCTAATCCAGGCCTGATGTGACAGCCCACGGTGCCCAGGCCCTGCTCTTGCCAGCAGCCCTTCCTTTCATTAACCTTCCTGCACCACTGATCACATGTTTGCTGTCCAGGCCTGGGGCTGGAGCTTTGCCCTGGAATTAAGCTGCTTTACTCTGCTCAGCACTCGGTGAGCTCCACATCCTGTGGAAGCTGCTCTGAAGCTTTTCTGGGCTGCAGGGCTGGGCTTTAATGCTCTCAGGGCTGATCCCAAGTGACAACTGCTGCAGGACTCTCCCTGGCTGGGGACAGCATTCCCGCCCTTCCAGCCCTAATTAAGGAGCCCCTGGAATTCCCAGGGCAAGGCTGGGCTGTTTGTGTGCCCCCCTCGAGCAGGGCCAGCTCCGTTTCCTTTAGTGGGGATTTAATGACAATTTCAGTGGCTTCTGCCCCTTTTTCTCCTTGGGAGGATCTGTGCAGGCTGTTGGAGCAGGGGCTGCACTGGGGCAGAATTCCCAGGGTGTCACTCCATTCCCAAGGCAGGAGTGGGGAGAGCAGCCAGGAGTGGGGACTCTCTGGGTGCCACAGGTCAGACTTGTAGAGTATTTAAACATTTGTAGAGACAGAAGGATGGGAATACTCCCACTCCTGTCTGGCCAGGTCCCAGGCTGGAGAAGTCCATGTCAGTCACCAGAGAATCAATAAATTCCTGCCCTTCCTTGGTGTCTCTTGGAATTCCTCAAAAATAGAGACAAATTCTGGTGTCTGTGGACACAAAGCCCCTTCAGGAAGAGAAAAGTCTATGTTAATTTTTCTCCTCAGTGAGTCTATATTAATTTTTCTCATCAGTCACCATTTTCCTGGTTGAACCCTCTCCTGACAGTTTCAGCCTGGATCCAAACAGGAATTTTACCTGATGCCAAACAGGCTCCAATCCATGAGTGCCCAGCTTCAGGTGTCAAACACCTTTGGGAATCTGGCTCTTGTTTGTGGGGGCAAATAGGGAAAGAAGGAAATGAGGAAATGAGATCAGCAGGAGTTGTTCAGGTGCCTCTGAAAGCCCTTCCTGGTGTCCTCCCTCCCTCCCTCCCTCCCAGTTGTGCTGGAGCCTCCTGGCTGCAGCTGCAGCATCCAGGGATGGGGATGGCTCAGGTGGGTGGGACAGAGGGAATTGTCCCCCGGGAGAGCCCTGAGTGCCAGACCTGGGCTGGGCCTTCCCAGGGTTCAGGTGGCTCTGTGGTCAGGGGTGCCCTGCAGCTCCCAGCCCCTGGGGCAGTGGGAGCAGGGAACCACAGGAGCTGCTGTCCAGGGCCACGTGGGATTCCCTGGAATGGGGAACAGCAGCTCTTGTGCTGCTGGGGCTGGAAATCCTCTGCCAGCTGTAGGGAGTGCTGGAGAATTCCCATCAGCAGAGGTTCCTGTGAGGAAATCTCCACCTGGATGGTGCCTGGAGGGGACTTGGAGCTGCCTGTACTCTCATGGCTTTTTGGAGAGATAGAGAGGGTTTCTCTTTCATACAGAAAATTCGTTTTTATTAGAAAATTGTTATACTTACATTGAAAATTTGTATAGATTTTTTTTTCAAATTGCTATATTTATACAGAAAATGGTTTTATTTATTAACTTGGGGCCTCCTAAAAATACAGAGTGAGCACTGTAAGTGAGAGAATGGCCCAGTCCTGCAGCTCCCCTGAGGAGAGTGACCTGTGAAGCCAGGCTGGGGTGCCCTGGGTGCTTCAAAGAGCCCCTCTGCAGTTCAGGGAATGTTCAAGTGATCATCCACCCAACTGTCAGATGACCCAGGTTTTGTTTAAGACTCAGTCTTGCAGAGCCCTAAGCCTCGATGTGTGGCCTGAAGTAAGTGCTGGTTGAGTAATCTAAGTTACTTGGGAGGTGTTCTCAGAATTATCAGTGAAACAAAAGACAAGCCCTCCCTTGTTAGGCAGTGCCAGAGCTCCCTGATTTTAAACCCCATCACCTTTTATGCTCGGGCACATCGCTGAGCCCTGTAATTAGTTAAATCTGCTCCCCTCATCAAAAGCCATCCCCACACTGCAGTGCTCTGTGAGGCTCCCCAGATTTGCCTGATTAACTCGTGGAGGCAGTGGGTGGCTAATTGGATAAGCTTTAATCTTCACACCAGGCAGGGCAGGAGGAAGTGGGGCTGTGTGCAGGGGAAGGCAGTTACCAAACATGTCACAAAGATTATTGTGAGCAGCACACCCTGGGCACGACCCAGCCCCCAGGAGCGGGGCAGGCACTGCCGGGAGGGACAGAGGCACAGCCACAAATTATTCCAGATTTGCTTGCCTTGGCTGTTTTTGAGCAGGCAGGAATAGCTGTGCTGCTTTTAGCAAGCAGAGAGTTTCTGTTCCCTTTGCTTTGGTTAAACAGCTCTGGCAGATGTTGTTACCTGGGGTTTGTGTCCCTCTAATTGAGGGGAACTGGGAGAGCTGCAGTGCTGGTTCCATCTCTAGCAGAGCAATGTTTCTGTCGTGGTCACAAACTGGTGCCACTGGTGGCACTGGGAGATGAAAGAGCCCATTTAATCCCCCAGAGCAGGGAGGAAAGCTGGGCAGTGTGAAAACTGCACTCCAGGTGTGTGTGTCACTTTGTCTGATGCAGCCTGATTGCCAGCCCTGAGAAATGCATGGGAATTTCATGGAGGAGCAGGGCTGGGATGCAGAACAATCCCAGCTCCTCTCCCTGAACACCCAGCTGGTCATGGCACAGCAGGGCTGGCTCTGCTTTGGGGTTCACCCACTGGGCTGGGTACGGGAGATGCTGAGATTTAGAAAAAGTGCTTTTTAGCCACTGCCATTAAAAAAAAGGGTTTTCTATATTTTTATATTTTTTCCATTTTTTCTGTATTTTTTCTATATTTATTTTTTATTTGTTTTTTTTTTCTATATTTGGGTTTTTTCTATATTTGTGTTTTCTTCTATATTTGGGTTTTCTTCTGTATTTGGGTTTTCTTCTATATTTGTTTCTTCTATATTTGTTTTTTTTTTTTTCTATATTTATTTTTCTATTTGTTTTCCCTATATTTGTTTTTTTTCTATATTTGGGTTTTCTTCTATATTTGGTTTTTCTTCTATATTTGGTTTTTCTTCTATATTTGTTTCTTCTATATTTTTTTTCTATATTTATTTTTCTCTTTGTTTTCCCTATATTTGTTTTTTCCCTATATTTGTTTTTCCTATATTTATTTTTCCCTATATTTGTTTTATTCTTCTTTTTTTTTTTTTTTCCTATTTTTCCTATTTATTTTTTCCTCTTTTTCCTTCTGCCTTCACCTGGCGCCGGAGCGCAGTGCCCGCGCTGCTGCCGCCGCCAGGCAGAGGAGCTGCAGGCTCTGCTCGGGGTGATTTTCCAGCAGCGCTGCTCCATCCCACGGCCAGGAGATGTCCCCAGCTGCCCGGGATTGCTGCAGGAGCCCCGGCCGGGCTGGCCTGGGCTCGGAGCCCTTCAGTGCCAGCGGGGCCGGAGCCCCAGTGCCCCCCCCCAGTGCCCCCCAGTGCCCCCCAGTGCCCCCCTGCCCCGGGCTTGGCCACAGAGGGGTGCCCAGCACAGGGGGGCACTGGGCAGATCAGAGCAGCTCCATAAAAACTCAATGAAAAACACCAAAACAACTGCAGCGTTCTCATTTAGGTCTTGGTGTGACTAAAATAATGAGTTATTCTTAAAAATACTTATAAATAATAGAAATATAAATATATAAATAATATAAAAAAACTTACAAATAATAGTTATTAGTTGTTATAATAATTAGTTCTTTTAGTTACACCAAGGAACTTGAGAGATCCTAAAAGCCCTCTCTGTTCTTGGGTTGTTTGTGGAAGTGCTTTGGGAAAGAGCAGGGAGAAGGTAAAAAGGGGATGAAATAGAGAGTTAAAAGAAAGGAAAGCAGAAAGCAAAACTCCAACTTGTGAATTGCTCCAACTTCCTCCAGTTTGGGGGAAGCAGCCTCACCATGCCTCCTCCAAACCTGAGCTGCAGTTCTGGGGTCAGGGACTCCCAGTCTGCTCTGGGGTTTGTCCTGTACGAGAAACCAGTGAAGGGCTGGAAGGCAGAAAATCTGGTACTGAGGAAATATTTCAGTGGGGTTTCATTTTACTGCCTGGATTTATGTGCCCTGGACATGGAAATCTTGTTTTCTGTGGTCGCCAGGGAGGTGTCTGTAATGTGAACAATCTCAAGTCATAATTCTTTGAAAAGAAAACCCATTATTTAATTACTCTTTCATTTAGGAGTGTGTGCTCCTGGCTTCTCGTTCGGGCTGGTGCCAGACTAGGGAATGCAGGGAGGGAGCTGTGTCCATCTGCAGTTCCCAAAATCCAGGAATGTTCCTGCTTAGCTTTCGTCAGCATTGCAGGGAATTAAGTCTCATCTGACTTGCATCTGTATTAACAAGTGGATCCTTTTGCTGTTTGAGGCTGTGGCAGTGTTTTTATGAGCTTTGATCACGTAGCAAATCCAGGAATAATGTGTATTCCCAGGAATGCTGTGTGCTCTACATGCAAACAGCATTTTATATGGATTTATTTATACATATATATATTTATTTCTACAATAAATGCATATATATATATGTTTATTTATACAATCTATGGATTTATTATGCATTTATTATCCCTGTAGGATGAATTCTGCCCTTCCTTACCACTTCCAGCCTGTGGGGTGGGGTTGTTCTTGGGAATTGTTTTGGCTGATCCCTGCTGGGCTGCACAGAGGGCTCAGCCCTGGGTGCTGCTGTGTGCCAGGGGTGGGAATCACTCACTGGGACCCTGTGTGCTGTGTGCCAGGGCAGAGCACCCAGGCAGGGTGGGAATCACTCACTGGGACCCTGTGTGCTGTGTGCCAGGGGTGGGAATCACTCACTGGGACCCTGTGTGCTGTGTGCCAGGGGTGGGAATCACTCCCTGGGACCCTGTGTGCTGTGTGCCAGGGGACAGACACCCAGCCAGGGTGGGAATCACTCCCTGGGACCCTGTGTGCTGTGTGCCAGGGTGGGAATCACTCACTGGGACCCTGTGTGCTGTGTGCCAGGGGACAGACACCCAGCCAGGGTGGGAATCACTCACTGAGGCTCTTTTCAGGTCCAGCCTCATGGCAGGAGGGGCCAAACGAGGCGTCACCAACCCCTGGCTCTTGGAAGAATCGGAGGAGACCAGAGGACTTGGCTTTGATGAGCTCAGGCAGCAGCAGAGAAGGATCATTGAAGGTACAAGAGCCTTTCTGGTTGCTTTGAGCATCTCTGGGACTCTGAGAGGAGCTTTGATTTGGACCTCAATACTCCATCCTGGGCTGAAGTTTTATTCTTTACAAATGTCAAACACAGCAGCTCCAGGCAGCTGCTCTCTGTGTTTGCAGGAGCAGCATTCTGCTTGCAATGTTCTTATCTGGATGCAACCTCTTAAATTAAATTTTGGAAGTCCTGATTTTGCCCATATTCATGGTTTGGTGTGCAGTGTGATCACATAACTGCCCTGGCTGTAGGGGCTTTGCTGGGTGCATTAAAGGTCCTGTTGACCTGGGACAAGGTAAGAATTAACTCCAAATTAATTTATCCAAATTAATTAATCCAAATTACAAGGGTCCTCAGATTTTGGCCCTCTGTACCCATGAGGAGTCTCTGGCTTTGGGAGTGTTGGGAAAGCTCAGCCTGGGAGGTCAGGTGGCTGATGAGGTCATTTCCAGGCAATTCCAGTCCTGGAAGTGATGCAATGAAATCAGTCTCCAGGAAAAGCGTGCTTCACTCTGCCTGGGAACAACTGCTGTGCAGCTCAGGAGGATGTCTGATGGCCCAGGAGGGGCTCAGCTGCGTTTTTAATTACATTATAGCTAATTAAGCTGGGGCTAAAGGAGGCTGCTGGAGTGGAGGTGTCCTGGCCAGTCCATTTGGGCATCACTGCTGTGCCCTGGGCACTGACCCTCTGCAGCTCCTCCTGTGCCACCCTGGCAGCTCTGGGCAGGGAGGGCTGCACATTCGGGCTGAGGGGCTCCCTGCAGGGCACAGGGGATGTGGTTCTTCCCCCAGGAGCTCTGGGAGCACCTCACACTGTCACTGCCCTCATCCCCTCAGTTCTCCCCACCCTCTGTGTCCTCTCGCAGCTTTCAAAATCTCTTGGAATTCTTTGGTGTTTGCATCACCTGTTTTCTTTTATTCATGTTCAAAGTTGCTTGGAAAATTTAAAAAGGCTAATCTGGAGCTCGCTGTGTGTGCCAGAAAAGCCCCTGCATTTATGATTGAGTAACAGCTAAATGTTAAATTCTTGGATTTTTCTTTTTGGATCCTCAGCAAAATGTCCCAGCCAGAGCAGAGAAATTATTTACCCATCATTCACATTATTTCAAGAGTACAGTTGCCATAAGGATTAATTTTCATGTTGTGTTCATGTGTTTTTCTTAATACATTTTAGCCCTTTAAGCACAGAGTCGATTTTTTCCTTCATTTCTACCTATTTTATGTAGCCTGGCATTTCAGCAACTCTTGGAAGTAATTTAATATATTTTCCTGGTGCAGAACAAGATGCTGGACTCGATGCTCTTTCTTCAATCATATCCAGGCAGAAACAAATGGGGCAGGAAATTGGGAATGAGCTGGACGAGCAGAACGGTAAGGACAAGGTCTTGCCTCACTTTTCTGTCAATCTGGGATTTGGTTTTTTCTCTCCTCACACAACTGCTCCTCCTGCCCACAGAGCAAGCAGCTGGCACTGAAGGTTTGTGTTTAAGCAGTGCAGAGTGTGCCCACTCACACCTGGTTTTACTGTGCCCCTGTGGGCTGTGCCCAGTGCACAACTCTTGGGGTGCTTCCCCAGCCTGGCTTTTGAACAAAGACATTGCTGATTGCTGCTCCAGAGCACAGAGTGGATTTTGTGCTCCATCCTCTGCCTTCTTCCATTTTATGACAGTTCTTATGTGTTGCTTTTGAGCATTCTCATTCTGTATTTCCTGATTAGCTGAATGGAGAAGTCTTGAGGCAGCGATCCAAGGAGCAGCATTGCATTGTTTGCTGCAAGTGACTGGGCTGGGGAGGGTTTGTGGCAGTGAGTGTAGCTCAAATTCAGTGTCATGTTGAACCAGGACAGCACCTAGCTCCTTTCAGAGGAGGCAGTGGCCCAGTGGAGTTGCTCTCCTGCAATAATAAATAAATAAAAGTGCTTTGTTACCTCACTGTGGCATGAGCTGGCCCTGCAGGGCAGATCCTCCTGACTTCTGCATCCCTTCCACCTGGAACAGCCCAGTGGGAGCCCTGGGTTTCTCCCTGAGCAGGGCAGTGTCCTTTTCCTTGCTGAGAACCTGAAACCCAGCCCTGATTCCTGTTCTTCCTGGGGTGGTGTTTGCCCTCTGCAGTCTCTGGGAGTTTGGAACCCCTCTGCTCAGAGTGAGGGGCTCCAAAGTCACATCCCTGCCACGAGTGCTGATGGCAGCTCTGCTCTGTGCACACTGAGGGTTCCAGAGTCACATCACACCATCAGTGCTGATGGCAGCTCTGCTCTGTGCACACTGAGGATGGATTTCTCCTGTTTGCCACAGCTAAACCCAGGAGGGATGGGAAATTCCTACAATATGTCTTTGTTTATTAATCTTAGGGCTGTTAAGGAAGGGTTTGTGCAGCTGGGACAGACCATGCTCAGTGCTCTTGGCATATTTGGATCCTCTGCCTCGTGTGAGAAAAGACATTTTCAATTAGGGGTCTCATCTCATAGGTTCCTTTATTAGTTGTTGCTTAAAAAGTCATATTAATTTCTTTTTTTTTTTTGCTCTAAATAGGAAACAGGTGGGAAGCATGAGCATGTTTATGGACTCTCTGTGAAATTTTGGTTTCTCCTCAGGAAAATACCCAATCTGTGTCCCATTTCTCTGTTAGGGGTTGGGGATGGTTCCCCAAATTCTTACATTTTTTGGACCCTAAAGGTTCTGTGTTTTGTGCCATTGCGTTTTTGCCAGACTTGTAGCAATGAGACCTGGAAATATCTGTGAAATTGAATGTCTTTAACCCTCCTTTTTACAAATACTGCAGATAGTGCTGGTGTTGTTTGTCTTGGAGACAGTTACAAAGCCTGGAGCAAATTGCTGTGTTTCCTTGGAGCTCCACCTTGAGCTAAGGCAGCAGAGGGGAGCTTTGTGTGTGCTCTGAGCAGGGAGAGGTGAGGATGGTGTGTGCTGCTCCTGGGGGCGCTCAGAGCCTCTGTCCCACGGGCAGGAGCAGCAGAGCTGCCAGCCCTGCAGGAAGGGTCAGCCGGAGGGGCTGCAGCTGCCCGAGGGATTTAGGAGCAGCGTGACTCTCCAGGTGTGGGGCAGATCCCTCAGCAGGAGAGGCTGCAGCTGCCCAGGGGATTTGGGAGCAGCCTGACTCTGCAGATGTGGGGCAGATCCCTCAGCAGGAGAGGCTGCAGCTGCCCAGGGGATTTGGGAGCAGCCTGACTCTGCAGGTGTGGGGCAGATCCCTCAGCAGGAGAGGCTGCAGCTGCCCAGGGGATTTGGGAGCAGCCTGACTCTGCAGGTGTGGCGCAGATCACTCAGCACTTCCTCCATCCCTGCCAGGCCAGGGGAGCTCCCAGGTTTCCTCTGACTGGATGCAATCCCTTTTCTGGGTTTTTTTGGCAGATACGGGGGGATAAGGTCAGACATTTGGTTGCCGCTGGCACCCTGGAGGAGCTGAAGTCCTTAGCAATATTTTCCAGGGGCTGTTTTCCCTGTGCACATCTCACTTCATGCCCTGTGCTTAGCCACGAGCAGACTTTGCTCAGGCTCTGTGCCAAGCCCTGTCACTGCTGCTGGCCCAGGCTGATGAGGATAACTGCCCTGCAATTTCCCCTTCCCTGGAATCCCTTTCCTTCCTGGTGCTGAGTGATAATGGCATCGTCTGCCTTGTGGGGAGGCAGGGGAAGTTCATCTTCATTAAGTGCTGCTTCAACATTTCTCTTTCCTGCACTCAGACTTTCCATCAGAGCCCCTTTCTGTGGGAAGCTTCACTTCCCCTTCCCTGGCTGCTGGGGATGTTCCCACCTTCTGCAGCTTCTCCTGCTGTTAAAATAAAGCCTGGCTTCATTCACGAGCAGCTGATAATGTGCATTAATTAATGAATTAGCCTTTGGGGAGCTGGGTACTGATTTTCCAGGCTCCACAACTAGATTTTTAATTTCAAATTCAGTAGCATATTAATGTTGAACCGGAGCTGGGAGAAAGAACTGGCCATGCTGACTGCAATAGTGGCTGTCCTCAGCCTAGATCTTCTTTTTTTCCATGGTTATCCCTATCACACTGGGCAAGGAAAATGTAAGGATCATGTATGTCTGTGGAGCTAAGTAGCTTATGGGGCAGGATATATACAAGACATTCATCCAGCCTAAATTCAGTGCGTGGGGCTGTGGAAAGTATTGAACCTTGATCACTCTTAATAGTGACTGACTCATCTGCCGTGGTGTGAGGACAGATGAGTGAGCTCTCATCCTAGTGACCACACACTCACTGCCATCCAACTGGAAAGAAACTCTGCTGTTGACCCGAAATGAAATATATTCATATTTATCTATGAATATATGAATGACACACTCAGTTCCTCAGGTCTGCTTGTCCCATTGCAAGGCAGCCCCGGCTCCCTGGAGGTGTTGGCACCCCCAGCTCTCCGGGGTGGCATTGTCCCCGGGTGCCAGCTGGGGTAGCTGTGCCCTTGCAGATGCACCAGCGCCAGGGATTCATTATGCAAAGTTTACTCCTCAGGTGAGGATTGCTTTGTGTTTGTTAAATGACTGCAAAGTGATTAAACGCCTTTGGGAGGGAGGTGCCCGGTGGTGCTGAGGGGCAGGAGCAGGAGCTTTGTCCCAGGGCATCCCTGGGCTCTGGGGGCAGCTGTGCCCATGGAGGGTCCTGTCCTTGGACCCAGGTGACAGCAGGTGACACCAGCCTGCCTGAGCCCCACGTCTCTGCAAGAACCTCTGGAGGCAGCAGGGGCTGCTCAGGTGGGATCCCTGCAGGCACAGAATGTTCTGGAAGAGCCCATTCCCCCCAGGGTACAGCTGGGGTGGCTGTTGGTGGCACAGAATGTTCTGGAAGAGCCCATTCCCCCCAGGGTGGCTGTGGATGTGCTGAGCCCCATCCTTGGCTCTCACATCCCCATTTTAGTGGGGGTCTCAGTGGTTCTGTACTCAGGTTTTCACTGCAGCCCTGCCCTGCAGGTTTTCTGGCTCTGCTCGAAGCTGATTTTGGGCCTTTGCAAACCTCCTGAGCCGGGCATTTTGCACTGATGAGCAAAAGAGAAGCTGGGTACCAGGAGACATTGTTTTTTTCCAGCCTCAGGAGTCTGCTAGCAGTGGGGATTAGCAAAAGAATTTTCCCATCATTAGCTCCAAATTTGGCCCCAGAAAACTTTCTGTAATCCTTTCATCTGTTCCATAAAAAAAAATAAAAAAGAAAGAAAATAGTGTAAATGGCCTCTGGCCCTGGTGATGAGGCAATCTAATCTAGTGCAATAATTGTGGAAGAATGCTTTCAGAAATTGTGAATGCTGTTTGTTTTACCCTTATAGAGATGTTGTTTTCTCATTGTGACATGCTTGCATGAGAATGGAGTACTCTGGGATGGATGGTAAATATTGGGAGCTTGCAAAACTCGCCCTGTTTGGCATTTTTCCCTGCCAGGGTCATTTCTTTGCTCTGCTGAGGAGGGGTTCCTTTGCTTCCGGCTCCTCTGAACTTCACAGCAGAGCATAAATAAGTTCATGGATAGATAAACTGCAAAATCAGACCCTTCTTGTGCTTCTCCTGGTCAGGAGAGTGCTGTGCCCAGTCAGGATGTCCCTACCCAGAAAGGATCATTTAAAGTAAACCATCTCTCATAATAATCCTTTAATTATATGGTTATGTAACGTTTTCAATTTCTTGTCAAAATCAAGTCTCTGAAACCGACCAGAAATTGTGGCACGACGTTTTTGTTTACAGTAGCTCTGCAAAGCAAGGTTGCAGTGTCACCTCTGGGCACAGTGAGTGGCACAAGATCCTGCAGGGGGACCCAGCTCAGCCAGGCTTTGGTTACCCTGATGCTGCCACCAAGGTGTGAGAGCCTGGAGCCTGTTCTGGCTGCTCTGAGCACACCTGGAGAATTGTCCTGGCCTCGTCAGTAAAGGATGAAAACGGCCCTGGAGCTGCCAGGGCTTACTGGAGGCAGCAGCAGAGTGAGATTCCCTCTCCACGGCAGTGCTCAGCTGCTGCTGCAGCAGCCCAGCAGGACATGGGCAGTGAAGGGCTTCTCCTAAAGATTATTGACATGGCTATTGCAGAATCCTGAGGTCATTCCACATTTCTGTTTATTAGGAACGTTTCTGCTGTAATACAAATGAATCAGCTCTGTGTATGGGCTGTGCTGGAGCACTGAGCCTCAGAGCAGGGGCTGGGGATGCATTGCATCATTGTTAGGATTAGTTTGTAAGTCGGAAATGATTCAAGATTGAAGTTTCAGAAATGTTCATCATCTTGTCTAAACAATATCTGTTTCCGTCCTATGGAGTGGCAGCCCTGGCTGCTGAGACCCCTTGGAGGTGGCTCCATCCTGCTGGGACCCCTTGGAGGTGGCTCCATCCTGCTGGGACCCCTTGGAGGTGGCTCCATCCTGCTGGGACCCCTTGGAGGTGCTCAACATTCCCTGGAAAGGCTGAGCACCAGCAGGTTCAGCTTTGCTGGAAGCCTCCATGGAGGACCATGTGTTTCTAATATTCAGATTTAAAATAACCATCCCTAGCCCCAGTGACCTCAGACCGTGCAGATAGATTTTAATTTTGCTTCCTGAGCTTATTGTATGGAATAGAAACAACTTCAGTGTTACTGGGGCACGGCTCTGTCTTTATTGCACATTGTTTAAATGGATTTAACCCTTCCTAGGGGAAAAATTAACTTTGCTTGAGTGGTCTGAACAGCGCAATACTTAGGCTGAGAAGCTGGGAGCTGGCAAACCTGAGCTTACATGGCACTTTTTGGGTGTATTTTTAGTCCTACAGTCTTTGCACTCTGTTTCCTGCAGGTCTTGCCTCGTTTTTTGCACGGGACTCGATCTCTTCTGGGGCTGAGCTGTGCATTTGTGGTGACAAGAACTGTCTGTAAGGTCCCTGCCTGGCTCCTTGCAGGTGTGGGAAAGCATTTAGGGAGTGGGGCCAGGCTTGTGAGAGGGTTTGTGGCAGCAGCAGCAGCAGATGAATGTGGCCTCAGAGCCCAGAACTGTCTGTGCTGCTGCCCAGGAGCTGGGGGTTTACCCATCCTGGGCTCTCTAGGAGTGCTCCCCTCTGAGTGCCTGGCTTGGCAGTGAATCAGGGAATGCCTGGGCTGGGAAGGAGCTCTGGGGATCACCTGGGCCACCCCCAGGAGGGGTTTGGGATGTGGAATCATTTCCTTGTGAAGGACCTTGAACATCACCCAGTCCAGCTGTAAACCTGGCACTGCCAGCTCCACCACAAAATCATGGCCCTGAAATATATCAAAATATATTAGAAATATTTTATAATATATATTTTGAAATATATTAGAAAGGTAGAAAAGGTTTGGTTTGCTTGTGGTTTTGAAAAAGAGAGCTTCAAACCAAACTAAACATCCAAACTAAACCTTCACTATAGAATAAACCTTTGCTATCAGTTTTCCTATTTTCCACGTGAGTTGGAGTAATGGTGTTTCATCTCCCAGGGAAGCTGTCAGAGCCAGAGCACACTCAGACCTGCTGTCAGGAGGGCCGTGCTGGGAAGGTCTGTGGGGCAGCTTTAACTCCAGAGCAGGGCTGGAGTTGTGTGCAGTCCATCAGGAATGCAGCCTCGTGCTGGCTGATGGGGATAAAACAAATTATTTGCTGTCTGTCAAGGAAGGAACCCTGCCTGTGCTGCCTGCTGGGTGATGGAAACCAAGGTTACACTGAATTTGCATTGCTTTGAGTAAAGGTAGCTACACAAAAAAGTATTTACAGTGTTTCCTAACCTTTAAAGTACGAGACTTTGCTGCTTCAGTATTTCCAGTGTTTATTTATCTGTGAAATTTCCTGGTATTCTTAAAAGGAAGGTGGAAAAAGCAGGGAAGCCACTGCAGAATGGATGTGTCTGCAAGCCTGGGTCTGCAGCCAGATGGGAACCTGCACAGGGAGCTCTGGAGCTCAGGCTCAGGGCAATTTCAGCCGTGTTGGATGATTGGAGCAGCAGCAGGAGGTGTGAGGTGTCCTGGCCATGGCTTCACTGAGGGCTGCTGACAGCATGGGGAGGAACAGGGAGCAATCATCCTCCTGCTCCCTGTCAGGCTTTGCTAGGCTGGGCTTACAGCCTGTCAGGCTCTGCTGGGCTGGGTTTGTATCCCTGTGCTGTCTCAGGCTTTGCTCGGCTGGGTTTCCATCCTTGTGCTGTCTCAGGCTTTGCTGAGCTGGGTTTCCATCCTCTTACAGCCTGTCAAGCTTTGCTAGGCTGGGTTTGCCATGCAGTCCCATCATTTTTGGTTTTCTCTCTTCAACCCACACTTCTGCTCTTGTGCCTGTCCCTTGTATGGCTTGTCCTTGGTGCCCGGCTGGAGCAGGAATTGTTCTGTCTCCCTGCTCTGTGCAGAGCTCACATCCCCTGATAGGAAGCTCAGACCCACACACTAACGCAGCGCAGAATCTGAAAATAGAAAAGCTAAACCTGAGGCATCACTTTAAGTGACTGGAAATAGAGCATGGGGAGCAGCCAGGGGCTCAGCAGGGGTGGTGCTGCTGGCTGGGTGTTGCTGCTGTGTGCAGGGGACATGCAGAGGATGCTGCTGCTGCTCCCAGGGGTGTTTGGTGCTGCTCCCAGGGGTGTTTGGTGCTGCTCCCAGGGCTGTTTGGTGCTGCTGCTCCCAGGGCTGTTTGGTGCTGCTCCCAGGGGTGTTTGGTGCTGCTGCTCCCAGGGCTGTTTGGTGCTGCTCCCAGGGGTGTTTGGTGCTTCTCCCAGGGGTGTTTGGTGCTGCTGCTCCCAGGGGAGTTTGGTGCTGCTCCCAGGGGTGTTT
>JAWWMN010000057.1:11143521-11162374 GCA_035047745.1 Catamblyrhynchus diadema
CAGAGCAGACCCTGCCAGCTTGGCAGAAGGGGCCCAAAGAGGAGTTTTTAGGGTTTAAAATGTAACACAGTATGGTAGGCTGTATGTAAATACTACAGGATTTGTATCTTGTATTAAATTAGTGAGTATTAGAATATTCAGCACAGAAGAAGGTTTTAGTACTGTAACAGGAACTTCGCTCTCTTTTACTCTTCCTTGCTTTCTCATCCTCTTTACCACGCTCTTGCCTTCTCTCTCTTTCCCACTCTCTTTACTCCTCTGTGGCTGGCAGCTCCCAGCAGGGCCCTGCACCCAGGCCCTTTGCAATAAACCCCAAGTTCCCAACCTGGCTTCAGAGATCTCTCGTCTCCTTCTGTTCCAACCATCCAACCCCCATCACTCCTGCACTGGGCCATCAAAGGACACGTGGTGCCAATTCCTCTGCTTTCCCAAATGTACAAAAAGAATGGAAATTTACATTTGAGCTTCCTCTGATTTCAAGGACATTTTTACAACATTTCTTGTTATAGTTGCCTCCTCGAGCCAGGTCTCATAAGCTCTTGGAGATCTATTTCTCACCCAAGATATCTCAGCTACCTTAGAAGGCATAAAATCAGCAGGATGGCTTCTGTTGCAGTGTTGGAAACAAAAAGGTTTAATAAAAGGCAAAATAACAGAGAAAAACCAAGCCAGGTGCAAGAGGCTCTTGCTCCTGGTAAAACACCTCACAAAAGCCATTAGTTTCTTTGTTCTCATCTTTTTCTAGTAAATTGCCCAGGGGGGATTTTTTGGCTCCTGTCCAGTTGGCTATCCCTAAGTTTGAGGTGAAATCCCCCAAGTCCTGTGAGGTGTCTTTTTCACCAAATCGAGGAGAGAAACTTCTGGACTGCTTTCCTTTTTGAGGGGACAAAGGATAGTTTTGTCACTCCATCAACAGGGAGCACATTCCTATAATTTCTCACCGCTAACTTCTGGTTTTAAATATTTGTGCCCACACACATCTCCCCAAATAAATAAAATCAACCCTCCCAAAGAATATTTTTGCAAGCTGCTTCTCTAAAGTGCGAGTTTATTTGATTTAAGCTTTTTTGCCTATCATTCTTAATGAATAATTATTCAGTATTTCAAACTGAAACAGATAGCTTCATTTAGTATGATTAATGCTGATGTGCCACATCATTTGCATAATTACAAAATAAAATAAATTCCAAATGTGAATCTTTATAACTTGTGTTACCAAAGGCCTGAAAAAAGACATTATGTTTTAAAGTTATCTCAAGACACAGTTATAAAGTTCTGTGACTAAAATTGAAAGGTAAATTTTTTTTTTACCACACATTACAAGACGTTGCCAAAATAAAAGTTATATCTCTGAGACAGAGAGAAGTAATCTACTGAAAGCATGTGGCTGCTGAAACAGATATTCTTTCCCTACTTTTAAAGATTTGGAGCTGCTTTTAGCAAAAATTAACCAAGATTCTTCATGGAAACAGCATTTGGCCTTTTAAGATATTTGGAGTAGGTTTTTTCTTTTTGCTTTAAAGCTTTAACAAACTTCATTTCTTTGGCAGATTTTTGGGCAGTTTTCACTGCTTTTAGGAGAAGTCTCACTGTCTGTTCTTCAAGGCAGTTACTTCCACAGACTAAGGAAGGTACAGTGGACAAATGCAGCCCTCAGTGGGGTTTACATTTAATAGCCTTTTTCTGAATGTATTGTTCTGATTTTGGATAAAGGGATGTTCCATCAGAGTGATTGGTACTGAGAGTAACTTCCTGCATCTTGCCTTATAGGAGCTGCATTGAAAACAGGTGATATTGCTCATACCTCCAAATAAATCAGATAACAGCTTTTATTAGGACTGTCAGGAGAAAAAAGGCTGAGGAAATAGTGTCTCAACAATCAAAGCACTGAGGAAATTCCGTGTTCCTGAGGCTGCTTTTTGGGTTTTTGCTTAGACAGGTCCTGAAATCAATACAGTCATTTAGGCAGTAATTAGCCAATAATTTTTATAAGGAAGTGGTAAAAAATACCTCAAATGTGAGGGGGTTCATCAGAGAACAAGTGAATTAATGGCTATAGCAAGAGAGGGCAAAAGCAAGCCCAGTTCTGGGAATATGTGCAGGTAGGTAATAAATGTAAGCAGAATGCAGCTGATTTATTCCTGCCTTGAAAAACGACTCAGTGTCCTTTCACCCCAGCTCTGGTGCCAGTCAGATCACAGGGAATCTTTCATATCTCTTTCTGTAGATGAAGTGACATCTCCAGACTGTCAATTTGCCCTTTCCAGTACCATTTAAAGATACAACATTATTTTGGCTTGCCAACATCCAGACCTCCACAGAGCCCCTCAGCCTCCTGCAGTAAGGAATACTTGATTTTTTCCAAGTGATTCTGTCTGAATTAATTAGCTGAAATATTTCCTTGGTTAACATACTGAAGAATTCACAGAGGCAGTTGGTGTTTGTACATATGTGACCTTGCACAGGGAGAGGGACTCTGTGTAACACTCTGGCAGGGCTCATACACAGTCCTGATCATTGCACCTAAAGTGGAAGGGATAATTGCAGCCTACTTTAAAATGAAGCACATGGCAAACACAGCAGGCTCATGCACAGGCTGGTGGATAAGGTTCCATATGCTATTTAGAAAAGAAGATATACTGGGAGGTACAAGACAGAGCTGACTGAATTACAGTGGGAGGGGAGAGAGTGAAAGTTGAACTGTGTCTAAATCTGCCTCATGGTTTGAATGCTTTCCCTCCTTGAAAGGGAAACAGCACCGTGGTATGCCCACAAGTGCTCAGGAGAGTGGATTAATCTCCTAGCAGAGCAAGTGCTCCCTAACACCCATCTTTCATGAGGAGAAATCATTAAGCAGGGACTGGGTATGGATCTTGATTCTGCAGCAATTCTCTCTCGTTTGAAGGAGGTAAAACCAGCACCCAATAATCCAAAGAGTTGTTTTTGAACCCTCTGAGCAGCACCTCTGTGGCTGGCTCAGTGTGCCAAGAGATTTGTGAGGGTGGAACTTGCACAGATTTTTGGTGGTCAGACAGATAAAAGCCCATGGAGATGGGGTCCTCTCAGTGCTGCATTGGCTCACAACAGGTTAATGAGAAGGACTAATTAACCCTGTCTTGCTACAGGCATCAAGCTGGGTGAGAGTTTAGCTCAGCTGCCTGCTGAAAAGGAGGACAAAGGAAAAATCCTGGTGGTAGCTGGGGACTGGAAACAGCTGGATGTTTCCCCAAGCTCCTGTCAGATGGCTGAGCTCTGGGGAGACAGGCTAAATAACCATAAAATAGGAATTGGGCCTTGGGACTAGTCCTTTCAAAATACTTGCTGGATTATTGTATTTTTAATTTGTTCATTTGTTTGTTGTATTCTTAATTTTTCATTCTGATTGCTCAGGAAAAGTGGGACTAGAATGTGTGGGAAGGAAGGCCAGGATATCCCTGTGCTGGGCAGTGAATGCTGTGGTAGCTGGTCACTGGAGGCTCTCAGGAAGGAGATTCCAGTGGGCTCCAGTGGGATAGAAACACAAAAGCAGATTGCTACTTTCATGGCAGTCTTCCCACAAACATGAAATAGAACGATATTCACTGTACTGTTGGTTTGCAAATTGCAATGCCTTAAAAAAAAACCAAAATAAAAGGTACTGTTTAAAAAGCCAACAGACTCTCCAGAATGGGAATAAGAGAAAAAGATGTTCCTTGGATGGCTTAAAAGCTGACTGAGCTGAACTTTGAAATGTCAGTTTTCAGCTCTTAAATATATCTATAACTGTTCCAGATGGGGGATGTAAAAGATCTTGTGGTGATTTTAAAAGGAACAGTAACAAAAAGCCACAAAATAGGAGTATCTTTACATACATATTTTTCATCAAAGTGTGCTGACATCAAGCTTGCAGACTGTTCATCAGTGATTATGAGATTAAAAACCATAATTTTAGCACAGAGTAGACACAGGTTTAGTGCACACAGGCTGAAAAATAGTATCTACCTGTAGACCTCATCTTTGGTGGAGAAATGATTGTGATTGTGATGAATGTGTGTGGGTTTCTAAACCAAAATAACTGGTACAGAATGATAATGCCAGGATGAAGTAAAGTGATGAGCTCTGTGCCTTTTTCTTTCTACTGAATGCTGTTAATGACTTGAACTCAGTGCTGACAAAAGGCGAGATGGGGAGAGATTGTGATGGGAAAAAACGTGAATGAAAACAAGGAAAACAATTTGGAGACCATAAGAGTTTATTGTCGGCTTTGAGCAGCCCTCCAGATCCCCTGCAAACGCTGGTGGGTGCTGAGAGCTCCAGCAGAGCCTTTCTGTGTCCCCTGGGCTCCGAGAGGGACTCAGCAACTCTGGCACTGACCTGGGGTGACTCTGCTGTTCCCCCTGCGCTGGCAGCAGCTCCTGCCCTGCACCTGGAGCCTGGATCAGGGGCTGCCTCTCCATGGACACCATGCGGGATGCCCTGTTCAAAGGCATCATCTTGGTGCTTGCTCTTTTCAGGGACTTATAGTGAAATTTTTGCCTGATTTCAGGGAGGAATGATGAGGAGGACTCCATCTTATCAGAAGGCTAATTAATTACTTTATTATGCTATATTCTATATTGT
This sequence comes from Catamblyrhynchus diadema, assembly GCA_035047745.1. Taxonomy (NCBI): domain Eukaryota; kingdom Metazoa; phylum Chordata; class Aves; order Passeriformes; family Thraupidae; genus Catamblyrhynchus; species Catamblyrhynchus diadema. The sequence continues at coordinate 11,148,121 of JAWWMN010000057.1, forward strand.
ATTACATTACATCTAAACTGAATCTGCCAAGCTCTCAACTCACAACTGCCCAGTATCTCATGACTGTCAGTCCCAACACACACACACACCTGGATCCAATTGGTCAGTGAATTAAAACACTCACACCAGAATCAAATTATGAATTCCCTTCAGTTAAACAAGCTTCCACCATGCATTCCACTTGTGAAGAACACAGGAGCAGCGAATGAGATAAGAATTGTTTTTTCTTTCTCTTAGGTTCAGAGAATGTGAATCCCAGAAATTTCTTGGGAAGAATTGTGTCTTGCTTTTCTCTGTGAAGAGAAATGTGGTGACAGGGACTCCTCCAAGTTCCTACTGAGTGTCTTGCAAGAAAAGTGAGTGTTGCTGTTGAAGCTGAGAGCCTGTCTGGGTGAAGTTCTCTTTTGTAGTGTACTCTTGAGAATTGTCTGATTGCTAAATATTGCATTTTCTGAAAAAAAAAAACCAAAACCAACCCCAACAACCAGATGATAATAAAAGGTCATTTATTTTCCTCTTGTGCTTATAAAACTTAGTCACATGAATGCCAGTGACCTGATAATTAAACTAAATTATTTTAGAGATGTGTACAGTGTAAACAAGTGGAAGTAAAGAAACTCATTATTGAGAAAATATCCTATAACTTCCAAGTTCCAAGTGTCTGCAGACCCCTCTGCCCTCTTTACTCATATCCCCAAACTGGGAAGGCAAGCACCAGTAGCTGCTCCAGTGACATCTAAAATATAAATGCCACAATAGAATCTTTTAGAGGCAGGATGTCAAACACCGTTAAGGCAGTTTAAAACCCCACAGTTTTTGTAAGTGTTTTTATTTAGCACAGGTATTTTGAGCTTGAACGGGCCCAAAAGGTATGGAGAGTTCCTAATTGGGCATTTGCCTACACAAATGATTAACTAAACTAAATGGGGATTAAGCCTTTGAGATTGAATTATGAGGATGGAGATCAAACCTCCACAGGCAAGTTAAAATCCACCAATTATTTAAAGAGTTTAATTAAGAGCAGATCATTCTGTAGGCTGATTTAAAAGGACATAACATAACATTTGTAGCCAATAAAATCTAAGGAATAAAAGACTATTTTTTTTTCTTTTTTCGTTTATTTCCACCATAAAATATAAGCTGTAAACTCTGAGGAACATCTGAAGATATTTCACAAGTAGCACCATCTGTCTTGGCAGACTCTGCAGCGTGTGGGTGGCTTAGTTACTTGCTTATGGATCCATGGCATCCTTTGCTTACTCTGCCTGATGGGGTTGCCCCTTCCTTGTTTGGCATGACTTCAGCAGCTCTGCTCTGCTTCCATAAACCAATTCTGTTCTTTAATGTGGCTGCTCTGTGCACCTGGATAAAGTAGCTGGCAATTTGCTTAACGAATGCTTACCCATAAAAGCAAGTCTCCCGGGCCTCATAAAGAGAATACTTCTTGCATGTGGATATTTGTCTGTGTAAATCTCTGCAAGTTTGGAAAGTTTATTCACTTATGCTGCTTTTTTTGAGTATATCAGGATGATAGCAAGTGCCAGTACAGCAAAGTGTTTCTTCTCCTTCCATCCTGTGGAGAAACTTCTGCCTGACCATTGATGCCTTGTGAAGGCTGCCCTAGAACAGAGGCTGGACAGAGTTACAGAACTAAGTAGGGATTTACTAAAAGGCCTCAATGGATCCACCTTGGGCAGCACAAGAACCCAGTCAGGGCTGCACCCAAGATGAACCAAAATGGTCACAAAATGCACAACTGCTCACGGGGTCTCTCCCTTGGATCAGTTCTGCTCCATTTGCATCTTGCAGTTCATTGTCCCATTCCAGCTTTAGCCCATGCAGTCCCATCCTTGTTTTTCTCTCTCCAGCCCACGGTGTTTGTGCTCTGGGCCTGAGGTTTGGATCATTTGTCCTTGGTGCCCAGCTGGAGCAGGAATTGCTTTGTCTCCCTGCTCTGTGCACAGAGCTCACCACCCCATAATGTGAAGCTCAGAACTGCACACCTAGCCAGCACAGAATGTGAAAAATATGAAAGTTAAACCTGAGGCATCACCAGGGCAGTTGTTCCCTGAGGATGTGCAGTTATTAACTGTTGCTAATTCCTGTGCAATGCTCCCCCCTGAGGCACAAACCCCAGCACTCCACACGTCTCCAGCAGCTCTCACTGGCTGGGCTGAAGTGCTGGTGCAGTTAATTCCCTTCAGCCATTTGACTCCAGCCTTGCACAATGTCCTGATTGTAAGAAATTGTTTGAAATTAGAGCAGTGCATGTTAATTAGCTTTACACAAACTTGCTACCAGCTCTCACAAAGCTGGCACAGCAGGGAGTGGGGCTGCAGGGGCGTTCCTGGGGTGTCCTGCAGGAATGAGCTCCTAACCCAGCAGCACTCAGAGCCTGCCAGGCATGAAATCCTTCCTGGTGACCCCTGCAGTGATGTGCAAGCTGCTAAACTAAACTGGCCTCGCTCTGCAGAGAACCAAGGACAGGGATATCCACAGGCAGGTTTGGATGAAGAGCTGGGGGCTGGAGCTCTCACCAGGAGAGGATGCTGTGGATGGTGGAGAAAGTGTCTTTGTGTGGGGAGAGTGACTGACTGGGGGATGAAGTCCCTGGGGAGGTGGTGCCAGTTCAGGTCTGGATCAGCATTTGAGGTTTTTATCATTCCAAAAGACTCACAGTGCTCTACAGAATTCTGACTTAGAGTCAGAAGTTGCTGAAATTGGGTTTATGTAGCTCAGTAAAGAGGAATGCAAGGGCTGAGGTGGTCCCAGCCTGGCTGTGGCTGGTGGCAGATTTCCCTCTGTGCAGTGAGGCTCTGCCTGCAGAGCTCCCAGCTCTCACTGCCAGTGAAGCATCTTTCCAGCACTGACAACTCCAGGGATTTATTTGGCTCTCCATCCGTGATAAGGTTTTGAAAGCTTGGTTGATGGAGGCTGATGAAAACCTGTGGCTTCTTCTGGAGGTTAAAGTTGACTTGTCAGAGTCATTTGTCTCTGAGTTCTCCCGTACCAACTGCAGCTGGAATTAAAGGCGTGACTGCAGAGTTCACGACTGACTCTTTTATTTTAGATCTTGGATGTTGATGCAAGATGGATTTAATTTAAAACTGAGTGCACTTGAATGATGCTGAGTAGCCCTGTGTGCCTTTGGAGTCTCCCCTTAATTCCTGTGGCTTCGTTTTCCTCACGAGTCCAGGGCAGCCCAGCTTGGGATGGGGGTGGGCAGGGAGTCAGTCCCACGGGGTCCAGGAGGGATTTCTCCCCATTTTTAGGTTCCTCGTGCAAGTGCAGCCCCAGACATGTTGCATGATGATGAGGCTGTCTCTTTAACTCGGGAAGCCCATCCTGGCTGCCTGGGGAATTTCAGAGGAGGAGGAGGAGGATGGGAGAAGGAAGGCTGGGAGGATCCTGGCCTGGATTCCTTGGGGGTGACCTCTCTCACCCTTTGCACATTGAAAAACATTTGGCTTTGGTGAGAAGTGCAGCCTCTGGTGCCTGTTCCCTCTGCTCCCATAGGTCTTCCTGTGTTTGCATAACAATTTGGGCATAAGCAAACACCAAATTGCCTCAGCTGGCTGCTTCCTCCTGCCCAGGCGTGAGCTGTGGAGCAGCAATGCTGAGGACACAGGCTTCAGCAGCATTCCTCCCATCCCCTTCACCTTTATCCTGGCACACAGGCTTCAGCAGCATCCCTCCCATCCCCTTCCACCCTCGTCCTGGCACTGGGATGAGCTGGTGCACTGGGATCAGAAATACCCTCCCTGTACATGGGATTATCCCTGGAATGAGGCCAAGCAGCAGGAAAACTGGCACCTGCCAGGGGACCCTGCCAGAGTGCCTGTTTATCATTTAAATTTGATCAAATTACATTGATCAAGTTCAGTAACTCTCTGGGTTTGGTGCCTTGCTTTGGATTTACAGCAGGGTGAGTGCTCAGCCCTCCCCCTTGCTCCCCCAGACCCATCTCCCCTCTGCTCCAGCTGTGGCTGGTAATGTGTTTTCCCCTCCTTTTTGAAATGGTGATGTCTTTTTATTCTGCTGCTGAGTGCCTGTGCTGGAGCCAGGGGCTGTGGATACAAGCAGAGCACCCTGGCTGCAATAATGGAATAATCCCTGTTTTACAAGCAGGAATGTCATGCATTAATGGGTGTGTCTTTGTTAGCAGCCAGTATCATCAGAAAATCAAAGGGTTGCTGGTGAAGCCCAGCTTTAATCAATATTTCAACATCTGCCTCTCATGCAAACCCCATTTCCAGCTGTGGGGCTGTTCCCTGTGCCCTGTGGTGAGCCCAGTGCTGCCCTTGGGGCTGTGCCCTGGGCATTCCCTCAGCCTGGCACAGCCCTCAGCTTCTCCTGGGGGGTTGTTCCATTCACAGCTGATTTTCAGAGCCATTTTTCTGGCTGCCCCAGAGCTGCTGACAGTGCCAGCCCCTGCCGTGCCCAGGGAAGGCTGTCCTGTCTCCCCAGTGGCCTCAGGCAGCCCCACACTGGTGGAACTGGGCACTCCCAGGATTGCAGTGCAGGGATAACCACGGGATGGACTCCAGCCTCTACATTTATGAAATTATTGTTGAAAATCATCAGTCATCCGCAGGCAAATGTTTGCACAGTGCCTGGCATTGTTTTCTCCCTTCCCAGCGAGTGCTGGGCATTAGCAGGGGTGCTGGGACATAGAAGTTTCTTAGATTTCAGAAATTCGCATTGGGCTTTCAGCAGGGTGTTCTGCCAGCTCATCAGTCAAGTGCCAGGCTGCCTGCACCAGCTGTGCTCCAGGAATGGCTCTGTGCACAGTCCTGCCTTTTCAGCCTCACCACCGCTGCTCTTGGGCTGCTTTGTCCTCTCTCCCTGTTTGGGCACCTTTAGGGCTTTCTGCAGAGTAACACTCACCAACCATTTCTCAATAAATGGTTTTATCAGAAACTTTAACCCTTAGAACGTCCTCTTAAGAGCTGCATTTAAAAATTTGCGAATAAATTGAAGTGTAATTAATGTAGAGATGCTGGGGGAAACAGGGGTTTGGTGCTTTTGGGGTAACTTTCCCCCATCCTTCAGTTTTGCAGTGGGATTTTTTGTTTGGTTACTTCCCTAAAGACCACGAGTAGACAGGATGGTTAAGCCAGGCTTTGGCTGTGATAAGAACATCCTCAATGTTTGTGTCTGGAGCAGCCAAGGGGATTTTGGGTGCTCAGGCCACAGATGTGACCTGTGCAGAGGTGGTTGCCCCTCAGCTGTGCCAGGTGTGGGGTCAGAAATGCTTCAGGTCCTGCTGAAGGTTGGGTTCTGGGGAGGGGAGCTGGGCACTGCTGGTTCTGCTCCTGGTCCCACCCCAGTCCCTCTCTGGTGTTCTCTGCTGCTCTTGGGGAAGCAGCACAGAAAACCTGACTTTGTCCCAGTAAAAACAAGCAGCAAAAGAAAAGAGGGAGCTTTTATTTCTGGTGGATGAGTCTGTGTCCATGCCCTTCCCAGCAGCCTGAGGGCAGCAGACCTCGTTCTCCTGTGTGCATCCCTCTGCCCTCTCAGATAAATGAGAGCGAGGAGCAGGCACAGCAGATCCCTCCTGGGGCAGGAGCTGTGTCCTGCAGAGCAGTTTGTCCCTGCCCCTGGTTTCCCCCTGTTCCAGCAGATGGCAATGCAATCCAAGCGCCTCCCTCAGCCCAGGGAGGGGCTGGGGGTGCCAAGGGCAGGGTGGAAACTACAGCAGATTAATCTGCACCAGGTGGGTGACTTGTTTTAACCTTACCAAAACACCTGAATGAAAACCAGAGCTTTGCTAAACCCTTTCATTGGAGTTTTTGGAAGGTTTGGTTTGTTTTAAAACAGGGTAGTTTGGATTATATAAGGTTTCCTCTAGAAAATAATGATTCATGCAGACTGGGGCCTTTTCCTGCCAGGTTCTGTGATCTCTCTGTTCTAAGTTTTGCTTATTTTTGCCATGGATTTAATTTGTTTTATAAATTACGATGGCAGCTGCTCAGGTTTGTTCCTCTGACGTTTCCTGTGTGTTTACATGAGCAAGTCCCCATCCATTTGTTTTTTGCTCAGTGGGGAGGAGGAGCTGGTTCAGTTGCCATGAAATCAGCCTTTCCTGCAATCTGACTCTTGCAGAAGTTACTCTGATATTCCTCCCAGAGCTGCCCTGAGAACTGCCCTGCTCTGAGTCACCTGTCCAGCCTCTGGTGAGATGACATCTCTTGGCCTGGCAGTTGAGATGTTTTCCTGAGAGGGGACTGTGCTGGTGGCAGTGTCCCAGCCTGGTGGCAGTGTCCCCAGCCTGGAGCCCACTCCTGCAGTGTCCCCAGCCTGGTGTCAATGTCCCCAGCCCGGTGGCAGTGTCCCAGCCTGATAGCAGTGTCCCAGCCTGGTGCCCACTCCTGTAGTGTCCCCAGCCTGATGGCAGTGTCCCCAGCCTGGTGGCAGTGTCCCAGCCTGATAGCAGTGTCCCAGCCTGATGGCAGTGTCCCCAGCCTGGTGTCAATGTCCCCAGCCCGGTGGCAGTGCCCCCAGCCTGATAGCAGTGCCCCCAGCCTGGTAGCAGTGTCCCAGCCTGGTGCCCACTCCTGTAGTGTCCCCAGCCTGATGGCAGTGTCCCAGCCTGGTGGCAGTGTCCCCAGCCCGGTGCCAGTGTCCCCAGCCTGGTGGCAATGTCCCCAGCCTGATAGCAGTGTCCCCAGCCTGATGGCAATGTCCCCAGCCTGATAGCAGTGTCCCCAGCCTGATAGCAGTGTCCCCAGCCTGGTGGCAGTGTCCCCAGCCTGATAGCAGTGTCCCCAGCCCGGTGGCAGTGTCCCCAGCCTGGTGGCAGTGTCCCAGCCTGATAGCAGTGTCCCCAGCCTGGTGGCAGTGTCCCAGCCCGGTGGCAGTGTCCCCAGCCTGGTGGCAGTGTCCCCAGCCTGGTGGCAGTGTCCCCAGCCCGCTGCCCACTCCTGCAGTGCCCCTGTGCTCTCCAGCCAGCTCCTGGCCTTGCTCTGCCTCCTCTTCCTCCTCCTCCTCACACTCACTGTATTCCCTTCTCAAATATTTGCTGGTGCTGAGGTGTTGGAATGGATTCAGCTGATGAAAGAGGATGGACCTAAGCAGTCATAAAAAGGGTTTTTTGTAAAAGAAACGTGGTTTGGATTTGCTTTATGAGTCCCAGGTGGAAGCACAGCATGTCCTGGTGCTGTCAGCCCTGTGTGTGTTGAGCAGGAAAAGATGGGACCTTCTGGGTCAGAGGATCCCTTCAGGATCAATTTCTGAGAACAAGCTTGTTTTTTCCCCCCCATTACTCCTATTGGAAGGCTGAAATGGTCATAAACTTATTTCCAGCCTGGACCTGTCAGGGATACTTCATGATGCCCACGTGCAGCCCTTGTTCTGCTGTCCTGAATAGTTCTCTCCTCTTTTTTATTTTTTCCCTCAAATGTGTGTGTCCAGGAGATCACTCAGTGTGCCCTCCCAGCTTTGTTTTGCAGGGCTGAACAAGTCTCTTTACATTTTAATCTCCTGAATTAATCTGGTTTCTGCCAAGCCTTTTTTTTCACACTTCTTCCTACTTAAACCTTTTGGATGTTTAAGCACAGGAACCAAGTGCAGCATCCCTGGGGCTGCTCACAGCCCTGGGTTTCTGTAAACCCTGTAACCTGGCTTGTCCAGCAGCTCCACTCTTCTCTGGCTGTTGGACATACTGCAAGTCCAGCACGTTGATGCCTCAGTCATTTTGGTTTTGAGCTGCTTGCTTGGGCCTTTCTCACTCTTGAACATTTTCCACTCGAGTTCATTTTCTTTCCAACTCCCAGCAAAAACTATTGTTTGTCCCCAGAGCGTGGCTTCCTCTCCCATCCTGTGGAATTTCACCCTTTCTCCATTCATCTTCACAGTTTCCCATTTTTTCCCCCATCCAGTCCCAGCTTTCCTGTGTGCTGGTGCTGCTTTCCAGCTTTGTGTCAGCAGCAGATTCACACTCACTTCTCGTGCCAAGGTCATTAATAAAAACATTTAATAAGCTCAGCCTGCTGACCATTCCTGGAGGAGCTCTGCCAGTGACCTCCATCCATTCCGCTCCTTCTTTCAACGCCACTTCCCCTCTCACCAGTTTCCTGCCCTTCCAGCTCTGCTAATCCCCAGGTTTTCATTCCAGGCTTTCCCATCTGGGCTGCATCACTTTGCTGAAGTCTGTGTGGGTAGGATCTGTCACTTCCTTTGTCTACAAAATTCACTATCTGACCAGCTAACCTGGTTAGCCCTGTGTGATCTGATTTCCTCTCAGTGCACTCCCAGTGTTTTTTACCCTCTTTAATTTTTGGTGCACTCCCAGTGTTTTCTACCCTCTTTAATTTTTGGTTCCATGTTCTAATTAGCCTTGATTTGCTCTGGAGCCTCCATCCTGCCCAGGTTGGTCAGAACTGGGGATGCTCAGAGCTGTTTCTTCCCTGCATTTTGTGGGTGGCAGCAGTGTGGGTACTGCAGTTCCCCTCTGGCTCTGGAGGGATCCCTGACTTTGGGGTACCTGTCCTGGCTGAGGCTCAGGGTGAGGAGAAGGGCCTGGTGCATCAGTCCTGCCTTCATTCCTGGCTTTAGGGACACCCCAGAGTGGCATTTCTGGGCCTGGGCTGTGAGGTGTCAGTCAGGCAGAGGCTGAAGCCTGGAGCAGTGAAATGCCATCCCTCCCCATCAGGAGACACAGAGAAGGGAGAGGGGGAGCAAAAGGCAATCGAGATCTTCTTAATTACATTTGCATATGCAGCTGTTCAAACAGACTGAACCTCATCAGAGCCTGCTCATACCTAGCAGGAGATTTAGAGCAGCTGTTGTCAGCCCACGTAGTGGGATCCTGCAAATCTGGTGCTAAATAAGCCCCTGGGCACCCTGCTCACCCCAGCTGCCCATCACTGCAAAAGGCCAAGCAATTAATTGGATTTCAATATTGAGAAAATGGAATTGTGTGAAACATCTGAGCGCGACTGCTTACAGCTCGGTTTCCAAGGATACGTGTTGCAGAATTAAATCATTAATTTATATTTCTGAAAACAGTGATGAAATGTGTTAATTTGTACATTACCAAAGAGGCTCAAACTTGCCTCCTTCTGCCTTTTCTTTCCTAATATGCTCAATGACAAAATAATTGCTCTCCCTGATCTGGAGCTGAAATCCAACGGTGCTCAGGCTCGGGGATTTCGTGCCACGTTCAAACCCAAATTTGGGGGGAAATCATCTGGGTCAAAGGTTTGTAGTGATTCCTGCAGACTGAAATTCTGCCTTCATCTTTGGCTCACGAATGCTGAGCCTTTTGCAGCCTCCCCTGGGGGTGTTACCCTGGATCCCCTGAGCCAGAGCTGGGATGAGCATGCAGTGCCTGGGCAGGGCCAGGGGCCAGAATCTGGAATTTTGTGTTTGCCAAGGCCAGGGCAGAGTGAGGGGCCAGAATCTGGAATTTTGTGTTTGCCCAGGGCAGGGCAGGGAGAGGGGCAGCATCTGGAATTTTGTGTTTGCCCAGGGCAGGGAGAGGGGCAGGATCTGGAATTTTGTGTTTGCCCAGCCCAGGACAGAGCAAGGGGCAGCATCTGGAATTCTGTGCTTGCCCAGGGCAAGGCAGAGCGAGGGCTGGCATTTGGAATTTTGTGTTTGCCAAGGCAGGGCAGGGAGAGGGGCAGCATCTGGAATTTTGTGTTTGCCAAGGCAGGGCAGGGAGAGGGGCAGCATCTGGAATTCTGTGCTTGCCAAGGCCAGGACAGAGCAAGGGGCCACATCTGGAGTTGTGCTTGCCCAGCCCCGGGCACTGCAGGGCCACAACAATGCACGGAGGATGTGGTCGGGGAAACGAGGCTGCTGGGGACAAGTGGTTGTGTTGTCTCTTCAGGGCTTTCTGAGATGTGTGGAGGATGCTGATCCCAGCAGAACCCGGGGATATAAATCAACAGGGGCTGGGATCTCAAATACTTCTTGTTTTGCAAAAGTGCAGTGGGACCCCTGCCATGGTGCCAGTGGGCTGGAGGAACAGCGTCCTCATGGGGAGAGCAGTAGGAAAGCCCTGCCCTTGTGGGGGATTGGTCAGCTCTGCTGTTGCTTTAGGAAATGTCCTGGCTTAAGGTGAAAATCGAGATTTTTGTGCAGGCCTGGGGGAGATCCCTTCAATGTCACTGTCACCTGCGCTGCCTGTCTGCTCGCCCAGGCTCCAGGTGGGCTCTGCAGCCCCTGCTCCGTGTCACACGGAGGGGATGGGTGCTGGGTGTCACACAGGGTGACAGGGCTCACGGAGCTGCTCTTTGCAGTGACCGTGCTGGGGGAAGCAGGGCAGTGACCCTGGAATGTCACAGCTGTTGGTGAGCCCAGCTGGGTGCTGGTGGCAGGAACCAGGTCTGGGCTGGAATGTGCAGCCTGGCACAAACTTCTGCTGCAGGACGGTCAGCCTGTGCCAGTGGCCTTGGTGTGACATTCTGGGGGCCTCTGGGCTCTGTGGGTGTGGGGCTGGGGCTCGTGGGGCAGTGGCTGCATTGAGGTTGTGTTGTACCACAGATGGACTGGGACACACAGTAGCTCCTGTGTAATACTTATCTCCTAAACATTCAACAATCCTGCACCAGAACATCTCTCTTTTGGCAAGGAAGCAGTGCCACTGGCTCTGTTTCAGTGGAAGCTTCATTTTGCAAGCCTTGCTTTCTGAATCTGCCTGGTTATTGCATTTATCTGAGGTGCATTGGGAAAACTTGGAAAACTTGGCTCCAGTTTGCAGCAGCCTTTTGAGGGAGGTGCTGTGGGTTTGCACCTCACCCCGGGGTCGTTGCGTGCCTGATAATTAATGATGATTGTCACTGTGGCTCCTGGGACTGAGGGAAGCAGGGGATGGTGCAGGGTGTCCCCAGCCTCTCCTCTGTAAACATCTTTCTTTTGTCAGGAGCCTGAAAGAATACACTTATTTTAAACTATCTGCTTCCACAGAGAGACAGTTTTATAGGATACAGACAGTGCCTGCTGGGATTTTTATGGCCTATAGTGTTCTCAGCAAATGGTTTTGAGCACAAGTTGGCTGGGCTGGAATGACCTTCTCTTGTTCATTAACTGTCTGTTGAAAAATCTGCGTGTGGTGGTAGCCAGAGAGCCCTGATTGGGGTTATTTTAGGTGGTGCAGGGAGGTCTGGGCCTTTCCTTCCCTCCTCATTATCAGGCAGCAGAGGCTGCTCAGGGCCTGGTTTATTTACCTAATAAACTGCCTCTTTATTGTCTAGGAAATGCTCACATTTTTCAGCCAAGAAATCCTAGTAACAGGCAAACAGAGGTCTAGCAGTCAGGTCTGGGGAAACAACAAGATGAAGGTCAGCTAATATTGCTGTTATTCTCTTTCCTGGTGGCCATGACAGCAGGGGGGGTTTATTTGAAGATCCCAGACTCGGAGTCATTGTTGGTCCCCTGAGCACGGGGGGCTGTGCCAACACTTGGGATATTAATGCATTCTCCAGATCAGTGAATGAGGAATTCCTCCACACTCCTTTCTTTGCAGAAAAAGGGAAAAAATCCCCTTCCCCCCCTTCTCCCCACACTTTGTTTGCCGTGGCTTTGTCTGCAGGGTGATGCTGGGCATCCCTAATGAGGCTGGCAGGGATGGGGATGGGGATGGGGATGGGATGGGATGGGATGGGGATGGGGATGGGGATAGGGATGGGGATAGGGATAGGGATGGGGATGGGGATGGGATGGGGATGCGGATGGGATGGGGATGGGTACAGAAATGATGAAGAGAGGGGGATGGCGAGGGGATGGCGAGCGGATGGCGAAGCCGATGCTGGCGCGGGGCCGCGATTTGCCGAGGCGAAGGCAGGACCGAGGCACCGCCCCGGCAGGTAACCCCATCCCCCAGCGCCGCCCGCCAGGGAGGGACGCAGCCGAGGCTCCCGCTCCTGAAATTTATTTTAATGTAAACCTAGCTGTAAGGCAGCTTTTTCTCATTTTTAAACTATTTCATATCAATCCTTGGCCTGACATTTGTTTTCTTTGAGTGCGGTGGGGAGCGCGGTCGGCATTGCTGAGGATATCTCCTCTGGAATCTTGGCAGAGGCGGCTCCCTATCTTTGAAGAAACGGCAAATGCAAAACAGAAGGCCGATATTAGAGAAGCATAAACAATATTTTTTCCCCCCTTAACCCCAGGAGAGGAGCAGGGGCCGGCTTGGCGACACGGTGGCGGGGGGGACACGGGGGGACATTGACCATCCTCGGGCACAGGGCACCTGCCCGGGGTGACCCCAGGCTGGGACACCCCAGCATCGCTCCGGGCAGGTCCTGTCACCTGCGGCCACGCCGTTGTCCCCAAGGACCGAGCCGGCGGGACAGGGAGCGGTGGCAGCCAGGGGGGTTTGCAGTGGTTGGGGATGGGCTGGTGGAGCCAGGGGTGCCCCAACCAGGGTCTTGCCCTGTTGGGGGTCAGGAGCCGAGCCCTGGAGTGTCCCCCGAGGAGATGCAGCTCCGAGGTGAAGCGGGCGCCCCCGGGTGATTTGTCAGAGGGGTTTTGTGGAGGATAAACGCGGGGAGGATGTGCGGGAGCAATGATGGGCGGGCAGGCACAGGCAGCAGTGCTGGCAGCAGCCAGGCTCACCTGCGGGGTTGCTAAAATGCTGGAAAAGGAGAGGAAATGGAGATCAAAGGACCCAGCAAAACCAAGGAGACAGAATTTCAAACTCTGACGTTAAAATAAAATCACTGTTAGGCTAAACACTGCGAGGCAGGTTCCTGTCTGAGCAGCTGGGCAGGGATGGGGGATGTTCCTGGTGTTTCAGACAGGAGGAGATGTTCTCACAGCAATTCACACATTTGCTGTCGCACCTGGGCAGGTGCTGAGGGAGGAGTGGAGAGCTCAGGTGCGGAAACCACAGGGTGGGGACATTGTGGTGGGGATGCTGTGCTAGGGACTGAGGTGCTGACCAGCAGCACCAGCTGTCCTGGGGCACTGGGAGCTGCTGGCTCCACGCTGTCCCACTGCTCTGGAGCTTGTATTTACCGTGGTGCAAGGCCAGCACCTCTTTTCCCTGGGAGATCAGGTGCTGCTGCTGAGGCTCCTTGTTGCACCCAGAGCCACTGAGGGCTCCCCAGGTGCTGTTATGGGCTCCCACTGCATTCCCTTAGCAGGGTCCCCTTCCCCTGGGATGGGTGGGCAGGGCTGGAACAGCCACAGCGCTGCTGCCCCACATGTCCCAGCCTGCAGCCCCCCAGAGGGGCTGCCCTGAGCACCCTGCCCCAGAAGGCTCATTACAATGAATCCAGCGACCCCAGCACGAGGCTGGAAGTTTAAATGTCTGTGGTTGATGGCCACTTGCCTGCAAATTCCCTGGGATGGGAATCGCTCCCTGCGGGTCCCTCCAGGCTTAGCAGATTTCTTTGCAAAACACCCCTTGCCTTAGGAAATGTTATTTCTGCACAGGAGCAAGGTGGGTCTGACCTGCAGACCTCAGGAAAACTCCAACTGCTTCCCACTGCTCCCACCACGACCTACCTGTACCTGGAGCAGGGCTGGCCCAGCAGCACAGGGTCCTTGGAGAGTGATGCCCAAAGCTCCAGCAGCTCCCCGGGGCTCTCAGCCCCTGTCCTTCCTGTGGTGTGTGGACAAATGCTCCACATCCCACACCAGGAGCCAGGCTCAAGTGTCTGTGCTTGGTCATGGCATGAGCCTGGGTTCACAGAGCAGTTTGGACCCTGCACAGCCCCTGTGCTGCACCCTGGAAAGGGGTTCCAGCCGAGGGGATGGAACCCTCCAACACCCTCAGCACCCTCATCCCTCCTGCAGCCCAGCTCTGGCACTTGGCTCCTGCTCTGCTCCTCCAGCCCTCAGGGACAGCGTCACAGCTGCCCCCGGACAGGCCACCATCCCACTGGGAAGAGGAGGAGGAGAGGGGAAGAAGAAGGGAAGAAAAAAAATGAATCCCCACAAAAATGTCTTCATAACAGGAAACGTCTCATAAAATACCTGTGGTTTGGCATGTGTGATTCGACTGGTCAAACTATGCACCTGGCAGGGAACCCTGCTATTAATGCTGCAGCTCTGGTATTTCAGTGGAGTTGGAGGCTGGCGGGGGGGTGGGACTGGGGATTTGGGGTGCAGAAACTCCACTGGGGCCAAAGCAAGGGGGGACGTGTCCCTTGGGTCTCACTCACCTCTGTGGGTGACTTCCCAGCTGTACATGGGTGAGGGAACTGCAGCACCCCAGTGTGACGGTGTTCACAGGGGTCTGAGGATGAGGGAAGAGACGAGGATCTGACTCCATGTTCCAGAAGGCTTGATTTATTATTTT
>JAWWMN010000057.1:11166272-11180961 GCA_035047745.1 Catamblyrhynchus diadema
CTGCTCTTGGTGACACTGCTGCTCCCAGTTCTGGGTGATGCTCTGGGTGATGCTCTGGGTGATGCTCTGGGTGATGCTGCTGGTCCCAGGTGCCCAGGGGACTCTGGGTGATGCTCTGGGTGATGCTCTGGGTGATGCTGCTGGTCCCAGGTGCCCAGGGGACTCTGGGTGATGCTCCTGGTGCCAGCCTCTCTCCAAAACCACTGGTGATTTTCTGAACAGTCGTTTCAGCACGAGCTGCTGCCTTGCTAAACGCTGCTGCCGCCTCTCCCCCTGTACAATTTTATCAGAATCTCCCTTTCTGGATGGGGGAAGAGCTGGTGGAATTTCGCTGGGAAGGGAATGTTTGATGCTGCCAGGGAGGTTCCTGACCGAGGTGGATCCTGGAGCTGGGGATGAATGTGCTCTGTCAGGGCCGGGGGATTTGGGGTGTGAATTTCCCAGGGTCTAATCGTCTCATAAAGCTGCTGAGTGTGACTCCTTCCCCAGTAATCTACTTAACTCAGTCACTTACCCTGCTCTGGAGAATGCAGCTCCCAGGCTGTTTGCATGACAAGCAGCCCGGGATTGTCTGGGCTCCGGGGAAGGTGCTGGGAGTTAATTGGAGCAGCTGGAGCTGCTGCTTTCCCATGTTCACCGGCAGGCTGGCTGAGGAGCAGAGCTTTTATGGGCAGCTCTAGTCCAGGCTGCACCGTGTGTTTTGATAGCTAAAATACTTAAATTAAAAAAAAAAAAAATTGGTTTGCCTTCCAGAGGGTGTTTTTCTCCACCAAAACTAATCTCGAGGGAAAATGATGTTTGGTAGCTCTGGAATTACTGGATTTGCAGATAGAAACAGCAGCTACTGACTGATGACCAAAGCAGCTAACTGGGAGATGTTCTTGGCAGCTGGTCCTGCTAAAAAGCTCCCCTCAAAGCCATGAAAACCACAGTGAACAATATCAAAATAACAAAAAAAGAAGCTGCTAGTAAGCAGAAACGAATCACTGCATCCACCTCGTCATTATAAAATTAAGGATGCTCCATTAGAAGTGTTCCCTTTAAAATTTTATTAGGATTCCCTCCCACCAGACCTTGATTGTGCTAAAAATAAAAGGATAAGCATCCCTTCATCTCTGTTTTTAATTTGCCTACTCCTAAAGCCAAACCCTGTGAGTGGAATTCCTGCTTGGAGATGGGCTCTGTGATACGTGGTCAGCCTGTGCTGCCTTGGTGGGAGCAGAGGCAGAAAGAGAGGCTGAAGCACTGGAGAAGCTGTGCAGGTTTTATTTCAATTGCTTAGGCATATTTGTTCTGTGACTCAGAACGACGTTGCTGGCTTAGAAGTGTAATTTTAGCAGAATTGTATCACTTGGTTGGAGTTAATGCTTTGCAGACAGCAGAGTCCTCAAAACAATGTGAAATCTGGGGGGAAAATGGGGATCTTCCCAGTCAGAGCCCACGTGGAGTCGGTGGGAAGCTTTCCTAGGCAGCATGTTTTGTGCACTGCAGATCCCCTTCCTTGGGAACCCATCCTCAGCTCTGGGGTGGGAAACGAGGAGTGGCAGACAGCAGAACCTTCCCAAAGCTGTGGCTGGTCCATGGCATCCTCCAGGTCTGGGGTGGGAAATGGGGACTGGCAGGAGCAGAACCCTCCCACAGTGATGGCATCCTCCAGATCTGGGATAGGAAATGGGGACTGGCAGGAGCAGAACCCTCCTGCATCCGTGGCTGATCCGTGGCACACACGGAGCCTCCCAGGAGCAGGGCAGGGGCTGGAGGTCAGCTCAGGCCAGTTCCACATCCATGGTGCTCCCAAACCTGGAGCAGGGCCCTGGGCAAGGGCAGGGTTCCAGGGAGTGCCCAGGGACCCCAGGAGCTGCCCTGCTCTCCATGCCCAGCAGTGCCCTCCGTGCCCAGAAGTGCCCTCCCTCCATGCCCAGCAGTGCCCTCCCTCCATGCCCAGCAGTGCCCAGCAGTGCCCTCCCTTCATGCCCAGCAGTGCCCTCCCTCCATGCCCAGCAGTGCCCTCCGTACCCAGCAGTACTCTCCATGCCCTCCATGCCCAGCAGTACTCTCCATGCTCTCCATGCCCAGCAGTGCCCTCCATGCCCAGCAGTGCCCTCCCTCCATGCCCAGCGGTGCCCTCCCTCCATGCCCAGCAGTACTCTCCATGCCCTCCACGTCCAGCAGTGCCCTCCGTACCCAGCAGTACTCTCCATGCCCTCCATGCCCTCCATGCCCAGCGGTGCCCTCCATGCCCAGCAGTACTCTCCATGCCCTCCGTGCCCAGCGGTGCCCTCCATCCCAGCAGTGCCCTCCATGCCCTCCATGCCCAGCAGTACTCTCCATGCCCTCCATGCCCAGCAGTGCCCTCCATCCCAGCAGTGCCCTCCATGCCCTCCATCCCAGCAGTGCCCTCCATGCCCTCCATGCCCAGCAGTGCCCTCCATGCCCAGCAGTGCCCTCCATGCCCAGCAGTGCCCTCCATCCCAGCAGTTTTGGCCTCACTCCTGGTTCCCGTGCCGGGCACTGTGGGGGGCTGTGCTGGGTTAAACTTTCCCTTTCTCTGCCGGCCCAGGGGCTGCCCCTGCCTTCATTGTGGCTTCCCTGGGTTCACTGGCAGTGATTGGAGTGCCCTGCGCCTCAGCAGGGTTCAGTCCTGCGGGTGCCAGGGCTTTGTTCCCCGGCCAGCAGAGCACTCCAGCCTGGCTCTGCAACACTTGCAGGAGCTCAGGGATTGTGGGCACTGAGGGCTTGTGCCAATTCCAAATTTCTTCCAATGATCCCAGCTCAAACAGTGACATCCAGGGAAGTGTTCCTTGAATCTTAATGCTACCTTAAACAGCCAGGGAGACAAAGACTGAGCCCGGTGCTTTGGGGGAAGTTCTTCTGGGAATAGAGGAAAAGCCATGGTTAAAGGTGATTTTCCCTCTCTCCCCCCTTATTTTCCCTTCTGCTCTGTAGTAGCAGGGGTTTGCTTTAACTGTGGTCATCTTTTAATAAATGGAGAGGAAACTGGAAGAGTTTGGAAAAGTAGGGGCTAAGCAAACGCTCCAGAGGGACCTGTAGTGGCAACATGATTAATAAGGGACAGTGCTGGTAATTCTATCAAAACAGAGCTATTGCAAAAGCAGCTGGAGCGTCCTGGCTTTGGGCAGAGCAGCTCTCAGACAAATGGTCCGGGGAGATTTGTGTGCCTCCCTGCTGGGGGGGTTTCTTCTCTCCCTACAAGTGTGAGGGGAAAATCTCTGTAGATTTAACTGTAGGATTAGACTCCAGGAAAAAAAAAAGAAATCAGTAAATCAGGCAGCTAACAGCTCCCAAGTATTTTATGCTGGTTGTTTGTTTGATACAGGCTCCAATCCTTACACAGATTTTTTTTCCCCTTAATTTTATATATTTATCTTTTTTCTCTGTCAGCCCCCACAATATCTGGGAATAACCTTAAGGAGCTGAAAAGGGGAAATGTCTTCAAAAGAAAAATGTGATGCAAAATATAGAATCCTAGAGTGGGTTGGGTTGGGAAGGACCTTAGAGCAGGGACATCCAGTGCCACCCCTGCCATGGCAGGGACACCTCCCACTGTCCCCTGCCCAGCCTGGCCTTGGGCACTGCCAGGGAGGGGACATCAGAGGCACCAGAGAAGGTTCCGGCCCATGCTGCTCTCTGCAGGCTCTGCCAGGGCTCTGCTGGGGGTGCAGAGCTGTGACACAGTGACACAGTGACATGGTGACACAGTGACACAGTGACATGGTGACACAGTAATACAGTGACATGGTGACACAGCAGTGACACAGCAGTGACACAGCAGTGACACCCTGCTCCTGTCACCCCTCCCAGGTGTCCCCAGCACGCCATTCCCAGAGCAGTGACACAGTGACAGAGTGACAGTGACACAGTGACACAGCAATGACACAGTGACACGGTGACACGGTGACAGCCTGTTCCTGTCACCCCTCCCAGGTGTCCCCAGCACGCCGTTCCCAGAGCAGTGACACAGCAATGACAGAGTGACACAGCAGTGACACAGTGACACAGCAGTGACACAGCAATGACACAGTGACACGGTGACACCCTGCTCCTGTCACCCCTCCCAGGTGTCCCCAGCACGCTGTTCCCAGAGCAGTGACACAGTGACACAGTGACACAGTGACACAGTGACACAGAAGTGACACCCTGCTCCTATCACCCCTCCTAGGTGTCCCCAGCACGCTGTTCCCAGAGCAGTGACACAGTGACACAGTGACACAGTGACACAGCAATGACACAGTGACACAGCAGTGACACCCTGTTCCTGTCACCCCTCCCAGGTGTCCCCAGCACGCCGTTCCCGCAGTGGTTTCCTCATTTCCTTTGTGCAGCTGCTGGGGCAGTTGGATCTGTCCTGTGGGGAGGCAAAGCAGGGCCCTGGAGTGAAGAGCCCATAAACTTCTCAGGTTTTAGGCAGGTACAGGGATGAAATGATGCTGTGGTTTTTCCCTCCTCCTCTCCTTTTTTTCTATTTTTTTTTTTGACACAAAATGAGAGGGGACCTCTTGCACTGCACGTGCATAAATTGTGCAGGTTTGGCTCTGCTCAAGGCTGAAATTAAAGAATAAAAGAAAATCAAATAGTCATCCTGACACATGAGACAATGCAGTCATCCAAAACCAAAATAGTTCTGTGTAGTACTCTGCATATAGGAGTCAGGGATCTGTGTGTGGGCTTTCAAGATGCCTTGCCTTCTTTTTTTGGAGAAGAAACTTCTGTTAACATCTAAATGATGTCAAGAATTCAGCAAGGATTGAATTCCCCACTTCATCTGCGGGAATTTTCGCATTGCTACTGAACTCTGTTATTTTATCAGCCTCCTGCTCTTCTGACTCCATTTTCCAAAAACTTTTAAAGTGATTGTGCAAGTCAAACCTAATTTCTTATCACAGTTCTTGTGTATATTGGCTCAGTGCTTTGCAAGGGATTGTTTCACCCACCCTGTTTCCCTTGGCATTTCTAGAAGGTTCTTGGAGTTGTTAGCAGCTGTAAATGGTATTAATAAGGAGGATTTGGTTGCTGCTTTTTGCAGTTTTCTCTGCTGATTAGGCTGCACTGCCAAAGGTTGAGCAAGTTTCTAAAAGCAGGGTTGTTCTTTGAGTTGTGAAAACACAATTCCCAACAAAACAACAGCTGTACGTGTGTCAAGAATTCTCCAGACAGGCTGCACCCAGCAGAAACTGGGCTGGAACACTGAATCCAAAGGGGTGTTGGTGTTAAAATCAAGGCCGTTTCACCTGAGTGTTTAAAGATCCAGCCAGGAGGACACCAAGGCTTTTTGCCTTTTGTGTTTGAGGTGAAAATCCATTTCCCACTCCCGGGTTCTGTCCCTGCTGTGCTGGGCTTCCCAAAGCAGCTTTGGTGGGCTGGGAAGAGCCTTCCTGAAAGCAGCTGGAGCTGTGGGGACATCTCTGGGCTCCATGCAGGGGACCCAGGCTGTGGGACCCCTCAGCAGCTCCCAGGCCTTCCCAAGGGTTCCCAAGTGGGCACATCTTGGGCTCCATGCAGGGAATCCTGGCTGTGGGACCCCTCAGCAGCTCCCAGACCTTCCCAAAGCTTCCCAAGTGGGCACATCTTGGGCTCCATGCAGGGAATCCTGGCTGTGGGGTCCCTCAGCAGCTCCCTGGCCTCCCTGGCTCAGGCAGGAGCCTCCTTGCTGTGTACCTGGAATTATCTCTAAGCTTTCTCCAAGCTCTGCAGCAGATGGAGAGAGACATCATGAGCGGAGGGGAGAACAGTTTGGGCTTCCAGTCTGCATGGACTGGAGAAACCAGAGGAGTTCTGGGCGTGTGGGAGCAGTTCAGGCGTGCAGTGTCATTAATCTTCATCTGTGGCTTTTGAAATCGGCAGCAGCCAGAGTGTCCCAGACCTGAAAGCTGTGTTTGTTCGGGTGGAGTGGCTGTGCAGGGAGGTTTTCCTGAGTGTTTTCACCCCACCAGGGTAGGTTTGTGTCAAGTGGATTGACTGGAGCAGCAGTGCACAATGTGGCTCTGACCATTGCAGCAGCCCTGGTTTACAGGGTCAGCCCAGTGGTTTCGTGTTTAAAGTTGTCACACATTTAATTCTTGACTGTTTTGTGCCCATTCTTAATTTCTAAAAAGAAAAAAAAGTCCATGCTGGTTTTGAGCTGGAGTTTCTCATACTTAAGTCTGTGTAAAGATGATTTATGGTGCTAGGAGAGCTCCACTGGAAATGCAAGATCTATTATGAAGTGGATTGAACGGCCCATGCTGAAATGTTTATTGCTGTCTTCAAAACAGAATACATCAGGGTTGATGGGGCCTGTCCAGGAAAGAGAGAGGCTGCAGTGCACTGGGGCTAGTGGGGTATTTTTAGTATTTCAATAAAAGACGAGGCTTTTAAAGGAAATCACTTATTGCCATTTTGCAATCAAGAATGCAGGAGTGTTCCAGGGACTGCGAGAAATATGCTTCAAGAATGTGGGAGCCATAAGGAACTAATCATTAACGATTCTCCCGTTTCCACCCCCGGCCCTGTGCTGAGGAAGCCATTTAGGAGCTTTGCAATTTGTATGGAAATCTCAGCCCCGCTGAGCACTCAGCCAGGCATCCCGGGCACGGGGGAGCCAGCAGAGCCCATTTCCAGCAGTTCCTGCAATTCCTGGGTGAGCAGGGCACTTGGGCAAATCGGAGACACATGGAGCAGCCTTCAGGAGCACTTAATCCAACCTTAAATGAGTGACATGAACACAGCCTGATCTTTTTGTGTGTAGGTTCTTCTTGCTCAGTGCCTCGTGGGGAAGTTGTCCCTGCAGGGTCAGACGGATCAGTAAAACTTTGAGGTTGTTGCTGTTGCTGTTCCGCTCGTTTGGCTGAGCTGGGATTGTTTTTATTTCTTGTTTATTTTTTTCATGGGATGCTGGAAACCCTTTGGAAGCATTTTGGTGCTGTGATACGTCCATGTAAGTGGGGAGGGAGCGATGCCAGCCCTTGCCAGGATGAAAAACAAAGGCAGAGGCAAAAGAGAATCCTTTCCCAAGTGATTGAAGAGCCCGATGGGACAATTTAGTGATGCATCTGAGCAGAGCTGGTGGTTCCCACCTTTTTCCCTGTCTGGCCCTGGTGTCCTGGGGAGGCAGTTCAGGCAGCCACAATGGCAGACAAGTGACCCCACCAAAAACAAAGCCAGGGTGTGGGGCTGGTGGCAGATGGACGTGGGCAGATGTCCCTTCTGTGCCAGGCCAGCAGAGCTGCCCTTTCATTTGATTCTTTCTCTTTGCCCATTTGTTTTTAGTGGGGAGAGCGGTGCAGGGACAGCAGTTCCCTGCTGGGATCATCTGTCACAGCTTCTGCCTGTCCCCAGGCTGCTGCAGGTAGCAGGGCTGGGCTCTGACCCTTCCTTTCAGGAAAACCCTTTGGAGTTTGCCAGCTGGGCTGGGCTGCTGCATCCCCTGCTGGAGCTGGGGCTGGGGCAGGGGCTGGGCAGGGCGGCTGAGCTGGAGAAGGTCCATGGAGACAGGGATCTGGGAGAGCCCCAGCCTCAGGACACTGCCCCAGCTCTGGGATTCACTTGGCTCAGGCTGCAGCCAGGGCTGGTGAATCTCCCAGGCAGTGAGAAATCTCCTCAGTGCTCTGTGGCTGGTGCTGCCCAGGGTCCCACCTGGTTGGGTTTTCCATCAGAAACCTTGGATTTCCTGTGGCCAGGAGAGCTTTCCCTGGCTGTCCTGCCCTCCCTGGTCCCAGCTGCTCTCCCCACCACAGTTCCATGGCACAGTTCATGGCAAACCCTGCTGTTCCTCAGGGCTCATGGCCTGGGGGGATATCTTCTGCTGGAGATGGGGAAATCCCAGTTAAACCTGTGCTTTCTCACCCTTCCTGCTGCTTTTTCC
The DNA here is from genome assembly GCA_035047745.1 of Catamblyrhynchus diadema. Taxonomy (NCBI): domain Eukaryota; kingdom Metazoa; phylum Chordata; class Aves; order Passeriformes; family Thraupidae; genus Catamblyrhynchus; species Catamblyrhynchus diadema. The sequence continues at coordinate 11,174,134 of JAWWMN010000057.1, forward strand.
AGAGCAAAAGGGTTCAGGTGACACCTTGGGCTTGGTTGGGCTCACTGGAGTGAGCTGAGTGACCCTCACGTGAAATAAGGGATTTTTACACCCTTTGTGCTCTGCTTTGAGCTGTTCTGCTTCCTTTCTCCTGGGAGACCTTTGGTGCACATTGAGGTGTGTGACACTTCCACAGGTGCCATTCCAGGCTGCAGCTCTGCTGCTCAGAAATGCTGAATATCCCTCAGCTGCTCCTGCTGCTGCCTGTCCCTGATGTAAGGGAAAGGATGCCCAGGAGTCTGGAGGAAGGACAGCTGGAAACTGTGTGTCTGTGTGTGCTTGTTTAATTAAAAAAAGGGAAGGAAAACAAGCCACATGCAAAGCAATCCAGTAACCACATCTGCCAATGACCTTTGGGGCTGGAAAGAGTCTGTTGATGGTGTGGGGCCAAGCAAGGAAAGTTGTGAAGTCACTCAGAGGAACAAAAGGAAAATCCATGAGGATGTTTCCAGCTTGGGGCCGGGTGATTGCACAGCTCTGCCCCCCTCAGAACAGGCAGAGGTGGGTTGAGGTTGCCAGTTTTGGGTTGATTTGGGGTTTTTGGGCTGGGGAAGCTGCTGCCTCTCACGCCTGCTCCTGATGCACCGGTGAGTCCAGGCAATGATTTTATTTCCCAGTGTTTTTGCAGGAGGTGTTCAGGTGTTGATTCCTTTAAAGCTCTCTGGTTCAGTCACTGTGGCTCAGAGGTACCTGAACCATTTCTCCACCATTGTCCTCTCCCAGCTACCTGCTGCTATTTAAAGGAGGTACAAATTTAGCTCCAAGTGTTCCCTTTCCCACAGACTCCTCTGAAAGTTGAAACTTGTGACAGTTCAGTTCTTGCTGTGCTCTTGCCTTGTCTTCAGCTCTGAACAAATGTCTGTCTCTGAGCTTCACTTCTGGTGGCTCAGAAGGGAAAATCATTTCAATTTCCTCATTTCCATGGGAAACTCTCCTGCCTTTGAGCTGCCCTTGCTGAGCTCTGGGTCCCAGGGCAGAGCAGGAGCTCAGCAATGGTTCAGCAGGCACACAGACAAATGGGGCACCCCAAAGCCCTCCAAAGGCAGGAGGTGACCTTGCCATGGGGCAGTGAAACCTGAGCAGCAGCTGGAGGCTGGGAGCAGAGCCCTGAGCTTGGGGTGAGCTTGGGCTTGTGCCACTCCTGGAAGGAATTTGGGATTTCGGGGCAGTTGTGCTTGGAAGCAGTTCAGGGCATTACCTGGCATGGGTCTGAGACTTGAAAAACAGATTAACAAAGAAGCAAATGGAAGTGTAACAGTACTGGATTAAAGAAACACTTGTCTCACTTGCCTGCCCTCCGCCAGGCTGCACGTGGGGTTTGGGACCCAAAGTTTGGGATTATTTGATTGCTGAAGTCAGAAAGGTTTGGATGTGAACTCACTCCATGCTGCTTGTGGGGCTGATCTGGTGTTTGATTTCTGGTAGGGATGGTTCTCACCCTGCTGGGTTTTAGCCCCACTTTGTTTGCCCACAGGCCCTTCTGTCAGTGACCTGAGGGATCTCCACACCCTGATGAGAGCTTGTGTTGGCACCAAACTCATCTGTGCACCCAGAGGGAATCCCAGCTCCAACCTGAGATGACCAAACCCCACAAAAATGCAATTTCTGGCGTGTGAAATAATGTTGACTGAGGAGTTAAAGTGCACAAACAAAGTCTGCACCTTCCCCTCAGATAAATCGTTTTTTTGGGTTAATCTGGCTATAGCATGAACAGCTCCAAATGTGCAATAACTCATAGACCCAGAGCCTTTTCATCTCACATAGGAACGACCTGGGCTGTTCTTTCTTCCAAATAAGGAATTAATAATGCAATATTGTTGTTTCCAAGGAGCTCAGCTTTTTTGAGGAGTGCCTTCTCCCCCTCCTCTAGACCCAATGAAACACATGAACATTTGGAGCCTTTAATAACCTGGCGCAGCCTGCTCTTGATTTCTCTGAGACCTGCCAATGATTTTGATGTCAGGGCTGCGAGGTACAATTGTAGTGTTGGATTTCTGCAGGCAGAGCAGTTGAAAAGGAAGGTCAAAAGCAATAAGGGCCGGGTTCCTGGGGCGGGTGGGTGAGGAGCGTTTCCCCGGCCCTCTCGCCCAAGAAAACGTTTGGCTGTCACAAAACTAATAAAGGAAAACCTCCAGAGAGGTGGGCTCAGAGCTGCAGGTGTAGGAATGGGGCTGTAGTTACACACAAGGCAGCTTAATAGCGTGGGATTTCTGCTCAAGTGCTTCTTAATGCAGCACAAATTGAATACCCAGCGCGGGGAAGGTGTTGGAGGGAAAGGGTTTTATGGCTTTTGGGGGAGAAAGGGCTTGGCTCTTCTGTAGGGAACATAAAGGACAGCAAGATGGATTTCTTGGGGTGCTTGCCATGTGAAAGTAGTGCTTTAGGTATGTGCAGAGGGTTCAGAGCCAGCCTCCAGGCTGGTTCTCTCTGCCTCCCAAAGCAGGGTTTGAAGGGATTTGGGCAGGGTTTCTGCCATATATCTGGCGACACGGGCTTAAAATTAACTCACTGAAACAGCAGATAAAGTTTGGGTTCTTTAGAACTGTGATATTAAATAGAAGTCCTGGAGGAAGGCAGCCAGGCCTCGTGCTGAAGGTCCCATCCTTGCCCTGCCTCTCTGCTGCCCTATAAAACAACAATTATGTGTTTAAAGTTACTGCTCCGTGTCCCTTATAAAAGAAGACTTATTCATAAACTTCTGGATAGACAGTTCTGTGGGAATATAACTTCCTTGGCCTAAACCAAGCTGCCTTTTCCAGATAATGGAATGCTATACAGGCTCTTTAAAGTCTGACCATGCTATTTATTATTATTTTATCATCTATAAAAGACACCAGTGTTGAACCTGGGAGTGACACTACACTCAAATCAGCAGGAAAGACAGGGAAAAGCCCAAGGAGAGCTGCTGTTCCCAGAAATATTCCCTGACAGGTGCTGGGGATGCTGCCTGCCCTGCAGCCCCTCTCTGCAGGCTCAGGGCAGGGCATTGCCATGGGCACATCTCAGTTTTGGGATGGGATTTGCCAGACACAAGTTGAACATTGCTGAAATGGGCTTGGATGCAGCCCTGCAGTTTCTGAAGTCAGGGCACAGGAGCTGGCCCCACACACATGCACATGCCTTAGGATTCTTTTAATGGGTTAAAATCAGCATTTACTTCAGGACCCAACCACACTTGGCTGTGTTTGCTCTCTGAATATCCCCAGTGAGGGAATATCAGCAGTGAGGGAGCAGCAGTGGGATCAGCAGTGGGATCAGCAGTGGGATCAGCACTGGGATCAGTGCTGGGATCAGCAGTGGGATCAGCAGTGGGATCAGCAGTGGGATCAGCAGTGGGATCAGCAGTGGGATCAGCACTGGGATCAGCAGTGGGATCAGCAATGGGATCAGCACTGGGATCAGCGCTGGGATCACAGTGGGATCAGCAATGGAATCAGCAGTGAGGGATCAGCACTGGGATCAGCACTGGGATGAACACTGGGATCACAGTGAGATCACAGTGGATCAGCAATGGATCAGCAGTGAGGGATCAGCAGTGGGATCAGCACTGGGATCACAGTGGGATCACAGTGGATCAGCAATGGGATCAGTGCTGGGATCAGCACTGGGATCAGCAGTGGGATCAGCACTGGGATCACAGTGGGATCAGCACTGGGATCAGCACTGGGATCAGCACTGGGATCACAGTGGGATCACAGTGGATCAGCACTGGGATCAGCACTGGGATCAGCAGTGGGATCAGCAGTGAGGGATCAGCACTGGGATCAGCACTGGGATCAGCACTGGGATCAGCAGTGGGATCAGCACTGGGATCAGCATTGGGATCAGCATTGGGATCAGCATTGGGATCAGCTGTGCGGGATCAGCAGTGAGGGATCAGCAGTGGGATCAGAGTGGGATTAGCAGTGGATCAGCACTGGGATCAGCAGTGGGATCAGCAGTGGGACCGGCAGTGGGATCAGCTGTGCGGGATCAGCAGTGAGACCAGCAGCTGGATCAGCAACTGGATCAGCAGCTGGAGCACTGCCCCAGAGCCTTTAGCACAGGGATTTCCAGGAGCATGGCATATACTGCAGCCTGCCTTGATTACTTGTTCAGTAATTGCACAGGGATTTCTGCTTCCCACCTTTCCCTGGGATGCAGTTGGGATTTGTATTCCTGGAATGTTTCCTTTTGCACGAGAATCTTTCCTTTGTTCTCTTCTGACTCCTGTTGACTTTAAGAATGGTTTTGATTCCTGAACGTCTCTTTGAGGGTTCCTTGTCAAGGGGAATATTTATATTTCATAGCATTTCAGCAAAAAAAGGCAAAGCAGGCAGGGACCTCAGAATGCAGAATTCCTGTCAGATCCTATCCACAGCTTTAGTGGGGAAAGCATGTGAAACACCCAGGTTTAAAACCTCCAGATCCTTCTAATCTTCTGTTCTCTGGTTCAGGGGGGAAATGTGTGCAGCAGCTGCTCTGTGTGCTGGGAGAGGAGCTTGGGGATGTGTGTGTGCTGGGACAGCCCTGTGCTCCTGGTTCTGTGTCCTGGGACAGCCCTGTGCTCCTGGCTCTGTGTGCTGGGGACAGCCCTGTGCTCCTGGCTCTGTGTCCCTGGGCTCAGCAGTTCTGCCTCTCCCACCTCAGGACCGCACTTGACCTTTTAGGCTTCAGGTTTTTAATTCCAGACTTTTTCCAGGGGTGGAATGAGGTTTATTTCACTTTGCTGTCCCCTCTCTCAGTGCCCTGACTGCCCTGCAGTTCCCTCAGTCAGCACTGCCCATTAGCAATCCTTTATCAGCCCCCACCTTCCCCTCTTCCTGCTGGGGATAATTTGGGGTTTATGTGCAGTTTTTCTTGGGACTTGCCAAAGAATAATTGCATCCCATTAACTCCCCCCTGTATCATTAGTAATTCACACCTAGGGAGTATTTTTCAAGCAGCTGATCTCGGTTGTCTCTTAATTGCTGGAGTCCATAAACTCTGTTACACTGAAACTGTGTGAAGGATTTGCACCCTCTAAAACTTCTCCCTCCAGTGCAAAACATAACAGAGAATGGGAATGTGGCAGCTTTATCAGATCTTACTTCTTCCCTATTTAGGCAAATTATTTGCTTCTGGCTCTGTGGAAAACTCGAAAATGTATGTTAAGGTGTAAAAAATTCGAGACTGAAAGGGTGAGGAAGTTGTGGCTGTTCAGCCTGGAGAGGAGAAGGCTCCAGGGAGAGCTCAGAGCCCCTGGCAGGGCCTGAAGGGGCTCCAGGAGAGGGGGAGAGGGACAGGACCCAGGGAATGGCTCCCACTGACAGAAGACAGGATCTGTCCTCTGACATGGATGGGATCACAAATGGTTTCAGCTGAGCATAAGAGAAAAAATACTGTTGGTGGCAACTCTTATTTCCCTGGAAAAAAAAAAATCCTGGCCCCCTGGCAAAGGAACAATTTCTGCACAGAAAACATGACACTATTTACAAAAAGCAGTGTCTAATATCCTTTTCCAGCTTGGAAGGAGGAGTTTATTTCAATACATCCTTTTTTAATTGCCATGAGCTGGACTTGTAAATACTGTAAGTGGTTGAGTAATAGTCCTCAGTGAGCAGAGAGAGGAGGGGACAGGTTTTCCACTCTTGGAACCCTCTGCATTCCCTCAGCTCGGGCAGGGAGACTGCACACAGCAGATACTGAACACAAATTAAAGCCTCAATTAAAAGGTCATTGAAGCCCAGGGGATGCCCATGGGTGTGATGCCAGTGCCCAGCACAGGGATCCAGATGAGTGAGGAGTTTGTTTATTGGGGGTGGTTTGGGAGGTGGATCCGGGGTGTTCTCACTGAACATTTCTTCCTTTCCTCTAAAAAATGGGAGAGAAAGGGGAAGGTTCCTGCTGGGAAATGGGGAGTCAGGGAGAAGGGAGGGATCCCATTTTGTACAATCTCATTGTCATTGACCTCTGCGGGGATCGGTGGGTTTGGGGCAGGATGGGGCGCACAGGCTCAGGTGGGGCAGGGCACTGTGGGGTTCTCTCAGGGCTGGATGATCCCTGTTCCCCCAGGTCAGCTCCATGCCTGAAACCAGCCCTGCACAGAGTTCTGTCTGAAAGCAGGAGTACTTTGTGTTGGAAACAATTTCCTGCTGCAGTGTGGATTTCCTCCTGAATAATCCTTTGCCCCAGTGGGATGGTACAGAGGGATTCTAGCAAAGCTCAGCTGGCCTGGCTGTGAGTTAAACACATCCCTTGATGTTTCTGTGGCAGGTGTTCGGGGAGGAAGGTACCCCACAGGCCCTGATGGGAAATTCTGATTTGTGGGGTCAGGAAGGGAAGGAAACCCTCTGCCAATGTGGGGTTTGAGTCCAGGTCTCTGCTCAGGTCACCAGTGAAGGCCTGTGGGGGTGAGCAGGGGGAGGAGGAGGAATTGAATCACAGAAATCCAATGTAAATGTGTAAGTGATGAAGGCAGCAGCCTGATCCTTGCTGTGTCCCTGCAGGGATGCTGGTAGTGATCGTGCTGCTGCTCATCGCCATCGCTGTGGTCGCGCTCTGGCCCACGGGTTAACCCCGACCCTGCTGGGGCAGCTGCTCCAGGGGAGCCCCAGGGCTCGGGCAGGGACCTGCTGAGGGCAGGGATGAGCTCCATCCATCGTTGGGAACAAACTCCACAGCAGGGAATGACCCCACTGCAGCAGCCTGGACAAACCCACAGCCGGGAATGACCCCACTGCAGCAAACTGAACCATCTCCACAGCTGGGAATGACCCCACTGCAGCAAACTGAACCATCTCCACAGCTGGGAATGACCCCACTGCAGCA
>JAWWMN010000057.1:11181430-11198623 GCA_035047745.1 Catamblyrhynchus diadema
CCCACAGCTGGGAATGACCCCATTGCAGCAAACTGAACAAACCCACAGCTGGGAATGACCCCACTGCAGCAAACTGAACCATCTCCATAGCTGGGAATGACCCCACTGCAGCAGCCTGGACAAACCCACAGCTGGGAATGACCCCATTGCAGCAAACTGAACAAACCCACAGCTGGGAATGACCCCACTGCAGCAAACTGAGCAGCCCCGCTCTGCTTGGCCGAGGAGCTCGGTGGGATCTGCAGGATTTCAGTGGGAAAAGGATTTCATCCCACTAACAGGATTTCATCCCACTCTTCCCACCTTCCTCTGGCACTCGGGCAGCTGCAGCTGTGGGATGGACCCACCTCTCCTGCATCTGGGCACAGCTGGTGCTGCTGCCCTGCCCATCTCACAGACATCCCAGGGCTCCAAACACCGAAATCCAGGAGTGCTGTGGAGACCAGACACGTTCCCTGCTTTGGGATCCCTCCTGGAGAGAGAAAATGCTCCGTTCAGGGAATGTCCTGGGGAATGACTGCCTCTGCATTCTCCCAGGATGGGAAGGGACAGCCCTGCAGGAGCCCCTGGGCTGCACAGAACCGCTGGGGACTGGCTCAGTGCTCAGCCCCTGGGGGAGGCTTGGTGGGTTATTGATCCCCAGGGATGGTTATTGGTGGGTTATTGATCCCCAGGGATGGTTATTGTGGGTTATTGATCCCCAGGGATGGTTATTGGTGGGTTATTGATTCCCAGGGATGGTTATTGGTGGGTTATTGATTCCCAGGGATGGTTATTGGTGGGTTATTGATCTCCAGGGACAGTTATTGGTGGGTTGTTGATCTCCAGGGATGGAGTTACTGGTGAGTTACTGATCTCAGTACTGAACAGCAGCAGGACTCAGCCCAGCCTGTGAGAGTGAGAGCTCTGCCCTCATGTGCTCCCCAGAGGCTCTGCCAGCCTGGCCCTGGGAGATGCACCACAATTAACGTCCTCACTGAGCTCTGGCTCTTCCTTTGACAGCTTCTCACACCCTTCTACAGCTGAGAGGAAGGATTACCTATTTAAAAACTAATGAAAAAGAAGTATTAAATGTTTGCTTCTGGCCAAGAGAATAATTATTTTGTTACACATGTCAGTTTGATTTCAGGATTAATAGAGCAAGCAATAAATACTGATTAAAGCCGATCCATTTCTATACAGTTTCTCTGCCTGGGGTTTTATTGTTTCCTCCTATCTTGTGTTGTCTGTGAATGATTTATCCAACGCTGCCATGTCCTAAGAGCTGGTCTGGAGAAGGAATAAGCAATTTCTGTCAGACTTTGTGTGTATTATGCCAGATCATTCACTCTTGCAAGGGCTGGCCCTCACCTGGCATCCCAGGGATCCAGAGCGTCTCTTCTTCATCTGCCACGGGTGGTGCCGTGTCCTGCAGCTGTGGGAGCTGCCCCCTGGATCCAGAGAGCATTTCCCTGTCTTTGCGCTCCTAGGGAGGGACAGGAGAGAGGAGCTTGGTGGAGAGGAAGGCCCAGAGATCCAGCTGTGCCCCCTCCAGCTTCAGCCAGGGCTCTGTGCCCATCCTCAACACTCAGAGCTGGAGGTTGGAGCTCCTCTGGAGTTGCCTGTGTGCTCTGCTGGAGAAACCCTTGAAGCCTTTCCAAGTGCAGCCCAGGCTGTGCCTGGTCAGATTTCTTGAAGAGATGCTGCACCTTGGGGCTGTCAGAGAGGGCAGGGGCAGGCAGGGCTGGTTTGATGTGCTCTGGTTTTCAAGAGGACATGGCAGGGGTTTCATGAGTTATTGCTGATGTCAGATTAGCAATGGAGCTTTAGGCAGGGCTGCTCCAGCTGGAACCAAGGAAAGGTTTTGGAGAGGAGTTCCAAATCCGTGCATTCCTTCAGCTCTGTGGACACTGGGAATGCTCCTGGAGCTGTTCCTCAGCTCCAAACCTGGAGCAGGATTTCACTGCCACCTCTGGAGCAGCCCCGTGGATCTTCAGTGACAGCCAGAGAGCAACGTGGGCTTTGTTCAGACCAGACCACAGGCCTGGGCTCCTAATTAAAACTGCCACTTCTGGGCTGCTAATTAAAACTGCCACTTCTGGAGGGAATTAGGGCTTTGTTTGAGTTCCCAGGACACGCAGGATGGATGTGGAACTCATCCTGGTCAGTGTTCCACAGCGCTTTGTTCTGACCCAGGCTTTCAAAGCTTTTCTGACCCACTGGGTCCTCCAGCACATTTTTCCTGTGAGCTCCTGGGAAGGGTGGAAACAGCAGGACTTGCTTGTTGTGCTGGCCACAAAGGGGCTCTCAACACTCTCAGCCTTGCCCTTTAGGTAGCATTTAACATGTGTGGGTGAGGAATTTGATTAAAAAGCAGTGGGTTTGGCAGCGCTCTGCTGTGTGCAGGGAAGCTTTTCTGTCTCCCTGCCCCACTAAAGAAAAAGGAAGGTAAATATATGAGAGATGCCGGGGTTTGGCTCCCAGCAGCGGTGGAGGAGCCAACCTGGAGTGGCTTCTCCAAGCAAAGATCTTCTGGAATGTGCCCAGAGACATCCCAGCCTTGGCCTTCCCTGCCACCTCCTCCATCTCTCTCCTGGAGGACGTGCTCAGGAGTTTAGCTGCTTCCAGACCAACAATCCCAGTGCTGGGGGCAGGTCTGGTGTGTGCCCCAGGCACCTGGATGTCCCAGCCCTGGGAGAAATCCCCACCTCCTGCAGGACAGCAGGGATGGTTCTGGAATGCTGCTGGGCATTTTCCCATTCCCTGGATCCTGGGCTGAGCTCGGTGTGTGGATGGCTCCTGTCCCACACTGCCTGCTGGGACCAGCCCGGGAAAACCACCCCAGGTCCAGCCCTCCGTGGGAAAAGCCTCATCCCCCCCTTTCCAGAGGCACCATGTCACCTCTGGACAAGTGGCCACCTGCAGTCTGGGAGCCCATTTGCCCCTGGGAGCAGAGGGCTGGCACTTGTGTCCCGTTTGTCTCTGCAGTAAAGATCTGACATGTCTGCCCCCGGCGTGGTTTCGGGTTCATAAATTCCCAGCCCTGCTGAAGGCTCGGGTCAGCTGGGCCGACCCCAGCACTTGCCAGCACCTTTTGCCTGGATTTCTGTCCCTGGAAGGGTTTTGGTGCCTCAGTTCCCCCCACCTCCAGCTCTCTGTGCTGTCAGTGCCACCAGCATTTCCCTTGCACCGGCTCTGGCCCTGCTGGTCCTGGATGGGGCTGGGGGAGCTGATGGAGCCCTGAGCCCTGCAGGGTGGGCAGGAAGGGCCAGCACTGCCCAGCAGCCCCTGGATGAGAGAGAAACGGGGCCAGAGTGGGGCTGGCAGCTGTCCTGACTCCAGGCTTTGGCTGTCCTGACTCTAGACTCTGGCACACCCGGGCACAGCTGGGCACAGCCGGGCACACCAGGCCACGCCCGGGCACACTCTTGCAAGCCTGGGCACACTCTGGCACAGCCGGGCACACTATGGCACACCCATGCACACCCGGGCACACTCATGCACACCGGGGCACGGCCGCTTTTACGACAGTTGCGCTTTACGGCACCTTTTACAACAGTCGCGCTTTACAGCAGTTTTACGACACTGATGCTTTACGGCACCTTTTACGACAGTCACGCTTTAGGACACCTTTTACAACAGTCGTGCTTTACTGCCACTTTTATGACAGTCGTGCTTTACAGCACCTTTTACGACAGTCGCGCTTTGCCACACCTTTTACGACAGGCGGTGCGATTTACGGCACCTTTTACGACAGTGCTGCTTTACGGCACCTTTTACGACAGTGCTGCTTTACGGCACCTTTTACGACACTCGCGCTTTACAGCAGCTTTTACGACAGTCATGCTTTACGGCCGCTTTTACAACAGTGGCGCTTTACGGTACCTTTTATGACAGTGGCGCTTTACTGCCACTTTTATGACAGTGCTGCTTTATGGCCAGCACTGCCCAGCAGCCCCTGGATGAGAGAGAAATGGGCCAGAGTCAGGCTGGCAGCTGTCCTGACTCCAGGCTTTGGCTGTCCTGACTCTAGACTCTGGCACACCTGGGCACACCCGGGCACACTCATGCACACCCGGCACACCCGGGCACACCCAGGCACACTTATGCACACTCTTGCACACCCGGGCACACTCTTGCACACCGGGCACACCCAGGCACACCCAGGCACACTCTTGCACGCCCGGGCACACCTGGGTACACTCATGCACGCCCGGGCACACCTGGGCACACTCATGCACGCCCGGGCACACCTGGGCACAGCCAGGCACACTTATGCACACTCTTGCACGCCAGGCACACCCGGGCACACTCTTGCACACCTGGGCACCCTCATGCACACCCGGGCACACCCGGGCACACCTTTCCCCCAGCTCTGGGTGAGGTCCCACAGGTTTTGGCTCTGTCCCTCTGCAGGGCACAGCTGAGCCCACAGGGGCTGCTGGGGACCCCCCTGCCACCCACCCACGGTGACACCGCTGTCCCCAAGTCCAGTGGCCACTGCCTGGGGGTGCTGGGCAGGGACAGAGCTGGGACTGCCAGTCCAGAATAGCTGTGCCACCTCAGCCCTGCCAAGGGGGCACTGACAGAGCCAGGGGGTGGAGGGGACACCGTCATTTCCTTGCCCAGGTCCTTGTCCCACAGGCTCACCGAACCATGGGCTGGGAAAAAGCAGAAATTCCTGGAGATTTTTACAGTTTACAAGAGTTTATTCAACTGGTTTCTGACTTTAGTTCTACCGAGGGGGTGCTGAACAGTTACAAGCTCCTTCGGGTCAATTACAGCCAATCTAATGAACAAATAAACAAAAGGGGAAAAAAAAAAAAGGAAAAAAAAAAGAAACAACTCGGAAAAACAATAAGAAAATCCACAACTTTTTCACGTGTCATTAAATATATTCATATATAATAACCATAATATATTAGTATGCATTGTAAAGAAACATTGCCCAAAGCAGTCTGCCATGGTCATAACTAAACAACATTTACAGTTCAAGATATTAACAGAAATAATAAAAAAAAAAACACAAAAAAAACCAAAACAAAACAAAACAAAAAAAAAACCAAAATAACCCCAAAAGGAACACAGGTTTGTGAGGGGGTGAGGCGGGGGCGGGAGGGGCACGGACACACGGACAAACAGAAACGAGACCAAGCCACGTCTGTGGGGTGCTACGGTCAGTGATGATTGTTTTGGCATTTCAGCTGCTCTCCAAAGCCTCCCTGAAGGCACCACAGCCCCTTCCCCGCTGTCCTGGGGGTGCCACTCCTGTTCCCAGGGCGGTGGGTGGTCCTGGCTGGGTCCGTGCTGGTCAGAATGGGGTTGGTGCCCCAGAGCTCCCCCCGGCCGGGCAGGTGCTGAGGGGGCATCCTGTCCCTATGGGGGAGCAGCAGAGGGGTCCTCCTGGAGGTGTCCTCATGGAGGTGTCCTCCTGGAGATGTCCTCATGGAGGTGTCCTCCTGGAGGTGTCCTCCTGGAGATGTCCTCATGGAGATGTCCTCATGGAGGTGTCCTCCTGGAGGTGTCCTCCTGGAGATGTCCTCATGGAGGTGTCCTCCTGGAGATGTCCTCATGGAGGTGTCCTCCTGGAGGTGTCCTCCTGGAGGTGTCCTCCTGGAGGTGTCCTCCTGGAGGTGTCCTGGAGCAGGGGTGCTGCAGGGAGGAGCTGCCCCTCTGGAGCCCAAAATGGGGCTGCTGTGGCCTCCCAGCCAAGGCTGCTCCAGCTGCCCCAGTTCCAGCAGCAGCTCCTGCAGGTCAGGGTTACTGGGAGCACATGAGGGGCGCTGGGACCGTGGATGGAGTGAGAGGTTGGTTTGCCTGGGCTGATGGAAAGCACAAAACTCCAGCAGGGATGGAGGGACAGGTCTGGGGGCTTCCCTCCTGTGCCAGCCTCCAGGCTGCTGTGCCAGCTCATTTCCCTCTGAGCCCCCAGGCTGTGTCAGGGCTGTGGGATCAGGGGCTGGGGGCCTTCTGCAGCCTCCAGGAGCAGTGGGAGCAGGGAAGGGGCTGGAGGGTGTCCCTGGGGGTTTGGGGTGTCCAGGCTGTGCTGGGAGGGTGCTGTGCTTGACAAGGGTGGAAATTGGGAGTGAGCCTTGGGTGTCCAGGTGTGCTATGGGCAGTTCCCGAGTCCCCAGGTCCCCTGGCCTTTCCTTCCTGCTCTCCACGTGGAGAACTGGCTTTGGGTTGGATTCTGTTACCTTTAGGCACCATTGGAGGGTTGGGGACATCCACCCTGGCAGCAGCTGATGGTGGCTGCAGGAGAGCATCCAAGCCGCATTTTGAGGCTTTAAGCCTCCAATTAGACACTTGAGGTCAGATTTTATCCCTCAGAACCTGGTGGCTTCACTTCCCTCAGCTGTAAAACCCTCAGCTCTCCTTGAGCTCCGAGATAAGAAAAACCAAGTCCAGTTTGGGAAAGGGGAGAAAACACAGACTTGGTGGGGGGAAATGCTTGATGTACAGGGTGGGATTTTTTTCCTAATATCCAGATTAATTTTGGAGGCCTTGTGGTGTCAGGGGAGGCTCAGCAGAGCTGGGTCCCTCCAGGTGGTGTCTCCAGCAGCCCTGGGAGCCTCCTCTTTGCACCTATTTACATGGCTGCCCTGCTTTATGGTGGTTTATGTCATTATATAAATATTGTCAATTGCTATAAAACAAGGCAAAACCACTGGAAAATGTCATAAAAGAGATGTTTCCAAGTTTCCTAAAAGGAAAAATAGCAGGGAGGTTTTGCTTTTCATAGCGACTAATGTTTGCTTCTCCTCCAGGTACCGTCCTGCCCTCCCTGCCTTCCTGCCCAGCCATTCCTGCTCTCCCTGGATGAGGTGGAATTGGAAATCCCCATTGCCCGGGGGCTGCTGTGCCAGGGGAGCAGCCTGGCATGGGGAGAGCAGCCTGGCATGGGGCTCACAGCTCCCAGTCCAGGCCTGCCCCCAGGGTGCCCCAGGGGAGGATGCTTCAGTCTGAGGTGAGGCAGCCTCCACTGGGCTCAGTGCACTAATGACTGGAAATTGGGAATTTTAAATTGGCTGGATGCCCCCCCAGCAGAGGGAGGAGAGCTCCAGGTGGGTCACACCTTGCTCCTGGCTGAGACCCCTTCCCTGTGTGGGCTCTGCACTGGCCCCATGCCCATGATCACCCTCTGCTCCCCACTTTGTCTCCAAGACCTTCACAGGGATGTCAGGGGGCTGCAGCTCCAGATGGAGCGAGGGCAGAGCTGCTGTGGGTTTGGGAGTGAAACCAGTGACCAGCCAGGACCCCAGTGTCCCCTGCAGGGATTTTCTGCCATCTGAGGGTTCCTGGTGTGCTGACAGCAGCAGACAGCACCGAGCCCATGGAGGAGGTTCAGGGGTGGCCACAGTGGAGATTCAGGGGCTGAGACTGGCAGGATCTTCAGGGCACTTTGTGGGAACTGGATGCCAACTCATTTTTTGTCAGGTCTGGGTGTTTCCTTGGGGATCCTGGTTATAGACTCCTTGTAAATGGTGGCTGGAGGGGGACAGGGCACCCTGTGGGCTCACACATCCTCAGAGCTGGGGGCTGAGCACGGAGCCATTCCCAGAGTTATGCACAGCAGGAAGTCACCCACCAGCATTGTCCCCTCTTGGCTGTGCCTACAGTGGACCCAGAGCATCATCACAGCCCCAGGCCCCCCAGGTGGTCGCCACAGCTGTGGGATACCAAAGACCCCCAGGACCCTGTGGGCTGATCCTCGGGTCTGTCCTCAGCAAAAGTCTCGGTTTAGTTTCCTCTACAAGAGCTCTCTCAGTCAGCCTAAGTTGCAAGTACGTGTTTTGGGGATGGGGAGTTAATTTCCAGCGGTGCTGTTGATTAGTTTCTTACGGGGTGGATGTGCCCATGCCGTGCTTTGGAGGCAGCAGATGTTGGCAGCTGGAAGGCAGTTTGGTGTCTCTGAGTTCTTCAGCAATGGGGCAGGAGGGAGCTGGGGGGCCCCAGGTGCTGCACGCCTGCACCCCACTCGTGGGCTCTGTCTGTGTGTGCAGTCAGGTTTTGTTGGGTTTTGTTGGACCCTGTTGGATTTTGTTGGGTTCTGTTGAGTCCTGTTGGGTTCTGTTGGGTCCTGTTAGGTCCTGTTGGGTCCTGTTGGGTGTTGATGGGTTTTGTTGAGTTCTGTTGAGTCCTGTTGGGTCCTCTTGGGCCCCATTGGGTTCTGTTGAGTCCTGTTGGATTCTGTTTGGTCCTGTTGGGTTCTGTTGGGTTTTGTCTCCCCTGGAAGAGGAGGTGCAAGCCCAGTACCCCCCAGCCGTGGTCGCTGCCCCCCGTCCCCCCAGCCCACCCTGGCAGCCGGTCCCTGCCCGCCCCAGCTCTACACAAAGCAGCATGCACAGTCAGTCTCTCCCTCTCCTCCTCCTCCTCCTCCTCCTTTAGGCTTTCTTACACTTCCCCTTCTTCTCCCGCTGCTGGAACTTCCGGAGCCGCCGGGCCCACGTGTCCCGCCACTGGATCACCAGGCTGGTTTTGTCCGCAATGATGCCGCTCTGGTCGGGAGAGTCCTCGTTGTTGCCCAGCAGCAAATACTTCTTCATGGGCTTGATTTTGGGGCACTTGCAGGCGATGTCCTTGGAGTGGATCCACAGGGTCTGGTCGCCGCGCCGGATGCGGTTGCTGCCCTGCTTGTAGACGGAGATGATGTTCACCGTGAACTTCCACCAGTCTGCGTTCTTCTCTGCTTTCAGGACGTGGATCTGGACAGCTGGAGAGAAACAATACACAGGCAAGAGAGGAGAAGGTGTTACTGTTTGGGCTGGCGAGGAGAAAATGAGCTTCAAGCCTTACCCAATGGGCTGTGTGAGGAGGAGGGATTTTGCAGCAGCCAGGGGGTGTGGATGCCCCAAAATGCTGTCCCCAGGTCACCCCCCGAGAACAGGAGCAGCCATTGCTGCATCTGAGGGTCCAGCAGAGCTTCCAAGAGCACCACAGGCTTGGGAGATGCTCTCCAGCTCTGTGCCTGGCAGAGTCACTGAAACATCTCTGCAAGGGCTGGATGGCAGCTCTGGGCTCCAGCTCTGTGCCTGGCAGAGCACTGGGAGACCTCCAGCTCCCACAGCCAGAGCGAGGTGGGAGGACAGCCCTGATCCCTGCACAAGGTGCTGGTGATGATGATGAAGGTGATGGTGATGATGTTTTCCAAGCCCATCACTGATGCTGTGTAACCTCCTCTGTAGCCATGGACTGAGGAAACCTCACCCCTTGCTCTTTCCTAAGGGACAGGGCTAAAAATCAGCTCCCAGGAAATGCCTTCCCCACACAGGGCCTGCCCAGCCCTCCTGGGTTGGTTTGCCAGCTGTGGGTGAGGATTCCCCACCAGGAAGGACCCAGGGAAGCCCCAGGTGAGGGTGGCCTGGCTGGGACAGCAGGCAGGGGCCCGGCCCTGCACAGGCTGGTGCAGCACCACCACAAAGAGCTTTTTTAGCCAAATCACTGAGCTTTTCCCTTTTCCCCGCTGTTCCTTCCATGCCCTGGGAGCTGTAAACCCCTGCCCATTTACCTGCCTGTCTCAGCTGCCCCAGTGGGACCAATCTTGTTTGTATAAATTAACAGAGGGAGAAGAAACTCCCAGAAACCTCAGGGAAAACTCTGCCCCTTGCCTTGTAACAGTCCACTTTTCCCTCCTGGGTTGGAGGTGGAGGAGCATCCCCCTGTCTCTAAAACCAAGTGATTCCAGGCTCTGGGAGGAAGCAGAGCTCTGCAGCCCAGCACAGCTTTTTAACACGTTGCAAAATATATGGGGTATTTTTTTCAGAGCGTGTCATGGAGGCCAGATGCTTTCATTAAAAAAAAAAGGAAAAAGGAAAAAAAAGGAAAAAAAACAACCCTAAGCTCTGACCATGTATTTCCCTGTCTGGTGTGAAGGTAACAAAATGTGAAGAGTAGCCAATTTTTATTTTTTTGGAAACAAATCTTTCCAAAAAAGCTTAAACCTTTGACCTGCCTGGGTCCACACTGACAAAATGGAGAAAATGAATGAAAAGGAACTGGAGAGAGGTGGTTACAGGAAACTCTGCTCTAAAACACACAGTCTGTATTTTTTTTTATGTCAAGGCCCCTGTCTCTTATTTTTTCCCTTTTTATTAATGAAGTGGAAGGAGTGAAAGCTTTGAGGAAGGCTTGGCTGGGGCAGGCACAGCTGCCTGCCCTGACAGCCGGATTTCTGCCCACAGCCTCACTCCAGGACGCTCAGTTCCTCCTGAGCTCCAGGGGTGTTTGCCTGGCTGTTTCAGTGCTGAGGTGGGACCAGCATCTCCCAGGGGACACAGGACATGCAGAGAGGCACAAAGGGGCCAGGATTAATTTTTGGAAGCACCTAAGCTGGATTTAAAGACTCCCTTCTCATGAAGGAGGTTTCAGTCCCTTCCTGATTTGGGGCTCTGGCTCAGCTGTGCTCCCCCAGTCCAAAGCTGGCTTTGGGGCTTGGGGCTGCCCTTCAGCTGCCCTCTCCTGGCACAGAGCTGGGCTTTGTGCTGAGCTGCTCTCCCCTGGCTGATGTTCCACTGAACCCCTGCTCAGGCCTGTCCCTGTCTCTGCATCCCTGGAGAAACACCCCTGGAGAAACATCCCTGGGCAGCAGATGGAAGGTGATAGGGGGTGATGGTTCCTCCTGGGGATGGTGCTGCCCTTGCTGTGGTCTCCTGGGAGCAGGAGAACAAAATCAAAGGAGCTGCAGCTTCCACTGCTCCAGCTGGGGCTGGTGGCACTGGTTTCAGTGAGGCTGGGCTCTGGTCCAGGCTGGTGACACTGGTTTCAGCAAATAGGGGATCCAGTCCAGCTCCTGGGCCTTGTGCCTGCTCCTCCCTGACCTTTGCAGACTCTGGGCAGCCGAGCCCTGGGGGGAATCTGGGGCTCCTGCACCCCAGGCACTCCCAGAGATGCAGAGATTTTTCTCCAGGTTCATTTCCCTGCAGCCTGCTCTGCTCCCCAGGGAGCTCTTAGGCAGCAAAGGGGCCTGGGGAGCAGGGGGACAGCAGGGGACAGCAGGGGGACAGCAGGGGACAGCAGGGCACAGCTGGGGCACAGCTGGGGCCTGGTGAGGGCAGGGGCTGCCCCAGGAACCACACCCCACCTGACACTGACACTCCTGAACCACAAATCCCTCCTGGATGGTGCCTTCCAGCCCTGACCACATTTTGGTGCTTTGCCAGAAGAAGGGGACAGAGTGGTCCCTGGGCTGGGGAAGGAGAGGGAGGGTCCCTGGTCCCCTCCTGCATCCCCAGAGCTCAGGGATGCTCCTGGCTCCTCCAGGCCTGGCTGGGAGCCTCCAGCCACAAGAAAGCCCCAAAGGCTGGAAGCTGGAGATGAAAGCCCAGGGGTGGATGGTTTGATGTTAATAAAAACAAAACCCAGCCCAAAGTCTCAAAACAACGTTTGAGGGCAGCTGCTGAAGGCTGAAAGCAAAGCAGCGCCTTGCAGCATCCAGAGATTGTGAGTCAGGGCCCCAGGCTCCTGAGGCTGCCATGAAAACAGGGGGGCTGGGGAAAACCTAATTATTTAATTACTTTTTAAATTTACATTTGGGGTTTGTTTGTGATAAATCTCCTGAGTTCAAGGCTTCCCCTGCTGAGGCTGACTCAGGGCTGGGCTGCAGGGCCAAACCTGTGCATCCTGCGGTGGAACCCTGGAGCATCCCACACATCCCCTGCACAGACCTGTCTGTGGGAGCTTGGGCACCATCGCTGGGCTGGCCCCTGTAAGATCCCAAGGAGGGGCAGTGGGACAGAGCACCTGGAGGGTATTGAGCGTGGCCAGGCGGGAGGGCGTGCTGGGGACAGCCCTGGCAGGCCCAGATGTCCCAGTCCAAGGCAGGGTTCTCCAAAGACTTGGCTCCCCTCTCACTGCACACACAAGTGGACTGGAGTCCATGTGGATTCTATTCCAACCAGCAGCAAGAGGTGACCCCGACACCATCTGGGTTTGGGAATGCAAAGGGCTGGCTCCTCGCTGGAGCAAAGTGTTAAAATGGGATTTTTTTTCCCCCCCTTTTTTCAGTTTTTAATTTATCTGGCGGCAGCTTTGCCTCGCTCCGGTTGCCAATTTCCTACTGGTTTAATATTAGAGATTTATGATCCCTAATCCCTGGGTGTGCCCTGCTGTTGGGGGACCCTCGCTGCCCCGGCTCTCTCCCTCAGCACGTGGCTCCAGCAGGGACTGCTCAGCCCCAGGAATGGCATTCTCCACCTTCCCAGCAGTGCAAGGGGCTCTGAGTGCTGGGGCTGGTGCTTCCCCCCTGCCCTGGGTTTTTTTGGGGATTCGGGTTTTTCTCGCCCTCCCTCCCTCTTTTCAAGCTGCCTTTTGAAAACACATTTTGCTTTTTTCCAGCAGCCTCTGCCAAGCTCCTCTCGACAAAGGGGGTGACTAAGAGAAGGCTCCGCTGAAGGAAGGATTTTTTTACTTTTTTTTTCCAAGAAAAGGCAAAGTGAGCAGATGATCTCACCTTTCGGATGAGGATTCTGTTCCTCAGCCCCATTCCCTGCCCAGTGCTGGGATGGGGATGCAGGGCCAGCATGGGACCACAGTGCTGGTACAAAACTGCTCCAGCATCACCCGTGCAGGATCAGCCCTGCTGCAGCACAGGCAGCTCAGCACCAGGGCCTAAATGGAGATTTAAAAGCTCCAGGTTTCCTTTAGCACAGTCACACCCCACAGAGAGCAGGAACATCCCCCAAATCGGGCAGAAAATGTGGCACCTGAGAGAGTACAGGATGTTCACATCTCACCTGGATCAGCATCACCTGCCCTCATCAGATAACGCCCCCTCCTCCTGGGAACCTCCACCCTCGGTGGGTTCAGCTGGAATCCCTTCTGCTTCCCCGGCATTCAAGCGCCCCCACCCCAGCAAACCCCTCCTCTGTCCCTGCTTTTCTGCCAGCTGAGCGCTCCTGCGCTCCCCCACGCAGCCAAAAAATCCCAGAAAAAGCTTTTCTGCCTCTCCCGCCTGCCCTCCCCCCGTCCTGTTGCACTCCAAATATTTGCACCCAAACCCATCTCGCGGGGGAAAAGCCCAAATTAAAATAAAAAGGAAAAAAAAAAAACACAAACCCGACGAAAACAAACAGATACGAAAAATAAATAAGGGAAAATATCCCCTTTGAAAGGCTGAATGAAGCGGGGAGCTAAAAAGCCCCATTGAGGAGCGGGCGGATGATAGCTCCGATTGAGCCCGCGGGAGGAGGAACTCTGTTCAAGCTAATTAGGGCCTTTTAGGACGTTCAGCCCGGCGATGCCAGCAGAACGGTGAGGAATAGAGCCTCCTAATTGGCTTCCTGCTGGGGTGTCAGTCCCAAAGTCTTTATTATCCCTCCCTGCACCTTTTCAACCCTTTCTTCCCTCCCTGGCCCTGGTGAAAGCCTGGGCTGCCCCGGCATCGCTCACCCCGCTGCCTCTCCAGCACGGTTTGTTCTCAAAAAAGCAAATTGCCGTGGCTGTGGGGCTGGCTGGAGCTGTGGGGGACCCTTCCATGGCCAGGAGGGTCGGGTGGGAGCACCCCAGTGCCAGCACTGGGACCGTGTCCCCGCACCTGAACCAGCCCCAGCACACGGCTCTGGCTCGCTGTGAAGCTGCAGGAGCGATGCTGAGTGAGAAAAGAGAAGGGAAAAGCTCATTGCAGCTCCCCTAATCCCTGCTCCAGGGGCATCTCATCCCTGTTCACTGGGATCTCCTGCCTGAGACACCTCTTGAGCCACCCGCACCTCCCCAGGGTCTGCTGCAGCCCACAGGGCAGCCCTACACAGAACCGGGTATGAGTGTCCCCCAAAATTCCAATAGAACTGAGTGAGAGTGTCACCCCAAATTCCAACAGAACCGGGTGTGAGTGTCACCCAAACCTCCAACAGACCTGAGTGAGAGTGCCATCCAAAATTCCAACAGAGTGTGTGTCACCCAAAATTCCAACAGAACCAGGTGTGTCACCCAAAATGCCAACAGATCTAGGTGTGAATGTCACCCCAAATTCCAACAGAACTGAGTGTGAGTGCCACCTAAACCTCCAACAGAACCGAGTGTGAGTGTCACCCAAAATTCCAACAGAACGGAGTGTGTGTCACCCAAACCTCCAACAGATTGAGTGTGAGCTGTCCCAGGGCTGCAACACCCTCTGAAGTCTCCTGGGAATTATGGGGGATTTGATCCAGGTGACAGGAAACTTCATCCCCATAGCAAAAAATATTTTAAATATTTTAAAATATTGAAAAGCCGTGGCACATAACAGCCCAGTGAGAGGGGACCTGTTGTCATCATAACCCCGAAGACACTGGAAAAGACTTAGAAAATAGGAGTCTCCTGCAGATGTTGGGACAGCCCCCAAATGAGGGCCCACACTTGGGTGTGCTCATCCCAAGTGACACAGGGCATCGCTGCCCAGGCTGCCCCTCCACACCTGGCAAGGTTTGGCACTCCCAAACCTGCGCACAGCCAGCACGGCTGTGGCCGGGTGGCCCTGGGGACACCCCCGTGGGGACACTCCTGTCCCACATCCCCGTGGCACGGCTCGTCCCTGCACGGGGGACACTCACCATAGTCCTTCTTACAGTACTTCTTCATGTTGATCTTCAGCTTCCCCTTGGAGGCTTTGCAGTACGAGTCACAATCTGCGCGGAGAGGAGAGGGGGGGCAAGAAAACATTAACAAAACAAATTAGCCTGAAAATGCAGAAAGCGCTGGGGGAAGGGGAGCGGCTCCGAGCCGCGGGCTGCCGTGAATAAGCAGCGTGCCTGTGATATCCATCTGCCGGGATGGGGCCATTGAGAAACCCTTCCTTTCTAAAGAAAGCTGCTCACAAAGGAGCCCGGCCTCCTCCGCCTCCCCCGGCCCGGCTTCCCCGGCCGATTCTGTCTTCCTGGGAGACCCGGGGGCCTCCCTTATTGTGCCACCCAGAGCTTTTGAGAGCCACACAAATTCCCGCTGTTCTGCAGCTCCCACTGGAGCCCGCCCGGAGCCCACAGAGGCCCCATTGTCACCCCTAACCCGGGCCGGTGTCAGCCTTTGGCATTCATTGCCAGGAGTGCCGGGCCGGGGTCAGCCCGCCACAATGCGGGTCACAGAGGAAATTAGCAGCCCATGAAGCATTAGCAAAGCCTTTTGGTGTCCACTCTACTGAAGTGTGCAAATAAAATACCCCAGGGGGAACATTTCATTTCTAATGGGCCCCTGCTGCTGGGACATGCTGGCCTGGCCCGGGGGCCGGCGGGAGCCTGGCACGGCCCCATGGCACTGCCAGTGCTGCTGGCCATGGGCCACGGGACACTGAGCCCTGCCCTGGAGACTGCAGGGACACTGAGCCCTGCCCTGGGAGCTGCTGGCCCTGCAGCAGGTGGGCAGTGCCCTCCCTCCACCGCTGGGCACAGCCCCATGGCACTGCCAGTGCTGCTAGCTATGAGCCACGGGCCACGGGCATGGCCCTGGAGCCTGCAGGGACATCAAGCCCTGCCCTGGAGCCTGCAGCGACACTGAGCCCTGCCCTGGAGACTGCAGGGACACGAGCCCTGCCCTGGGAGCTGCTGGCCCTGCAGCGGGTGGGCAGTGCCCTCTGGTCACTGCTGGGCACAGCCCCATGGCACCGCGCCCATGCCGGTGTGGCTGCAGAGGGGCCATGCCATGCCAGCTGCCAGGCCTGGGGTGGGCTCGTGGACGTGCTGCCCATGCCCATTCACAGCTCCTCAGCACCCACAGAATGCCCTGATCCAGGGAGAAGGGACAGGGCTGCCTGCAGCAGGAGGCCTTGGCACAGGCACACCCTTGGAGGCCTTGGCACACTCACAGCCCTGGAGGCCTCCATCTCTCCCAGCACTGTCCTTCCCCTGCCATTGCTGGGTGGGGAACCGGCTGAGGTACCCCAGGGGGCTGTGCGGAAGGTGGCAATGCTGCTGTCATGCCATGGCCAGCTCACACTGGGTGCCAAGACCATGAAGAACCCCCTCAGCACCAAGCCCTGTGACCCCTGTGTGCCCTAGCCCCTCTCATGTGGCCATGCAGAGTCCCCATGGCTCCCTGCTGCTCCTGCTCCTCAGGAGAGACCCTCAGGCAAACCAGGCTTCCTGCTCTTCCAGCATGACCCAGCCAGGCCCAAACCCAAACCCTGTGATCTTCCTCCTGCCAGAGCCCCAGCTGAGGTCTGTGCTCAGCTACAGCCTGGTCAAGGCCCCTCCAAACCCTGATGGCTGAGGGCTTCCAGCCACTCGTGCCTCCCGTTTGTTTTTCTCATCTGACAGGAGACACACGATGTGAGACTCTTGCACAATTTGTCCCCAAATGTTTATGTGACAAACCTCAGGAGTCCTAAGGCTTGTGCTGCCTGGCTGTGCCAGAGGCTCCTTGTCCTGCAGGTCCTTCTTTCCCCTCTCCATGAGGCTGCAGAGGATCAGCCTGGGACATCCTGCCCGTGGGAGGTGATGCCAGAGCCCAGCCACAAACCAGGCTGAGAATTCCCAGAGCTGCCTGAGGGACACCCTTCTGCTGTGGGGGGTCAGTGTCCAGCTCCTGTCCTGCAGGAGTGATGAGGGGGCAGCAGGAGGGGCCCAGCTCCATGTCACACTGCAGCACAAGTGTCCCCTGCTCAGAGGGCAGAGCAAGGCTTGGTGCTCACCTTGCTGCTGTCCTGCCCGTCCTGCTGGCCCTGCCCAGAACAGACCCAGGACCTCCTGAGCCACTCTCAGCCCGTGCCCAGCCACCCTTGTGAAGCACCCAGCCCCCGGTGCAGGACAAGCCCACGGTGACATCCCAGCCCCTGCTCTCAGCCCTTTCCTCCCTGGCTTTGCTCAGCTGCACAAATATTCCAGTGCAAATCCTGGTTCCAGAGCTACGAGCCCAAACACAGCCAGCCCTGGGTGGTTTTTGGGTCAGCCCCGCATGCCCCGGGCTGGGGGAGCAGCAGCTCCCCGCGATGAGCAGAGCAGGAGGGATGGGGAGCAGCAGCTCCCCGCGATGAGCAGAGCAGGAGGGACGGGAGAGGCGCTGGAGCTGCTGGCTCGCAGGGGGAGCAGGTGGCGGGCGGCTGCTTCGTGTCGCTCGCAGCTCAGTAAAACGTGTCAGCACAGCCTTCAGCAGCTTTGCAGCTCAGCCCATCCCCTTGATAGAGCTAATTCTCTGGCTGGGCAGAGACTTTTCACAGCTAAACACCTTCTTTGTTTTTATTTTTCTTTCTTTCTTTCTTTCTTTCTTTCTTTCTTTCTTTCTTTCTTTCTTTCTTTCTTTCTTTCTTTCTTT